>NW_004624730.1:5256542-5282346 GCF_000247695.1 Heterocephalus glaber
GGTTTTTTTTTTCTTTTTTGCAGTACTAGTGATTGAACCCAGGGCCTTCACACTGAGCTGTATCTCTAGACATTTGATTTTTCATTTTGAGACAGGGTCTCACTAAATTGCCCAGGTTGGGCTTAAACTTGCCATCTTCCTGCCTCAGCTTCCCAGAGTGCCAACTAATGGTCTTATTTTTATTTTATATTTTTGGTTTTTTTGAGACAGGGTCTCACTATGTATTTCAGCCTTTCGTGGTAGGAAACTAAGACACATAATACCAACTTCGTTTCCAAGCCTCACCCCTGGGTGGGTAGGCATTTTATAAAGGGGAGGATGGGCTAAAAAGACGGAAAAGTATCTCCTGCAGCTCCTTCAGGGAATATTTACACTGTGCTTAAACCTTATAGTGGTGTAATTTTACTACCAAGTTAACACCTGCCACTGGTCTCTTGACTTTGGGTGGGGTGAGTGTGAGACAAGGTCTCACCACGTATTTCCAGGCTAGCCTTGAACTCACTGTGTAGCACACACTGGCCCCAAACTCATGGCAATCCTCCTGCCTCAGTTTCCTGAGTGCTGGGATTACAGGTTGGTCTCCTGGCCTTGAACTCACTATGTAGCCCAGGCTGCCCTCAAACTGGCCGTGATCCTCCTGCCTCAGCCTCCAGAATGCTGGGATTACAGTGTGTGCCACCAAGCCAGGCTCTTTTCACTTTTTAAATTGTATTTTTGGGGGCTTTTTGACACAGATCTCACTATGTTTAATGGTCTTAAAGAATCTTTGTAGTCATTTTCTCATTTCTTTCTCACAACTGTAAGTATGTTATTACCATTGTACAGGTGAACGGCCTAACTTAAGGATGTTAAGTGAATTGCCCAAGGTCACACAGAATGTGAGAGGAGCTGATCTTTCCCTACTATTATTGAGAAAGGGACTTTCATTGCTTGGAGGGAGTTATGGACCCTCCTAAGCATCCTAAGTTCTCTCCAGACCCCAGAGTTCCGCAATTGAGGATCACTGTGCCTCTTCTCAGAAAAACAAGTATATACTGTGGCTCTACCATGTACAAGGTATCTTCCACCATCTTTATTGAAACCAGTTCTCAGAAAAGCACTAGCATAACAGTCTTTTATTGAAGTAAGCAAAAGGGTTTACTTTCTGTGTAACAGATACTATATTTGAATTCTAAAATCAGGGTTCAAATTTTGACTCCACTGGTTACTGGCTATGAGATTTAAGCATAATTTGATCTTTTTTAGCTTCAGTTTCTTTAAAGGAGGTAAAGTTAGCATCCCCATATACACCTGTAATCCCAGGGACTCAGGACAATGAGTCAGGAGGATCACAAGTTTGAGGTCAGCCTGGGCAATTTATCAAGAGCCTGTCAGAATAAAATGAAAAAGAGCTGGATATAGCTCATAGGTAGAGTGCTTCCCTAGCATGCATGAGGCCCTGGGTTCAATCCATAGTATGGTCCAAAAATAAACAAACAAACACACTAGTCTCACTAGATGTAGAAAAAGTCTTTGAAGCCAGGCATGGTGGCATATGCCTATAATTCCAACATTTGGGAAGCTGAGGCAGGAGGATCCCAGCAAGTATGAGGCCAGCCTGGGCTACAACAGTGAGTTCAAGACCCGCCTGAACTACATTGTAAGATCTTAAAAAAAAAGAAGAAAAGAAAAAGCCTTTCACAAAATCAAACAACCATTCATGATAAAAACCCTGAAGAAAACAGGTATAAAGGCAGACCTCCCAAATTTAAAGACCCAATCCAAAAATGGGCATCTGAAATGCTGAAATGAACAGACATTTCTCAGACAAAGAAGTAGAAATAGCAAATAATCATGTGAAAAAATATTCAACATCACTGGCCATTCAAGAGATGCAAATGAAAACAACGCTGAGATTCCACCTCACTCCAGAAAGAATGGCTGCTATCATTAAATCAATCAATAACAAATGCTGGCGGGGCTGTGGGGAAAGAGGAACCCTGCTCCACTGCTGATGGGAGTGTAGACTGGTGCAACCACTGTGGAAATCAGTATAGAGATACTTCAAAAAACTAGGACTGGAAGTCCCATTTGACCCAGGTATTCCCTTGGTGGGTATCTTCCCCACAGAATTAAAAGAATCATACCACAGCGATATATGTCCACCCATGTTCATAGCAGCACAGTTTGTAATAGCTAAAACTTAGAAGCAGCCCAATTGCCCATCAACTGGAGACTGGATAAAGAAAATGCAGTATTTTTATAAAATGGAGTACTACTCAGCCATAAAAAATGAGAAATTAGAGACATTTATAGCTAAATGGATGCACATTGAAGCGATACTCTTAAGTGAAATAAATAGGACACACATGTATAAATATCGAATAGTTTCTCTGGTGTGAGAAACTGAAAGTGTAAATAAGGACTAAAAGGTATAATAGATAATGTGAAATAGGAAGAAAAGGGGCAAAGGGGAGGGGAAGTGGGAGGGGTAGGGGAAAGGAAAGAAGGGAGAGGAATTAATATGAGAAAATGAAAAAATGGAAACAAAGTCTTTGTAAATAGGGAGGGATGGAGGGGTTGAAGGGAGGGCAGGAGAAGGGGGAAAAATAAGAACCAAGAGAGATTATGTAAAGGTGCAAATTTCCAATGATGAATGTTATTATATTGTATACCTTAAATGTACCAATAAAATTTTAAAAAAGAAAATAGGTATAAAGGACCTTATCACTATCTGATAAAAGCCATTTATGTCAAACCAATAGCCAACATCATAGTAAATGGGAAAAAGCTGAAAGCTTCCCCTCTAAAATTAGGAACAAGACAAGAGTGTTCACTACCACCATTCCTGTTCAACACAGTACTCGAAATATTAGAGCAATCAGACACAAGAAAGAAAGAAAGGAAGGAAGGAAGGAAGGAAGGAAGGAAGGAAGGAAGGAAGGAAAGAAAGAAAGAAAGAAAGAAAGAAAGAAAGAAAGAAAGAAAGAAAGAAAAGAAAGGAAGAAAAAGAAAGAGAAAGAAGGAAAGGAAAGAATGAAAAGAAAGAAGAAAGAAAGAAGAAAAGGGATACACATAAGAAAGGAAGAACTCAAATTATCATTGTTTATAGATGACATGATCTTTTCCATAAAAGACCCAAAAATTCCACCAAAAGACTCCTAGAATTAATAACCAAATTCAGCAATGTGGCAGAATACAAAATCAACACACAAAAATCAACAGTGTTCCTGTGTACCCAGAGATAAAATAATGAACCCACTGAGAAAGAAATTAGAAAAACACCACCATTCACAACAACATCAAGAAAAATCATATACTTAAGAATTAACCTATCCAAGAAAGTGAAGGCCTCTATAATGAATATTACAGTATGTACTTTGAAAAAAGAGATAAAAAAGGATATCAGAAAAGGAAAAGATATCCCCTGTTCCTGGATAGACAGAATGAACATTGTCAAAATGGCCATACTTCCAAAACTAATATATATACATATATATTTCATGCAATCCCAATCAAAATTCCAAGGGCATTCTGCACAGAATTAGAGAAAATAATCCTAAAATTCATATAAAATCAGAAGAGAGACAGAATAGCAAAAGCAATCCTAGACAACAAGAGCAAAGTAGGAGGCACCACAGTCCTAAATTTCAAGTTATATAACAAAGCTACAGTGATAAAAACAGCATGGTGCAGGCACAAAAATAAACATGTGGATCAATAGAATAGAATAGAGGATGCAGAAACAACCTCAGGCATATTCAGCTATCTGATCTTTGACAAAGGGTCCAAAAACATACCCTGGAGGAAAGATAAATAAATCTTTTCAGCAAATGGTGCTGGAAAACTGGTTATCCACATGCAGAAGATTGAAAATAAACCAGAATCTCTCAGCATGCATTAAACTAAAATCAAATAACTAAATATTAAAACAGAAACAATCTGCCAGAAGACAAAACAGATAAAACTCTTGAAGACATAGGCATAGCCAAAGACTTTCTGACAGAACCTCAGTTGCACAAGAAATAACATAAAAAACAGCAAATCAGATTATATCAAATTAAAAACCTTCATAGCAAAGGAAACAATCAATAGAGTAAAGACACAGCCTACAGAATGAGGAAAAATTTGGCTGGCTACTCCTCAGAAAGAGGACTAATATCTAGAATACATATAGAGCTCAAAAATATTAGCTTCCCTTCAAATAAAAAACCCAATTCAAAAATGGTAACTGAGGTCCAGGCGTGGTGGCACACACCTATAATCCCAGCACTCAGGAGGCTGAGGCAGGAGGATTGCCACAAGTTCGAGGCCAGCCTGGGCTACAGTGAGTTCAAGGCCAGCCTAAATTATAGAGTGAGACCCTGTCTCAAAAAAAAAAATTGGCAACTGATGAATAAACATTTTTCAAAAGAATTACAAATGACAAATAAATACATGAAAAAGTGTTCAACATCTCTGTCCATTACAGCAATGCAAATTAAAACAACCCTGAGATTCCATCTTACTCCATAAAGAATGACTATCATCAAGAAATCATAAGAACAAATGCTGGCAAGGCTTCAGGGTAAAGGAACCTTCATATATTGTTGGTGGGAATGCAAACTGTATAACTGCTATGAAAATCAGTATGGAAATTCACCAAAAAATGAAAATGAGGGCCCGGGATTTAGCTCAGCAGCACTGAGTGTGCCTTGCAAGCACAAGGTCCTGAGTTCAATCCCTGGTACCAAAAAAAAAAAAAAAGAAGAAAGAAAAAGAAAAGAAAATAAGAAATTCTGTTTGACCCAGCAATATTTCCCTTCTAGGTATCAAAAGAGTTAAAGACATCATATTATAGTGATACATGTACATCCATGTTTAGAGCAGCAAAATTCATAACTAAATCTTAGAAGCAGCCCATGGGTCCATCAACTAATGAATGGATAAAGAAAATGTGGTATTTATACAAAATAGAGTATTACTCAGCTGTAAAGAAGGATGAACGGGTCAATTGTAGGAAAACAGATGCACCTTGAGACAATAATGGTAAGTGAAATAAATCAGCCATACAAGCTTAATCGTCGCATGGTTTCTCTTACATAAGAAACCCAAAGTATAAATACTCTAAACAGAAAAATTTTAAAATGGGTAATAGGAAACAAGGAGATAGATCTTTTGCTGATAGGAAGGGGACCAAGAGATGGAAAGAAGGAAAGGGGAAAGGGAAGGGCATGTAAAAAGAATTAAGGTGTGTTATACATGGCACATACATAACTCCCTACAATGAAGGCAATCATTAAGTACCGCAAACATGTACTAATAAAAATTAAAATTAAAAAATCTGAGATCTTGAGCCAAATTAAACCTCTCCTCCTTAAAAAAAAATCCTGAAGTCAATCTATATAACATAATATTAATCACTTTCTTTGTGGTACTGGGAACTCAGTCCCTTTGCACTGAGCTGCATCCTCAGGCCTTTTTTATTTTTTATTTTGTAAGTTGGTAAATTGCCCAAGTTAGGCTTAAAGTTGTGATCCTCCTGCTTCAGCATCCCAGAGTGCTGCAATTATAGGCATGAAATTTTGACCACTTTTTCCCCCAGTTTCTCTTCTTTTTTGTGGCACTAGGGTGAGAGCCCAGAGGTTTGCACATGCTAGGCAAGCACTTTACTGCTGAGCTACATCCTAGCCCTTTTTAATTTATTTTGAGACAGAGTCTCATTACATTGTCTGGGCTGACCTTGAGCTTGTGATCCTCCTGCTTCAGCCTTCTCATAGCTGGTATTATAGGCATGTGGCCCCCACATCTGGCTAAAATTAACAATTTTAAGTGAGCAACTCAGTGGTATTCATCCCATTCACAATGTTATGCAACGACACTTCTATCTAGTTTCAAAACATTTTCACCTCCCTAAAAAACATCCAGGGCCTGTTAAGCAATTATTTTTCATCTGTTACTGACTAGCACGGATTCTTAGTCACAAGTGAGATAGAAATCAGATGTTGACAGGTTTTTAAGCCCACTGACAGCCATCACCCTTGTTTGTACACTTCTGCAAGGGCCTCAAAAGAGAAGGGAACTCGTACCTGCTTCTAAGATGCTACTAATTGGCCAAGGGTTCTTGCTCAATTCATGTAGAAATCACAAAGTAGATGAGCATGATGGTGCATGCCTGTCACTCCAGCACAAGAAGGCTGAATAAGGCAGGAGGATTACAAGTTCTGGACTCTATATTGACTTTGAAGCCAACCTGGACTTCATAGTAAGACCTTATCTCAGAGTGGAGGTGGAGAATGGAGGGAAAGGGAAGGGAAGAGAAGAGAGGAGAGGAGAGAAGGAGAGAGAAGGGGAGGGGAAAGAAGGAGAGAAAGAGGCCACAAATTGGCAACATTTGGTTTTTGGTGTTAATGGCCCTGGGGATTGAATGTCAGCAGTTATCAGGCTTTTTATTGTTAACAGCCCTCCAGAACCAGTCAAGAATACTTCTAGCCATGGGAGATGGGGACTCCTGGAAATTCCCCCTTAGTCTCCACCACTCTCTACTGGTAGCAGTTTTCAGTGTTACCAGCTCTGACTGCTGACCACTTTCAGCATCAGTAGCCTTTGGTGTGACCAGTTCAGCTTGCTCTACTCAAGATAGAAATCACAAATAGACAAAATTATGCCACCTCACAGGAAGATTGCTGCCAGCCTGGGCTACATAATGACTTCAAGGCCAGCCTGGAATACATAGTGCAACCCTGTCTCAAAAAAGAAAAAAAATCCATGTGTGGTGATGCACACCTGTAATCCCACCACCATTTGGGAGACTGAGGCAGGAGGATCTCTGTGAGTTTAAGGCCAACCTGAGTCACACAGCAAGAACCTGTCTCAAAAAATGAAAAATATCAAAAGTTATTTCATCTCAAAGAGACTTTACTAGGACTTTTCTACTGCATAAAGATGAACAGCATACAGAGAAGTTGCTTATAAAGGAAAACAGGCAGACACTGGAAGACTGATGCAGGAGGATTGCAAGTTCAAGCCTAGCATGGATGTCTTAGTTACTTTGTTTGCTGCTGAGACACAATAGCTGACATCCACAGATTAAAGGAGAAAAGGTTGATTTCAGCTCAATTTGTAGAAGTTTCAATCCATAGTGACCTGGCTCCAAGGCAGAGAAGCATGGCAGAAGGGCATCATAGAGGAGAAATAGTCCATGGTGTGGTAGGCAGGAAGAAGCAAGCAGCAAAAGCAGCAGTGAAGCAAACCTCCCTTTTCCTTTTATCCCATCCAGGCTACAAGCCTTTTGGGTGGTGCCACGAATACCCAGGGTGGGCCTTCCCATTATCCACACCCAGAACTACGCTAAACCAATCAATGGACTGATCTAGTACTACACACCCTTAATCCCAGTATCACACCCTAAACCCAGGCAGTTCCAAAGAGTCCCACCTATGAGCTCATGAGGCTTTGGGGGGACATCTAGATATAAGCCATAACAATGAGCAATTTAGTGAGACCCTATCTCAAAATAAAAAAATTAAAAGGGCTGGGGATGTAGTTCAGTGTGAAGGACCTGGGTTCAATCCCTAGAACTGAAGCAAACAAACAAACAGTGGTCTCCCTCATGCATAGTATCTGACTTTCTGTTTGGTCATGGGTAGAGGAGGTGCTGCTTACAGACCTAATTGAGTTGGGCTGTTGAGAGGTGGGATCCTCCAGTGAGGCTGCAGAGCAGAGTCTTCTAGGATAGATATAAATCTGAAGTTTGCTGCAGCCAAGGAGAAAATCTCCTGGAGTGTTCATGGGATGCTTGATGAGCTCTGCTCTCTGCAAAGTGATTGGGGTGGCTCCAAAGGGATCAAAAAGAAGCTCTTCAGGAGTATTGGACCCTTCTCTCCTGTCTTAAATCTCCTCCTTCAGCCCCTGGAAACAACTGGTCTACTTTCTCTCTCTCTCTCTCTCTCTCTCTCTCTCTCTCTCTCTCTCTCTCTCTCAACTTAGCCATTCTGGGTATTTCATATAAGTGGAATCTCATAGGTGACCTTTAGTTTCTGGCTTTTTTCACTAAGCATGTTGGTGTGTGTGTGTGTGTGTACATGCTCATATGTATAGTACTGAGGATTGAACCTAAGGCCTTGCAAGTGCTAGGCAAGCATTCTACCACTCGGCTATATCCCAATGTTACTTGGGAGGTTGCAGCAGAAAGATAGCAATTTGAGGCTTGCCTGGATACCTAGCACAGCCTTGTCTTAAAACAAAAAAGAGCTGAGGATATAGCTGAGTGCTAGAGCACTTACTTAGCATGTATGGGACTCTGGGTTCAAAGTATTTGGGATTGAACCCAGGTCTTTCACGAAAAGCTATATCCACAGCCTTTTCTTAATTTTTAATTTTGAGACAGAGTCTTTATGTCACTAAGTTGCTCAAGCTGGGCTCGAACTCATGATCCTCCTAAAGTGCTGGGACTACGGGTTGCATCATCACACTCAGCTAGCATCTTGTTTTTGTTGTTATTTGTTTTATGGTGCTAGGGACAGAACCCAGGGCCTTGCACATGATAGACAAGTACTCAACCACTCAGCCACATTTTGGGTGTTATGGTTTAGATCTAAACATCCTCCAAAGCCTCATGTATTCGGAAGATTAGTCTATGGAAGCACAATCACCTCTTTGGTGTTGGTGAGGTCTGGTTGGAAGAGGCAGGTCACTATGGGCATGACCTGGAAGGGTATGTCTCTCTTCTTGGCTGCTCCCTTTACTCTCTGTTTCCAGGCTGCCACAAAGTAAGCAACTTTTCCTCTACCATGCCCTTCTGCCATGCCACCCTGCCTTGGAGCCAACTGACTACAGACTAAAATCTCCACAAAGTATAAGCCAAAATAACCCTTTCCTCCTTTAAACTGTGAGTGTCAAGCATTTTGTCCTGGAGTTGAGGAAAGTGACAAAAACACTGAGCCCTTGCATATTGCTTTAAAAGCTTGAACATGTAGCCCGGTGCAGTAGTGCACACCTGTGATCCTAGTACTCAGGAGGCTGAGGCAGGAGGTTTGCCATGAGCTCAAGGCCATACTCAGCTACATAATGAGTTCAAGGCTAGCCTGAACTGCACAGTGTATGGCTCTGGCTCGGGGGGCGGGGGAGAGGAGAGGAGAGAGGAGAGACAAGAGAGGAAGAAAAAGAAGGAGGAGGAGAAGGAGAAGAAAAAAGAAGAAAGAAGAAAAAAGAAAGAAGAAGAGAGAACAGAAAGTTATCAATCCAGGGGTGGTGGCATGTGCCTATAATCCCAGCACTCTGGAAGGCTGAAGCAGAAGGATTGAGAGTTTGAGCCCAGGCTGGGCAACTTAGCAAACTTTCTCTCAAAATAAACAACAAAAAACAAAAAAAGCGCTGGGACTGTAGCTCAGTGCATCATGCCTGGCACTTAATTCCTTTTTAATGGTTAAATAATATTTCACCATGCGAATGCCCCAGATTTAGTTTATTCTTTCACCTGTGATGAACACTTGCCTTATTTCCACCTTTTAGCTATTGTGAATAATGTTGCAATGAGCAAATATCTGTCTGAGTATCTGTTTTCAATTCTTTTGGTCTATATCTAAAAGTGAAATTTCTAAGGATGTATGGTAACTTTATGTTTAATTTTTTGAGGAACTGCCAAACTATTTTCCACAGTGGATGTATCATTTTACATTCTCATCATCAACATACAAGGGTTCCAGTTTCTCCACATCCACATTTGTTTATTTTCTGAAGCTTTTTACAAATGATTATGGTCATCCTAGTAGGTGTGGAGTGGTCATGATTTACATCTCCTTAATGCCTAATAATGTTGGATATCTTTTTATGTACTTATTGGCCATTTGTATGTCTTCTTCAGATAAATGTCTATTGTAACCCTTTGGCTATTATTTTTTCAGAGCTGATAATCAAGTCTAGGGGCTCCTGCAGACCAGTCAAGTGTTCTGCCACTAAGCTACATCTCCAGCCCCTTTTGTGTTTTTATTTCTTCCCTTAATTTAATTACTTAGTTTACTTATTTATAGGAATGGATGAGTGCTGTCTGAATCCTTGAGACTGAAAATGCACTTTTTTGTTGTTGTTTGTTTTGTTCTTTTTTGGTGCTGGGGATTGAACCCAGGGCTCTGAGCATATTTATTTATTTATTGAGACAAGGTCTCACTATGTAGTTCAGGCTGGTCTTGAATTCATTATGTAGGCCAGGTGGGCCTCATACTGGTGGTGATCCTCCAGCTTCAGCCTCCTAGGTGCTGGGATTACAGGTGTGTGCGATCATGCTTGGCTAATTTCTCCATTATTGTGAGTCTGTGACTCCTCAAAGTGTTTCTTTTATGATACTGGGGATTAGACACACTGAGATACATCTCTAGTCCTGTGTATTTTTAAATCAGGTTGTTTGGAATGAGCGTGTTACAGCAAAGTGCAACAGCTTAGCATTACAGCCAAGTGTTACAGCCCTGTGTGACAGCCAAGTGTTAGGGCTATCTGAAGGTCTCTGAAGGTGAAAATTGAGTAGCACTCAGAGAGATGGAGGGAATCTTTATTATGCCAGTGGGCTCAGAGGAGTTCATTCTCTGAAGTCTGAGCCCAAACAGAAATGGAAGCAACCTTATATAGAGATCTATCGGGTAGGGAGTGGACCCACCTACCAGGTGAGCATGTTCATAGAGGTAGATGGGTGGGGTTAACAGAACATTTTTGAAACCTTAGGCAGAAACATCATGCAGCACAGTTACATTGCTTGAACAGAACATCTTATAGCAAAAACATGGGGGAGATGCAAAGTCCTGCCCTGTTGTACATTATTTCCTTATCAAGGGTACAGCCCCATGGTAGTGAGTTTTCTAGGATACAAAAGACCCTCGGTTCAGTCCCCAGAACTGTAAAAATAAATAAATAAATAAATAAATAAATAAATAAATAAATAAATAAGTAGGGTTGATAATCTCTTTGTTGTTGAACTGTAGGACATTATGTGAATTCTGATATTAAACCATTATGGAATATATGACTTGTAAATATTGTGTAGGCTGTCTTCATTTCTGGATAATATCCTTTGATGTGCAAGAATCTCAAATTTTTTTTTTTTTTTTGGTACTGGGGATTGAGCTCAGGACCTTGCGCTTTCGAGGCAGGCGCCAGAACCACTGAGCTAAATCCCCAGCCCAAGAGTCTCAAATTTTTATGAAGTCTAGGCCCAGGATGGTGGTGGATGCCTGTAATCCCAGCACTCAGGAGACTGTGGCAGGAGGATCACACGAGTTCAAGGCTAGCCTAGGCTACATAGTGAGTTCAAGTTCAGCCTGAACTATATAGCAAGACTCTGCCTCAAAAAACAAAACAAAAAACAAATCAAAAATTTTGATGAACTCTAATTTTCTATTTTTTAATTAAAATTGTATGGGGCCTCAATATGCTGCCTAGGCTAGCCTTGAGCTCCTGAGCTCAACCAATACTCCTGCCTTATCCTTCCAAGTAGTCAGAGGCACAAGCATGTGCCACTGTGTGCAGCTTTATTTTATTTATTTAGCAGCACTGGGGATTGTTTTTATTTTGGGGTTTTTTGTTTTGTTTTTTGTTGTTGTTAGCAAGGATTAGCAGCACTGGGGATTGAATTTAGGGCCTTTGCACTGAGCCACATCACCAGTTCCTTTTAAAATTATTTTCAGACAGGGTCTTGCTAAGTTGCCCAGGCTAGGTTCAAATTTGTGATCCTCAAGCTTCAGCCTCATAGGGTGCTGGGATTACAGGCTTGTGTATTTATTTTTTTAAAAAACACATTTACTTAGTTTTTCAGTGCTGGGGATTGAACACAACAAAACCTTCACTGTGAGCTACATTCTGGCAACACACTTTTTTATTTATTTATTTTTATTTGAGACAAGTTCTTGCCAATCCATTATATTATCCAGGCTGGGCTTAAATTTATGATCATCCTGCCTTAACCTCCCAGAGTGTTGTAATTATAAGCCTGTACCATTCTACCTGGCTTTATTAGTTTTTATTTTCATAATGCTGTATTCTAGGGGGAGTTGTGGGTGCTGGGAATTTTACCCAGGACTGTTGCACTAAGGTACGTCCCAGCCCTTTACTTTTTAAATTTTAAGACAAGGTCCCACTAAGTTACCCAGGCTGGCCTCCAATTCATGATCCTCCTGCCTTTGCTTCCCAAAATTCTGGGATTAGAGGCATAGACCACTGAACCAGGCTTTATAATGCTTTTTTAAAAAGTAGCTTAAAGCAGTGTTTATTTTCTCACATAGTGTTTGAGGAATAGGGATATAGACAGTTTTGCTGGATGCTTTTGGCACAGAGTCACTTATAACATTGCAAGGACAACAATCATCTTTAAGGCCCAACAGGACCTTCCAGTTCTGCTCACATGGTTGTTGGCAGGCCGTTTGTCACAGGCCTCAGTTCCTCACTGGCTTTGGCTGGAAGCTTTAGTTTCTAGCTATGAAGACTTGAGAGTTTTGGAGGGTGGAAGTCCAAACAGAATGACGTAGGATCTTGGCAGAATCACATCAGGGTGGGAGCTTGCCTATCTCTCTGTCACATTTTTTGTTTCTTTTGTTTGTTTTTGATTTTTTGAGACAATGTCTCATTACGGAGCCCAGGCTAGACTCAAACTTGTGATCCTCCTGCCTCAACCTCCCCAGTGCTGGAATTGCAGATGTGAGCCACTATACTTTGCCTGTTTTTTTTTTTTTTTTTGGTACCAGGGATGAAACTCGGGACTTTCCACTTGGGAGGCGGGTGGCCGCACCACTTGGCTAAATCCCTGGCCCTGCCTTGCCTGTTTTTGTTTTTGTTTATGAGAGATATTCAGGCTGGCCTCAACTTTGCTATCTTCCTGCTGCAGCCTATTGAGTACTAGGACTACAAGCACATGCCACCAATGTCTGGTTTGTCAATTTCTTTTATTGTGGCATAAAATACATAACATAAAATTTACCATTTTAGAAGCTGAGGCAGGAAGATCACAAATTCAAGCCCAGATGGGGCAATTTGACCACTTAGTGAGACCCTATCTCAAAATAATCATAACCAGCCAGGGATTTAGCCCAGTGGCTCTTTGCCTGCCTTGCAAGCACAAGGTCCTGAGTTTGATCCCCATACCAAAAAAAAAAAATCATAATTATAATCATAAAGGGGGATGTAGTTTAGTGCAAAGGCCCTGGATTCAATCCCCAGTATGAAAAATTTTATTGTTTTAGCCATTAAAAAATTATTTTTGTGTTACTGAGGCTCAACCCAGGAACACTTTACCAATGAACTACATCCTCTCCCCTTTTTATATTTTATTTTGGGACAGAATCTCACTAAATTGGTCAGATTTGGCCTCTAACTTGTGATCCTCTTACCTGAGGCTTCCAAGTAGCTGGGATTAGTAGTATGTGCCACCATGCCTGCCATTTTAGCCACTTTGAAATATACAGTTCAGTGGTATTTCATTCACATCATTGTACAAATATCACTACCATCACTACCATCATCTCCAGAATTTGCTCATCTTCCCAACTGAAACTCTGTATCTGTTAAATAATAATTGAAGCCAGGTGTGGTAGTGCACACCTGTACTCTGGGAGGATGAGGCAGGGGAACTGGAAGTTCAAGTCCCTCCTGGACAATTTAGCAAGACTGTGTATGAAAAGTAAATAAATAAATAAAGATGATTGATAATATAGCTTAGTGTGAAGACACTGGGTTCAGTCCCCAGTATTGCATAAGGCAAGCAATCAATCAGTCCATCAGTCAATCAATCTGAGCTGGGTGTAGTGGTTCATGACAGTAATTCCAGCACTCTGGGAGGCTGGGACAGAATTATCACAAATTTGAGCCCAATCTGAGCAATTTAGGGACTTAGCAAGACCTTGTCTCAAAATAAAAATGAGAAAGGGCTGGGGAATGTAGCTCAGTGGGAAGGCCCTGGATTCAACCCCCAGTATAAATAAATAAATAAATACCTACCCCCCCCCCCCATGTCACAGTTAGAGTGGAGTTTCAACTCCATGGTTTTGAGGATATGCCCTAGGAATTGGTGGAGCACACTTCTGGGTGTCTGGGTGGGTCATGGAGATGTGGCTTTGGGATTTACGTATGGTCTCTTACCCCTTTCTCTCTGGCACTCTTCCTTGCTCTGTTTACAGGCTGCCATAAACTAAGCAGCTTTGCTCTAGCATGTCCTTCTGCCATGATGTTTCTGCCTGGGAGCCAGCAGTTCATGGACTGAAACCGTGAGCAAACTAAACCTCTCTTCCTTTAAGTTGTGGGTGTTGGGTATTACCTTGCAGCAACAAGAAAGCTGACTATCACTTTATTTTCTGTTTCTGTGACACTGAGTATTCTAGAGACCTCTGATAAGTGGAGTCATATAGTATTTATCATATATATATGATTCAGTTCACTTGGCATGCCCTCACGATTGATCCATATATAATATATGTAAGCTTTTCCTTACCTTTAAAGGCTGAGTAAAATCTGGGTACAGTGGCACACCCCTGTGATCCCACTGAGGAGGCTGAGGCAGGAAGATTGAGAGTTGGAACAAGAGTTGGAGGCCAGTCTTGGCTATATAGAAAGACTCTCAAAAAAACAGAAACAAAAAATACCTAAGAACATATTCAGTCGTAAACTCATCAGTGAATTAATCCACTAATGAGTATAGCATCCCTGTGATTTAATCACCTTCCAAAGAACAACCCCTGAATATATGAGACTTTGGGGGAACAGTCCATTCTATACCATAACAACCACTATGCCCAGTTTATGGTTAATTTTCTTCGAGGAATTGCCCCACTTTTTTTCACAGTGGTCACAACATTTTACATACTTACCAACATTTACACACAAGGTTGTCAATTTCTCCACACCTTCACTAACAATTGTTTTCTTTTTCCTTTTTTGTACTGGGAACTGAACCCAAGGCCTTTGCACAGGGATACATTCTTAGCTCTTTTTTATTTTTGAGACAGGGTCTTGCTAAGCCATTATATTGCCCTTGGAATCTTCCTCTCTCTGCCTTCAGGGTGTTGGGATTACAGGTGTGTGTTGTCATGTCTGGCTTATTTTCTGGGGTTTTTTTTTTTTTTTTTTTTAAATTGTAAAGCGATTCTAGTGAGTAGAAGTGACATCTCATTGTGGTTTTTGTTTGCATTTCCTTAATTTTGATGAGTGATGTTGGACACCTCTTCATATGATTGTGGGCCGTTTTTTGTATCTTTTTGAATAAATGTTTATTCAAGTCCTTTGTGTTTTTTCCCACCTCTTGTACTGGGAATTGAATCCAGAGCCTTGCACATGCTCTGCAAGCTCTCACTGTATGCTCTACTGCTGACTACTGCAGGATAGGACCTCACTAAGCTTAGGCTGGATTTGCAAACCTCCTACCTCAACCTTGAGTAGCAAGCATAGGCATGAACCACCATGCTGGGCCCTTTGTTCATTTTTGAATCATGTTTATTTTAATTTTTGTAGTAGTATATATTCTAGATAGCAATCTCCCCCCTCCTTTTGGTACTGGGAATCAAACTTGGGACCTTGTGCTTGCAAGGCAGGTGGCAGAACCACTAAGCTAGATCTCCTGTAGCAATCCCTTATTTTGATGTATATTTTGCAAATATTTTTCCCATCCTGGGGAGTGCTTTTTCACTGTTAATAGAATCCTTTGATGCACACAGAAGTTTTCAGATTTTTTTCTTTTGATGCCTGTACTTCTGTTGTCATGTCAAAGAAATCATTGCCAAACATAATGTCATATACCTTTTAGCTCTATGTTTTTCTCTGAGTTTTATACTTCTAGCTCTTACATTTAGGTCTTTGATCTATTTTGAGTTAACTTTTGCATATGGGGTAAAGTAATGGTTCAAATACACTAATTAGCATGTGGATTTCCTGTTTCTCCAGCACCAAAAGACTGTCCTTTCTCTAGTGAGTCATCTTATCACTCTTGTCAAAAATCATTTGAAGCCGGGTATGGTGGCACTCACCTGGAATCTAGTAACTCCAGGAGGCTGAGATAGGAGCATCACAAGTTCATATTCTGTTTCAAATTAAAAACTAGGAAAAGGGTGGAGGATGTAGCTCAGTTTGAAGGTTTTGGGTCCTTTTTTCCCCCAGTAGTGCCAAAAGAAAATAATTTGAAAGCCAGGTTTGGTAGTGCATGCCTGTAATCTCAGCATCCAGGAGGCCTTGATCTTGACATAAAAGCCAAGCTGGGCTATATAGTCAGACCCAGTCTCCAAACAAACAAGTAAGAAGCATTTGACCATAAATGTGAGGGCTAATTTATGGATATTCTCTTCTATTCTATTCTATTGGTTTATGTGGTAGTCTTTGTGCCAGTACCACACTGTTTTGATTACTGTAGTTTTATAGTAAGTTTTGAAATCACAAAGTATGAAAACTACAACTTTATTCTTCTATTTGATGTCCCCTGGGAGTCCATATGAATTTTCAGAGGGATTGTTCTATTTCTGCAAAAACATTGTTGGGATTTAATAAGATTGGCACTGAATCTGAAGACCACTTTTGGGGTAATATTGACATCTTAACAATATTGAAGATTCCAATCCATGAACACAGGATGTCTTTATTTGTGTGTTTTATTTTACCAGTGTTTAATGTTTTTGAGTATACAAGTATTTCGTCTCCTTGTTAAGTAAGTTTATTATCTTTTTTCTGCTCTTAAAAAGAAAGCTTTCAAAGGCCGGGGATTTAGCTCAGTGGTTCCGGTGCCTGCCTTGCAAGCTCAAGGTCCCGAGTTCGATCCCTGGTACCAAAAAAAAGAAGAAGAAAGAAAGTTTTCAAGCAGGGCATGGTGGTGCATACCTATAAAGCTAGCACTCTCAGGAAGCTGCGAGGCAGCAACATTGCCATAGGATTGCCATAGGTGTACACCATCACACCCAGCTTCCCTTTTAAAACTGGGTATGATAGCACATATCTGTAATCCCAGCTACTCTGAGGGCTGAGACAGTTGGATTACCCATTCAAAGTAGCTGTCTAGGGCTGGGCATGGTGGTGCATAGCTGTAGTTCTAGCTATTAGGAGGCTGAGGTAGAAGGATCATGAGTTCAAGGCCATTCTGAGGGGCAGCATAGCAAGACTCTGTCCCCTAAATGCATACATACGTATATACATACAAACATAAATGAATGGATGAAGTAGCTGCCCAGTCACCACCACACCACTTTCTCCAGAACATTTAATGCTATATGATATTTTCTTTATCTGTTTGTTGTCTCTTTTTCCCTCATGAGATTGTGAAGTCCAGGGAAACAGACCATCTTACCAGTATCCTCAACACCCTGAACAGGTACAGAAGAGCTCAATGAATATTTTAATAAATTTGAATTTACACTGGACTTATCATTGAGGCAGAACTGAGGCGATGGAAAAGGGGAGGGGGTTGGGGATTCTTTGAAGCTTTGAGCATGCCTTGCAGAACCTACCTGGTTAACAATGACCTTGTGTGGGTCATTTCTTCAAGGATGGAGCAAATCATAAGTCATGGGAAAATGGAGATAGAGGGCCCCCTAGGACAAGGCAGGTGTATAGAGCATGATGGAAGAAGATTTATGAGGTGGTTTTGGATAGCAAAACAGCATGAGAAAAGGAAGAGTTATAAGAAAGGCAAGAGTCCTAGCGGGACTTCAGAGTTTGACTGAGAAGGCAGAGATGTGCTATTCCTGGTAAATCCTTTCTTTCTTTTTTTTTTTTTTTGGTACCAGGGATCGAACTCGGGACCTTGAGCTTGCAAGGCAGGCACCGGAACCACTGAGCTAAATCCCCAGCCTTTGAAAGCTTTCTTTTTAAGAGCAGAAAAAAGATAATAAACTTACTTAACAAGGAGACGAAATACTTGTATACTCAAAAACATTAAACACTGGTAAAATAAAACACACAAATAAAGACATCCTGTGTTCATGGATTGGAATCTTCAATATTGGTACATGTCTGTAATTTGAGCTACTCAGGAGGCTGAGGCAGCAAGATCATGAGTTCAAATCTAACCTGGACAATTTTTTTTTTGTTGTTTTTTTGAGACAGGGTCTCGCTATGTAGTTCAGGTTGGTCTTGAACTCACTATGTATCCCAGGCTGGCCTCGAATTTACAGCAATCCTCCTGCCTCAGCCTCATAAGTGCTGGGATTACAGGTGTGTGCCATCATGCCCGGGCAGCTCTAGTTCTAATTTCTGATTAATGAACACACCACTGGTGAGTCTTGCCTAATCCAGCAAGAAGGTACAAAGGTGGCTCCATTGATAAGCAGTTATATGTGTACATCCTTTTGGGGGTTTCTTCTAATAAAATCTATTTTCCTACAGGTAAATTTGGGGGAACCGTTAGGTGATAACAACCAAGTTGTCAGGGATACTCAGAAAGACAAGGTAATAGTGATGTTACAGAAGGGTAATGGCATCCTGTGAGGAGAGAATGGAAGGAGACTTTCCATCACTAGGGGAGCCAGCACTGGTTTTTGTTGCTCAAATCTCAGTGATAGAGGAGAAAGTAAGTGGAGATGTCTTTGATGATTGTGCCTTGAGTCTTCACTTGCAGAAGGGGATAAAAAACAGGGCTTCTTTCTTGATTCTCTGACCAGCTTTTATGTCTTTTTCTCCTCTCGTTGGTCATCCTTGCACTTCTTATTTGAACCTGTTTCAACTCTTAAAGCCAAATCTGCTTTATGTATCACCCCCAGAATCCCAGTTGAGAGGCCAAGCCAGGAAAACGCAAGACTTTGACAGAGAGGGATTAGAGTGCTGATCCGACCTCATGCTGCTGAGAGAAGTAAATAAGTTTTGAGGTATGCTTTGGCCATTAAGACAAGTCTCCTGATCTTCTGCCTAGCTGCTTCCATGATAGCTGTGGCTGTATTGCACAAATGGCATCTGCTGCACAAGATATCTGCCCTGACTGCAGCAGGCTCAGATTTAAATTAATCAGAATTGAATACGGACCAGTCAGTGAGCTCGGATCAGAAAGCTTGCAGTTAAATCAGTTTGGAGCAATCAGCAGACTCCAATACAGACCAATCACAGGCCTACTGTGGCTATATAAACAACTCTCAGCCTCCAATGGGTTGGTGTAGGTGAGTTCTCTTTTGTGTACTGTTGCAGTATAGTTACTGTTCAAATCCTAACTCCAGTGTTTATGATTTGTCTGGTAGTATGGGCTCCAGAAGTCCTGTAAATTTACTCAGGATTCTTCCTGGGTAGTGGGAAAGAATATTCGAAAAACAAACAAACAAACAAAAAACACCCCAAAAAACCAAACCAAACCAACCAAACCAACCCAACAAAAAACCTACAACAGTAGGAGTTGTTAGTCCTGAAGAGCTCCAGAGACCAGTGATTGTTGTTGGGAAACATCAAGACCTGAGGACTTGGGGTCATTGGTGGCAAAAGCCTAGAGCTGCTAGCAGAGCTGCATTGTGAGGATTCATGATTTCTATCTGAAGGAACCCTCAACTGATTACCTCTGCTTCTCTGCAAGGTAATTCTGAAGATAGCGTCAGCAATAAACTGGACGGCAGATGAGAGGGAAGAGAGAAAGGAAGAGTATCAATGATACGGTGTGTATCAATTTCAAGGGCTCTAGAGGGCCAAGAACAATTTCTGTTGGAAGCGTCTGAGGTTATCCCAAACTGAGGAGTGAGGAGGAATTGAGGCACTAAGTGATCAGTGTTGTCGGCTCACTTGCCAGTGGTCGTGCGCCCTTTCCATTGGATCTCCCCCGGAACTATTCCCAGGCAGATTCCAATGTGGGATTTCCGTACCCCGTTCACTCCTAAAAGGGTCGTCAGTAGCAGATAAACGCCTCTACCCAGGGAAGATCCCCCATACAGCCCATGCAAGGGAAGAGCCTCCTTCAGTCAGCTCACAGCGGAACATTCCTGTCGATAGCGCGTGTTCCCGTCCGGGTGGCCGAGCGAGCGGACCGGGAAGGGGACGTTTTCTAGGGCGGACCGCGAGCGGAGGCTGAGAGCGCCGCCGCTGGAGAAGACCGACTCTCGGCCAGAGCCAGCCCGAGGCGACCGGGCCTGGCTGGCTACTTCCCTCTCCAGCCTCTGCCCCCGCCCCCGCCGTCGCAGACACTGTCCAAGCGGGCGCGGAGGAACGCTAGGTCCCTTGGCCCTGCAGGATCTGGCTGGGCCCGGATCCGTGGCACTGGAGGTGAGAGCCAGTGCCTGCCTTCGGCTCCCTGCCGGGCCGCTGGGACCCGCAACAATGGGGGCAAAGTGGGGACGCAGCCCGGGCCTCTGGCGTGCAGCAGCCTGGGGCAGCAAGGCGGTCCTGGAGGCCTGGACAGTGAGGGCACTGGTTTAGACCTGAGAAACTCCAGTATCCAGAGGCTTGGAGGCTTGGTTTCGTCCCGGGGCCCCGTTGATGGCTTGATATTTGGGGAAATTTGTAGCCCATAAAGGGAGTTATAGAGGTAGTGAGACTTAGTGATTGTGTACCCTTTGATCTTTGCGCCCAGGAGGCAAACCATGGCGGGGTGCATGGGAGAAGGTTGTGTTTGGAATTTTAGGGGCCTCTGTGTGCTTAGTCCCTAAGGCATACAGGGATGTGTTTCTTCCCTATCCACTCCCAAGGTCTGGAAGTTTGGCAAACTGGGGTCAGGCTGAGGGAGAAGACACGGGAGAGTTTAGCTTCGAGGAAACCGGTGAAGGAAGGAGCTCAGCTAGGCATCAGAGAGTGAGCAAAGAGCTAAATCCTCCTCAGCCCAGATGCCCCCTGGCAAAAAGTGGTTCTAAGGCAGGGAACTTGACACAGGAGTGAGCAGAGACCAGTGAATAGTGTTAACTGCTTTGGATTAGGGTGAGGTTGGTGGAAATTGTGATTTGAGAATTGCAGAGGAGGGTTGGTAGCTGCTAAGATTGGAGAGTCAGCCTTATGTGGGTCATGGTGGTGGTAGCCTGGGAGATGAACAAGGGAATTTTGCGGTGAGCTTCCTGATAGAGAATGACCTCTTACTGTCGGGGAGTGGGTGACTCAGATCTGTTAGAATTTCTGTCTTTTGCTAGCAGATGTGGCTGACTACATACACTGGTGGCTGGACTTTGAGGTGAATGAGATTGGAAGGGGAATTTGGGGGCTTGATGATTTTGTTCCTCAGTAGACGACAGTGTAAACCTTTCCTTCCTGCTCCAAGTCAGAGTGATGGCTGTTATTGACAATATTTTGAGTAAGAGATTTCTTTGGAGTATTTGGATCCAAAGCTTTCATCTGTTTTTATCTTTCTTTCTTTGTTTTAAGTTGTGACCCATATTTTCTTTTTAATATTGTGGCTATTATTTGTGATGATAGACAAGTAGATATCATGATACACCTAATCTAAAAGCCTATTTTTGCTAATTTGTATGCCATTGTTCAGTGTATGCTACTCTACTCTAGAGAGGGATGTGAAACCCCTAATAGTTTACTATGTTGTTAAAAGCACTTTGTATCCTTAAATACATGAAACTTTTTTCTTGCGCCACGATTACCATTGAATTTGTTAAACGTTAATGACTGTCATTTCAGCACCCTGCTGACTCTCACAGAACATTATCTTCACTAGAAGTGTTACCTGCCTTCAGTGAATTTGGTCTGTACACTATTGCCCTGTGACAGTCTGTATCATTGAAAAGCAGTGTGCAATCTCCAACTCTGGCTTGCAGCTGTGGGCTGGATCTCTGTATCAATTATCCAGGCAAAATTTGCAGTGTTGTCTATACTTAGAGTCTATTTAGGAAGTACTGCCTAATTAGTGTATGTATAATTTTTCATGTAAGATGTGAAGTAAGTCTATTTGTACCTGTACTGATAGTTCTAATTATTCTAGGGATTATTTTTTTCTTAAGCTTTAAAAAATTATTTCCCTTCAAAAGTTTTCTTTATCTATAAAGATTTTCTATCTTAAGTCATTTTTCGTATATAAATACCTGTTGCATTATGCTATGCACTATGTTAGGCACTTGTACATTGGTGTTAGTATTTTTGATTTTTTTTTTTTTTTGAGACAGGATCTTGCTCTATAGTGCAAGCAGGCCTTGAACTTGCTACTTAGTCCAAGCTGGCCTCAAACTCATGATCCTCCTGCCTCAACTTCTGTGTTGGGAATATAAGCGTGTGCCACCGTGCCCAGTTTTTTCTGACATTTTGGATTGTTGTAGTTCTTGGTTTGAAGGTGGCTGCTTATATGTGACTGAAAGAAGTGATGAAGGTGTATCAAGCTTTTAGTCAGCAAACTCTTGAATAGAGTTTTATAGTATATTGACTTTTGAGTAATGACAATTGATATCTTCAAATTTCCATGCAAAAACCAGTTATAAATAGGGTATAGTGGTGCATGGCTATAATCCCAGCTCTTTGGGAGGCTGAAGCAGCCCAGTCTGGGTAACTTAGTGATTTAGGGAGGCCCTGTCTCAAAATAAAAAAGGGCTAAGGATATAGATCAGTGCAGAGGCCCTGGGTTCAATCCCCACTACTGTAAGGAAACAAAAACTTAGCGCTATATATGTGTTCACATTGGTATAGAATTGTTTTTACATTATTTTATTTAAATATATCTGTTAAATTTAAGTACTTCTGTAGAAAAACCACAGGGTAAATCATTTTGTTTTGGTGTGTGCCTTAATGAGCAGTGATTTACAAGTACCATAAATCTGTTCAGGTTCCCCAGGAAGCCATGATACTCTCCTTTCCACTGTGGTTTTGGGAGCGTGAAGGCATTGCTTACACCTTAGATCTGGTTCACTGTATGTAGGCTGGGAGTATCTGCTTACTGCTTGGCGTGGTTTCCTCTGGAGCATCAGGAATAAGACTGAGGTAAGCCTGGGTCTATTCGAAGTTGCTTCCCTCTTAATTTTCATTGCATAAAATATGTTGTTAACCTGAATTATTTTCCTTTAGTTGTTAGCCATTCTAATCTAGTAAAATGAAATTGTTCTTTACACTTTTCTTTTCTTTTTTTGGGGGGGGGTACTGGTTATCAAACTCGGGACTTTGTGCTTATGAGGCAGGCAGTGGAATCGCTGAGCTAAATCCCGGGCCCCCTTTACATTTTTCTTTGATCTCTCTGTATATGTATCTTGATCCAAAATAAATGAAGACATTTAAAATCAAGGTACTTAGATCATAAGTAAATTCTTTGAAATAGCACTCATTTTTTATTTGGAATACTGCATTCACTTGGTCAAAGAAACTAAAAGCTGATTCATATGTTGCTTTGAAGGCAAGGTGATTACAGTGGTACCTTGGTTCACTTATATGTACTATATTCGCAATTTGGTTGCAACCAGAATTGTGGAATGAATTCTGCAGTCAGAATTGAGAGAATTGCCTCCATTGAGGAGAGAATTATGCTTCAGTTCATGGACTCATTTCTTTCCATGATTCTGGTTGAAGACTGAACTGGACAAGAACCAAATCAAATTTCCCCATAAGGTCAACATTGACCCTAACCATTGAATTTGATTTGGTTCTCATCCAACTTGCTTTGTGAGCAGAATCGTGGAAAGAATCAATTTCATGAACCGGAGCACCACTGTACTTAAATGTTTTGGCTACTCTTAGTTAAATGGATCAACTTGAGAAATTCTTGGAAAGAAGATTTAGAGATTTTAGTTCTTTCAAAAAATTCTGAGAATTGTCTGATGTAATGGGAAGAGCATGGTCTTTGAAGTTTGAAGTCATCCCATCTTTGTTTCTCACTCATGTTTTGACCCTGGGTAAGTGTTTAACCTGTCTGAGCTTTGGTTTTGTTTTTTATCTGTAAAATGACACTAATACAACTTTTTTTTTTTTATGGTACTGGGGATTGAACTTAGGGTCTTTGTGTTGAGGTACACCTTCAGCCTTTTTATTTTTTATTTTGAAACAGGGTCTGGGTAAGTTGCTCAGGCTGAGTTTGAACTTGGAATCCTCCTAGCTCAGTCTCTTGAGCTGCAGGGATTAGTTGTGTAGCACCATGGCCAGCCTTCTTTGTAGATTTCAGTGAAGATTGAAGATGGGGGGGCCTAGTGTTTTGTGATTGGTCAGTGCTGGCAGTTAGTAGAAGGTGGTGTGTATTATGGATGGGCCACTATTGTCAGAAATTAGTAATAGGAATGTGGCTAGGTGTTACGTGTGGATGAGAGGCTGTTTCCTTGTCTGATGAGGAAGATGGCTATATAGTGTGGATTTCCTGGGACTCATGTAGGGGAATTGCTGAGGTAGTCTTTAGCTAGTCTAGTACTAGTTAGCAAGAGTCCACACTATAAAGTCCAAGGTCATTCTTGGTTCTGGTAGACTTTTTCCTGGTACTTTCTGTGGCGAAGCCAGGAAATGACTGATATGTCCTTATTTGGTAACACTGGACATACCCATGACAGATTGTGGCAGGCAGCATTATGATCTGTGTCTCTGATCGGGATATTTCTCTAGTTTTTTGTTTTTTTCAGAGACATTAGAGAACTGGCTTTGGTGTTTTTGCCTTGAAGCCTCCAAATCTCCAAATGCTGGAGAGATTTGTTGTCTTTCTCTAACTGGGCCACTTTGATAGAATCCACCACTCTGTTCAGATTTTTCTTTCTTTCTTTCACATTTCTGGGGATCAAGCCCACAGACATGTTTTTGATGAACACAGGTTTTGTTATAGAATTGTTCAGTTTTATTTTTTCCTTGTGAGAGAAAAAAATAATTCCCATTAATATTAAAAAAATGAAGTAGAAACCAAAAGTGATTTGAAGTAACTGGCCCCTAAATCTCTTATAATTTTCCCCTAGTCATTCCCCCTGCTCCATTTGTTGTGGTCTTTAATTCCCATTAAGAGTAAATAATATTCCTGTGGCCTCAAAATACCACTCTAGCCCCTGGCATGTTTCTGGTTCAACATCTCACAAGGACCTTTATGAACTGGTACCTCCTGTAGTTTATAGTTTCTCTTCTGCCATAAATCCTCTGGCTCTAGAAGCTAAGTTATAGTGAATTCCTTGAAGGTGCTAGCATGCCAATACCTTGTACTAGTTTTCTTTCTCATTCTAGTATGTGTCTGACTTTAAGACTAGAATGAAGAGTTCAGGGACTACCTCCTCTTAGTAAAAGTCTTCCCTCTGTTTCCATGAATGCCTCTCCTTTGTGTGACATTGCATTTTGTGCAAGCTTCTTTCTCCTTCTCTTTTTTCTCTCTCCATTTAAACACAGAGTCTCGCTATCTATTCCATGCTGGCCTTGAACTCACTCAGTAGTCAACAATGCTGGTCTCAAACTCCCAGCAGTCCTCCTGCCTCAGCCTCCTGAGTGCTGGGATTACAGGTGTGTGCCACCATACCCAGTTGTGATCATGTTTTATATGATTACACTGTACTGTTAAATTTTGGAATTTTTGTGGTTTCCTTGCCTAGATTATGACTTACTTGAGAGCCTTGTCTTTTTTACTTTTATATTGTATTTTACTTGTCTAATGCTTTTTGAGTGAAAAAATAAATACTCTCTACTTATGAAAGGATAGGAAGTCATTTCATGTGGAGCTGGTGATGTGATGTGGGTTCTGACTTTTGGCTGCATCTGATCCATGCTGAAGCAGTGTCTCTGCCTTTGTATTCCCAGGATGCTAAACGCAACATTGTCTTGCTATGAAAATGTGTTGCTTATTTCATATGTACATGGTTTTGAAGCTGGGGGCCGTTACTTTTTCTCTTTAATCTTGCAAAAGTTTCTTTTGGGAAGTTGGACGTGGTGCTGCACACCTGTAATCCTAGCTCTTGAGAGGCTTGAGGTAGGAGGATCTCCATGAGTTCAAGGCCAGTCTGTGCTGCATAGTAAGGTCAAGATTAGCCTGTCTCAAAAGAACCAAAAAAAAAAAAAAAAA
>NW_004624730.1:5282446-5294258 GCF_000247695.1 Heterocephalus glaber
AGTGTTTAATGTTTTTGAGTATACAAGTATTTCGTCTCCTTGTTAAGTAAGTTTATTATCTTTTTTCTGCTCTTAAAAAGAAAGCTTTCAAAGGCCGGGGATTTAGCTCAGTGGTTCCGGTGCCTGCCTTGCAAGCTCAAGGTCCCGAGTTCGATCCCTGGTACCAAAAAAAAGAAGAAGAAAGAAAGTTTTCAAGCAGGGCATGGTGGTGCATACCTATAAAGCTAGCACTCTCAGGAAGCTGCGAGGCAGCAACATTGCCATAGGATTGCCATAGGTGTACACCATCACACCCAGCTTCCCTTTTAAAACTGGGTATGATAGCACATATCTGTAATCCCAGCTACTCTGAGGGCTGAGACAGTTGGATTACCCATTCAAAGTAGCTGTCTAGGGCTGGGCATGGTGGTGCATAGCTGTAGTTCTAGCTATTAGGAGGCTGAGGTAGAAGGATCATGAGTTCAAGGCCATTCTGAGGGGCAGCATAGCAAGACTCTGTCCCCTAAATGCATACATACGTATATACATACAAACATAAATGAATGGATGAAGTAGCTGCCCAGTCACCACCACACCACTTTCTCCAGAACATTTAATGCTATATGATATTTTCTTTATCTGTTTGTTGTCTCTTTTTCCCTCATGAGATTGTGAAGTCCAGGGAAACAGACCATCTTACCAGTATCCTCAACACCCTGAACAGGTACAGAAGAGCTCAATGAATATTTTAATAAATTTGAATTTACACTGGACTTATCATTGAGGCAGAACTGAGGCGATGGAAAAGGGGAGGGGGTTGGGGATTCTTTGAAGCTTTGAGCATGCCTTGCAGAACCTACCTGGTTAACAATGACCTTGTGTGGGTCATTTCTTCAAGGATGGAGCAAATCATAAGTCATGGGAAAATGGAGATAGAGGGCCCCCTAGGACAAGGCAGGTGTATAGAGCATGATGGAAGAAGATTTATGAGGTGGTTTTGGATAGCAAAACAGCATGAGAAAAGGAAGAGTTATAAGAAAGGCAAGAGTCCTAGCGGGACTTCAGAGTTTGACTGAGAAGGCAGAGATGTGCTATTCCTGGTAAATCCTTTCTTTCTTTTTTTTTTTTTTTGGTACCAGGGATCGAACTCGGGACCTTGAGCTTGCAAGGCAGGCACCGGAACCACTGAGCTAAATCCCCAGCCTTTGAAAGCTTTCTTTTTAAGAGCAGAAAAAAGATAATAAACTTACTTAACAAGGAGACGAAATACTTGTATACTCAAAAACATTAAACACTGGTAAAATAAAACACACAAATAAAGACATCCTGTGTTCATGGATTGGAATCTTCAATATTGGTACATGTCTGTAATTTGAGCTACTCAGGAGGCTGAGGCAGCAAGATCATGAGTTCAAATCTAACCTGGACAATTTTTTTTTTGTTGTTTTTTTGAGACAGGGTCTCGCTATGTAGTTCAGGTTGGTCTTGAACTCACTATGTATCCCAGGCTGGCCTCGAATTTACAGCAATCCTCCTGCCTCAGCCTCATAAGTGCTGGGATTACAGGTGTGTGCCATCATGCCCGGGCAGCTCTAGTTCTAATTTCTGATTAATGAACACACCACTGGTGAGTCTTGCCTAATCCAGCAAGAAGGTACAAAGGTGGCTCCATTGATAAGCAGTTATATGTGTACATCCTTTTGGGGGTTTCTTCTAATAAAATCTATTTTCCTACAGGTAAATTTGGGGGAACCGTTAGGTGATAACAACCAAGTTGTCAGGGATACTCAGAAAGACAAGGTAATAGTGATGTTACAGAAGGGTAATGGCATCCTGTGAGGAGAGAATGGAAGGAGACTTTCCATCACTAGGGGAGCCAGCACTGGTTTTTGTTGCTCAAATCTCAGTGATAGAGGAGAAAGTAAGTGGAGATGTCTTTGATGATTGTGCCTTGAGTCTTCACTTGCAGAAGGGGATAAAAAACAGGGCTTCTTTCTTGATTCTCTGACCAGCTTTTATGTCTTTTTCTCCTCTCGTTGGTCATCCTTGCACTTCTTATTTGAACCTGTTTCAACTCTTAAAGCCAAATCTGCTTTATGTATCACCCCCAGAATCCCAGTTGAGAGGCCAAGCCAGGAAAACGCAAGACTTTGACAGAGAGGGATTAGAGTGCTGATCCGACCTCATGCTGCTGAGAGAAGTAAATAAGTTTTGAGGTATGCTTTGGCCATTAAGACAAGTCTCCTGATCTTCTGCCTAGCTGCTTCCATGATAGCTGTGGCTGTATTGCACAAATGGCATCTGCTGCACAAGATATCTGCCCTGACTGCAGCAGGCTCAGATTTAAATTAATCAGAATTGAATACGGACCAGTCAGTGAGCTCGGATCAGAAAGCTTGCAGTTAAATCAGTTTGGAGCAATCAGCAGACTCCAATACAGACCAATCACAGGCCTACTGTGGCTATATAAACAACTCTCAGCCTCCAATGGGTTGGTGTAGGTGAGTTCTCTTTTGTGTACTGTTGCAGTATAGTTACTGTTCAAATCCTAACTCCAGTGTTTATGATTTGTCTGGTAGTATGGGCTCCAGAAGTCCTGTAAATTTACTCAGGATTCTTCCTGGGTAGTGGGAAAGAATATTCGAAAAACAAACAAACAAACAAAAAACACCCCAAAAAACCAAACCAAACCAACCAAACCAACCCAACAAAAAACCTACAACAGTAGGAGTTGTTAGTCCTGAAGAGCTCCAGAGACCAGTGATTGTTGTTGGGAAACATCAAGACCTGAGGACTTGGGGTCATTGGTGGCAAAAGCCTAGAGCTGCTAGCAGAGCTGCATTGTGAGGATTCATGATTTCTATCTGAAGGAACCCTCAACTGATTACCTCTGCTTCTCTGCAAGGTAATTCTGAAGATAGCGTCAGCAATAAACTGGACGGCAGATGAGAGGGAAGAGAGAAAGGAAGAGTATCAATGATACGGTGTGTATCAATTTCAAGGGCTCTAGAGGGCCAAGAACAATTTCTGTTGGAAGCGTCTGAGGTTATCCCAAACTGAGGAGTGAGGAGGAATTGAGGCACTAAGTGATCAGTGTTGTCGGCTCACTTGCCAGTGGTCGTGCGCCCTTTCCATTGGATCTCCCCCGGAACTATTCCCAGGCAGATTCCAATGTGGGATTTCCGTACCCCGTTCACTCCTAAAAGGGTCGTCAGTAGCAGATAAACGCCTCTACCCAGGGAAGATCCCCCATACAGCCCATGCAAGGGAAGAGCCTCCTTCAGTCAGCTCACAGCGGAACATTCCTGTCGATAGCGCGTGTTCCCGTCCGGGTGGCCGAGCGAGCGGACCGGGAAGGGGACGTTTTCTAGGGCGGACCGCGAGCGGAGGCTGAGAGCGCCGCCGCTGGAGAAGACCGACTCTCGGCCAGAGCCAGCCCGAGGCGACCGGGCCTGGCTGGCTACTTCCCTCTCCAGCCTCTGCCCCCGCCCCCGCCGTCGCAGACACTGTCCAAGCGGGCGCGGAGGAACGCTAGGTCCCTTGGCCCTGCAGGATCTGGCTGGGCCCGGATCCGTGGCACTGGAGGTGAGAGCCAGTGCCTGCCTTCGGCTCCCTGCCGGGCCGCTGGGACCCGCAACAATGGGGGCAAAGTGGGGACGCAGCCCGGGCCTCTGGCGTGCAGCAGCCTGGGGCAGCAAGGCGGTCCTGGAGGCCTGGACAGTGAGGGCACTGGTTTAGACCTGAGAAACTCCAGTATCCAGAGGCTTGGAGGCTTGGTTTCGTCCCGGGGCCCCGTTGATGGCTTGATATTTGGGGAAATTTGTAGCCCATAAAGGGAGTTATAGAGGTAGTGAGACTTAGTGATTGTGTACCCTTTGATCTTTGCGCCCAGGAGGCAAACCATGGCGGGGTGCATGGGAGAAGGTTGTGTTTGGAATTTTAGGGGCCTCTGTGTGCTTAGTCCCTAAGGCATACAGGGATGTGTTTCTTCCCTATCCACTCCCAAGGTCTGGAAGTTTGGCAAACTGGGGTCAGGCTGAGGGAGAAGACACGGGAGAGTTTAGCTTCGAGGAAACCGGTGAAGGAAGGAGCTCAGCTAGGCATCAGAGAGTGAGCAAAGAGCTAAATCCTCCTCAGCCCAGATGCCCCCTGGCAAAAAGTGGTTCTAAGGCAGGGAACTTGACACAGGAGTGAGCAGAGACCAGTGAATAGTGTTAACTGCTTTGGATTAGGGTGAGGTTGGTGGAAATTGTGATTTGAGAATTGCAGAGGAGGGTTGGTAGCTGCTAAGATTGGAGAGTCAGCCTTATGTGGGTCATGGTGGTGGTAGCCTGGGAGATGAACAAGGGAATTTTGCGGTGAGCTTCCTGATAGAGAATGACCTCTTACTGTCGGGGAGTGGGTGACTCAGATCTGTTAGAATTTCTGTCTTTTGCTAGCAGATGTGGCTGACTACATACACTGGTGGCTGGACTTTGAGGTGAATGAGATTGGAAGGGGAATTTGGGGGCTTGATGATTTTGTTCCTCAGTAGACGACAGTGTAAACCTTTCCTTCCTGCTCCAAGTCAGAGTGATGGCTGTTATTGACAATATTTTGAGTAAGAGATTTCTTTGGAGTATTTGGATCCAAAGCTTTCATCTGTTTTTATCTTTCTTTCTTTGTTTTAAGTTGTGACCCATATTTTCTTTTTAATATTGTGGCTATTATTTGTGATGATAGACAAGTAGATATCATGATACACCTAATCTAAAAGCCTATTTTTGCTAATTTGTATGCCATTGTTCAGTGTATGCTACTCTACTCTAGAGAGGGATGTGAAACCCCTAATAGTTTACTATGTTGTTAAAAGCACTTTGTATCCTTAAATACATGAAACTTTTTTCTTGCGCCACGATTACCATTGAATTTGTTAAACGTTAATGACTGTCATTTCAGCACCCTGCTGACTCTCACAGAACATTATCTTCACTAGAAGTGTTACCTGCCTTCAGTGAATTTGGTCTGTACACTATTGCCCTGTGACAGTCTGTATCATTGAAAAGCAGTGTGCAATCTCCAACTCTGGCTTGCAGCTGTGGGCTGGATCTCTGTATCAATTATCCAGGCAAAATTTGCAGTGTTGTCTATACTTAGAGTCTATTTAGGAAGTACTGCCTAATTAGTGTATGTATAATTTTTCATGTAAGATGTGAAGTAAGTCTATTTGTACCTGTACTGATAGTTCTAATTATTCTAGGGATTATTTTTTTCTTAAGCTTTAAAAAATTATTTCCCTTCAAAAGTTTTCTTTATCTATAAAGATTTTCTATCTTAAGTCATTTTTCGTATATAAATACCTGTTGCATTATGCTATGCACTATGTTAGGCACTTGTACATTGGTGTTAGTATTTTTGATTTTTTTTTTTTTTTGAGACAGGATCTTGCTCTATAGTGCAAGCAGGCCTTGAACTTGCTACTTAGTCCAAGCTGGCCTCAAACTCATGATCCTCCTGCCTCAACTTCTGTGTTGGGAATATAAGCGTGTGCCACCGTGCCCAGTTTTTTCTGACATTTTGGATTGTTGTAGTTCTTGGTTTGAAGGTGGCTGCTTATATGTGACTGAAAGAAGTGATGAAGGTGTATCAAGCTTTTAGTCAGCAAACTCTTGAATAGAGTTTTATAGTATATTGACTTTTGAGTAATGACAATTGATATCTTCAAATTTCCATGCAAAAACCAGTTATAAATAGGGTATAGTGGTGCATGGCTATAATCCCAGCTCTTTGGGAGGCTGAAGCAGCCCAGTCTGGGTAACTTAGTGATTTAGGGAGGCCCTGTCTCAAAATAAAAAAGGGCTAAGGATATAGATCAGTGCAGAGGCCCTGGGTTCAATCCCCACTACTGTAAGGAAACAAAAACTTAGCGCTATATATGTGTTCACATTGGTATAGAATTGTTTTTACATTATTTTATTTAAATATATCTGTTAAATTTAAGTACTTCTGTAGAAAAACCACAGGGTAAATCATTTTGTTTTGGTGTGTGCCTTAATGAGCAGTGATTTACAAGTACCATAAATCTGTTCAGGTTCCCCAGGAAGCCATGATACTCTCCTTTCCACTGTGGTTTTGGGAGCGTGAAGGCATTGCTTACACCTTAGATCTGGTTCACTGTATGTAGGCTGGGAGTATCTGCTTACTGCTTGGCGTGGTTTCCTCTGGAGCATCAGGAATAAGACTGAGGTAAGCCTGGGTCTATTCGAAGTTGCTTCCCTCTTAATTTTCATTGCATAAAATATGTTGTTAACCTGAATTATTTTCCTTTAGTTGTTAGCCATTCTAATCTAGTAAAATGAAATTGTTCTTTACACTTTTCTTTTCTTTTTTTGGGGGGGGGTACTGGTTATCAAACTCGGGACTTTGTGCTTATGAGGCAGGCAGTGGAATCGCTGAGCTAAATCCCGGGCCCCCTTTACATTTTTCTTTGATCTCTCTGTATATGTATCTTGATCCAAAATAAATGAAGACATTTAAAATCAAGGTACTTAGATCATAAGTAAATTCTTTGAAATAGCACTCATTTTTTATTTGGAATACTGCATTCACTTGGTCAAAGAAACTAAAAGCTGATTCATATGTTGCTTTGAAGGCAAGGTGATTACAGTGGTACCTTGGTTCACTTATATGTACTATATTCGCAATTTGGTTGCAACCAGAATTGTGGAATGAATTCTGCAGTCAGAATTGAGAGAATTGCCTCCATTGAGGAGAGAATTATGCTTCAGTTCATGGACTCATTTCTTTCCATGATTCTGGTTGAAGACTGAACTGGACAAGAACCAAATCAAATTTCCCCATAAGGTCAACATTGACCCTAACCATTGAATTTGATTTGGTTCTCATCCAACTTGCTTTGTGAGCAGAATCGTGGAAAGAATCAATTTCATGAACCGGAGCACCACTGTACTTAAATGTTTTGGCTACTCTTAGTTAAATGGATCAACTTGAGAAATTCTTGGAAAGAAGATTTAGAGATTTTAGTTCTTTCAAAAAATTCTGAGAATTGTCTGATGTAATGGGAAGAGCATGGTCTTTGAAGTTTGAAGTCATCCCATCTTTGTTTCTCACTCATGTTTTGACCCTGGGTAAGTGTTTAACCTGTCTGAGCTTTGGTTTTGTTTTTTATCTGTAAAATGACACTAATACAACTTTTTTTTTTTTATGGTACTGGGGATTGAACTTAGGGTCTTTGTGTTGAGGTACACCTTCAGCCTTTTTATTTTTTATTTTGAAACAGGGTCTGGGTAAGTTGCTCAGGCTGAGTTTGAACTTGGAATCCTCCTAGCTCAGTCTCTTGAGCTGCAGGGATTAGTTGTGTAGCACCATGGCCAGCCTTCTTTGTAGATTTCAGTGAAGATTGAAGATGGGGGGGCCTAGTGTTTTGTGATTGGTCAGTGCTGGCAGTTAGTAGAAGGTGGTGTGTATTATGGATGGGCCACTATTGTCAGAAATTAGTAATAGGAATGTGGCTAGGTGTTACGTGTGGATGAGAGGCTGTTTCCTTGTCTGATGAGGAAGATGGCTATATAGTGTGGATTTCCTGGGACTCATGTAGGGGAATTGCTGAGGTAGTCTTTAGCTAGTCTAGTACTAGTTAGCAAGAGTCCACACTATAAAGTCCAAGGTCATTCTTGGTTCTGGTAGACTTTTTCCTGGTACTTTCTGTGGCGAAGCCAGGAAATGACTGATATGTCCTTATTTGGTAACACTGGACATACCCATGACAGATTGTGGCAGGCAGCATTATGATCTGTGTCTCTGATCGGGATATTTCTCTAGTTTTTTGTTTTTTTCAGAGACATTAGAGAACTGGCTTTGGTGTTTTTGCCTTGAAGCCTCCAAATCTCCAAATGCTGGAGAGATTTGTTGTCTTTCTCTAACTGGGCCACTTTGATAGAATCCACCACTCTGTTCAGATTTTTCTTTCTTTCTTTCACATTTCTGGGGATCAAGCCCACAGACATGTTTTTGATGAACACAGGTTTTGTTATAGAATTGTTCAGTTTTATTTTTTCCTTGTGAGAGAAAAAAATAATTCCCATTAATATTAAAAAAATGAAGTAGAAACCAAAAGTGATTTGAAGTAACTGGCCCCTAAATCTCTTATAATTTTCCCCTAGTCATTCCCCCTGCTCCATTTGTTGTGGTCTTTAATTCCCATTAAGAGTAAATAATATTCCTGTGGCCTCAAAATACCACTCTAGCCCCTGGCATGTTTCTGGTTCAACATCTCACAAGGACCTTTATGAACTGGTACCTCCTGTAGTTTATAGTTTCTCTTCTGCCATAAATCCTCTGGCTCTAGAAGCTAAGTTATAGTGAATTCCTTGAAGGTGCTAGCATGCCAATACCTTGTACTAGTTTTCTTTCTCATTCTAGTATGTGTCTGACTTTAAGACTAGAATGAAGAGTTCAGGGACTACCTCCTCTTAGTAAAAGTCTTCCCTCTGTTTCCATGAATGCCTCTCCTTTGTGTGACATTGCATTTTGTGCAAGCTTCTTTCTCCTTCTCTTTTTTCTCTCTCCATTTAAACACAGAGTCTCGCTATCTATTCCATGCTGGCCTTGAACTCACTCAGTAGTCAACAATGCTGGTCTCAAACTCCCAGCAGTCCTCCTGCCTCAGCCTCCTGAGTGCTGGGATTACAGGTGTGTGCCACCATACCCAGTTGTGATCATGTTTTATATGATTACACTGTACTGTTAAATTTTGGAATTTTTGTGGTTTCCTTGCCTAGATTATGACTTACTTGAGAGCCTTGTCTTTTTTACTTTTATATTGTATTTTACTTGTCTAATGCTTTTTGAGTGAAAAAATAAATACTCTCTACTTATGAAAGGATAGGAAGTCATTTCATGTGGAGCTGGTGATGTGATGTGGGTTCTGACTTTTGGCTGCATCTGATCCATGCTGAAGCAGTGTCTCTGCCTTTGTATTCCCAGGATGCTAAACGCAACATTGTCTTGCTATGAAAATGTGTTGCTTATTTCATATGTACATGGTTTTGAAGCTGGGGGCCGTTACTTTTTCTCTTTAATCTTGCAAAAGTTTCTTTTGGGAAGTTGGACGTGGTGCTGCACACCTGTAATCCTAGCTCTTGAGAGGCTTGAGGTAGGAGGATCTCCATGAGTTCAAGGCCAGTCTGTGCTGCATAGTAAGGTCAAGATTATCCTGTCTCAAAAGAACCAAAAAAAAAAAAAAAAAAAAAAGTTTCCTTTGGGAGAGAATGTGGTAGTTCTTCAGTAGTATTATCTAGATTGGCCTTTTTTTTTTGTACCGGGGATTGAACTCAGAACCTTGCACTTGAGAGGCAGGCAGTGGCACCACTGAGCTAAATCCCCAGCCCTAGATTGGCCTTTTATTGGCCTAAGCACTTTATCCTCATGTATGAAGAAATGAGAAGTGACTTTAGGTAACAGGTTTCTCCAGACTATTGCCTAGCTGCCACTTGCCTGGGAATGGGAAATGATTTGGGGCGGGGCAGGGTAGGAGCTTGAACCCAGGGGCCTTTGCACTGAGCTACATCCCTATTCCTTATTTATTTTTTGAGACAGGTTCTCACTAAATCAATAATTCATCCAGGCTGGGCTCGAACTTATGATCCTCTTGCCTCAGTTTCCCAGAATGCTTGGGATTCCAGGTATCTTGAGACCACACCCAGCTGGGAAATGAATTTAACACTTGGATATTGTGACTTTCTCTGGCTAGTAGGCTTTTTGGAAACCTAGTTGAACTCACTGTTACCATATTCAGGAAATAAGATTGATCAAATATTATTTAGGAATTTGAATTCAGTGACTATGAAAACATCTGTACCAGTTCTCTCCTCAGTTGTACTAATACTGAAACTGATATATTCTCTGTCAGGATACTTGATGTTCTGGGTTATTTATTTAGAAGGTTTAGAAATATACCAGTTCATGCAGTCACTCTCTTAGTTCTTAGTAGTAAAATAACTTAAGAAAATACTATCTAAATTACCTTAATTTAATTTTTATGGCTGATCAGACCACATAGAAATCAGACTGAAGACTGAGCTTTTGGTAGCTTATTGAAGCCTATATAATGTAGTTATTGTTTTATGCAACCAATGAACATAGACTGCAGAAAAGGAAACTAGCTGTAGTTAGGTTAAAGATAAAAATTGATATGAGATAAAAAGGAAAATTGAGGCAAAGCATAAGGCGCTTTAAATTTAGCAGTAGCTGTTAAAGATGTTTTATGAGCAGTGTTGAGATATTGAGAAGCTATTGTAGTATAGGTTGGAAGCAATAAAAACATGGAATTTTCACTGCACAGGCACACTGAAGGTGCCAGCACTCAAAGTTTTGCAGCAGCACTGCTAAATAAATAATTGTATTAGGTAGAAATGAAAAATGACTGTCTTACAACTGTAAGTTTACTTTGTATTGTATGATGTTATACTTTATAAAAACACATTTGTTTTACTTCAACAACCCTGTGAGGCAGATGTCCCCGTTTTACAGACAAAGAAGCAAACTTGAAGAGGTGAAGTGGCTTGCTCAAAAATGTGCGAAGATAGATAAAAACCAGAGTTGTCATGCTAGTTTCCTTTCGTTTTTGTTTTTGTGTGGTTTTTTTTTGGTACTGGGATCAAACTCGGGACCTTGAGCTTCCGAGGCAGGTGCAACTCGGGACCTTGAGCTTCCGAGGCAGGTGCTGGAACCACTGAGCTAAATCCCCAGCCCTTTTTTTTTGTTTTTTGGGACATAGTATTGCTGTGTAGCCCAGGCTGGCCTCGAACTGGTGATCCTCCAGCCTCAGCCTCCTGTGTACTGGAATTACAAGCATGTGCCACGATGCCCAGCATCATACTAGTTTTCTGATTCTACGTTTACTGCCCTTTCATGTCCTCATAGGATATTGGTACGGTTTCTTACTCCAGGCTTCATACCACTAAAGGATATGTACAAAAGGAGATACCACACATGCAGCAGTGTACTGGCTTACCAGCAGCCCAGTGACTGGAAGAGCTAGATGCGGAGGAGACTAGGGGAGCCCCACCCTCCTCATGAATCACTTAGTGAATAAGAGAAAAACCCAGAACCAGGTGGGGAAGGATTTGCAGTTGAAGCCCACGACATGAATAAAAGTCTTCCTCCTAATATGATGTTGTGTAGAACTTGGGAGAAACGTGGAAATTTGGGGAAGAATCCTTTGGGTGTGATTCTGACTTGAAATTACACTCCATTTTCATTGTGTCTTCTACTCCTACTGTTGCCCATCCTTCATCTCTCTTTCTCTCACATGTTTTGCCTGTTCCACTATAGCCTGGATGCTGGCTGACCACAGTCTATGGCTTCAGTGCTGCTACTTTTCCCAGGTCTTAGAACCCTTTCTTCTTTGACTTTGTGCTCTGTCTGCTGTACCAGTTGCTATCCTGAATTCTCTTTGCTGGTGGCTTTCAATGCCTCTAGGCCACCTGTGTTCAGTGGTTTTTTTCTTTGTGTTTTGAGAGGGGGGAAGGTCAAGGAAATGTGCTGTCCTGGTCACAGGCAGTTCCCACCGCTTCCCTAGAGTTGAGCTCTCCCTGCCCTTCAAGGTTCTCATGTCCTGTCACCTAAGTGCCTCATTTCCCATTGCAGCTGCTTCCTTGTTCCCAAAACTTGTCCTTTTCTCAGGTCCATCACCATGACCTCTCTTTAGGACTTGTGCTCTTTAATATTGTTTCATCCTTTCTATCACCATACTTTCCTTTCCTCCTCCTCCTTCCTCTTCTTGTCCCCCCTCCTCCTGTTGTTGTTGTTGTTGTTGTTGTTGTTCTTCTTC
>NW_004624730.1:5316078-5448930 GCF_000247695.1 Heterocephalus glaber
ACCAAGAAGGGGAATAGCTGGGTCAAATGGGACTTCCAGTCCTAGTTCTTTGAGGTATCTCCATGCTGATTTCCACAGTGGTTGCACCAGTCTACACTCACACCAACAGTGGAAAAGGGTTCCTTTATCCCTGCAGCCCCGCCATTTGTTATTGGTTGATTTCTTGATAGCAGCCATTTTTTTTCTGGAGTGAGGTGGAATCTCAGTGTTGTTTTCATTTGCATGCTGAACAAAATGGGTTCTAGCCTCACAGAAACCAGCCTGAGCTTTAGAACTAAAGGTACAGGCTTGCTGGGATTATCCACTACTCCAACATAAATCTACAGCTGACTTGTTGGTATTAATCAACAGGGATCTGGAGTCTGTCTGCCCATGCTGTCAACCAGTGACAGCACAGACACACCTTGAAGCAGACTTTTTTTTCCCCCTCTCCTTTTCTTTTCTTATTTTTGTTTTGTTTTCTTTTCTCTTGATGGTTTGTTCTTGTTTTTATATAAGAATGAACATTGTTTCTAGTTTATTTTCTTGTTGTTGTTCTGTTCTTTTCTTGATTTTATTTCTTCCTTCTCTCTTTCCTACCTTTCTTCACCAGTTTACCAAAGAAGGCATAATCTTCCTTTGCTCTCCAGCCTTGCTTCTAATCTCTTCCTCTTCTTCTATTTCTCTACTTTTTTCCCCCAACTTCTTTTGAATTTTCTCCCCTGAGGATAAAATGGCCATAATGAGGGCATACTTACTGTCTATAATTTTCTGGTTTGTTTTAGATTTTGTTATATAACCACAAATCTAGTTCATACACTTAAAGGTGGTAAGTTAATACTTACCATATTTTTTCATATGGTTCCTGCTGGCTTGAACTTGGCTCCTTGGCCGCCTCCTGACTTGAACTCAGTTCTGCCTCACCCTGATGCAGCCAACCCAAAGCTGCACTGAGTTCTGAGTTCAGCTGTCCTTTCTCCAAGATAGCTAACAGCCAATTGCCCTCTCCTTGGGGACATCTGAACACAAATAACTCACCAGCCACTGCAGTCCACTGCATCCACTGCTCCATTCCACTGATGTGTTTTTTGGCGGAGGCCTCGCGGGTCGCCAGTAGTCACTGTGCCTCCGCAGGTTCGAGCCATCTTTCCCAGGCATGGCTCAGGGAGAAAGTGCTGCTTGCCACATTCTTCTTCTTCTTTGAAGTCTCTCTCTTTGCTCTCCTCATGGGCTTCAGTTCTCACTTCAGATTGTTGCTACATCCCAGAGACCTACCTCCCTCCTTCTTTTCTTCCTCATGTTGCTGCTGTATTCCAATGTCTGGACACCAAATCTCAGAGAGGCTGTTTCCCTGCTGTTCACCACTTCGCCATCTTCCCAGAAGTCCAGAGTTGATTTTATTCCTGCCTCGTGCCTGGTGTTCAGTGATTTTACTTTTCCTCTCTTTTTGCCAAGTTCATATTATCCTGATCTGGTATTTTAAATTTTATGTGTGCAAATTTTTCAGAGTCCAGGATGTTAGAGTGTGGAACAGTGCCTGTGCCACAGACTTCTCATAGCCAAAACTGGTTGTGCCTGAGTTAGCTCCTGTCTTCTAAACCCAATTGCCCCCTCCCATTCTCTTCATCCCTTCACTATCCATAATTCTATGGGAAAGGAGGTAGATCTTTCACTTGTTGCCTTCATAATGGCCTTCCAGAACTTTACTCCTGCTCATTCAAAACGTCCAGGGCTGATTCTGCAGGGTCAGTAGCTCAGTGACCTCTTGGACGAAGGGCCTAAGCCAGTGGAGCTTTGTAGGGAAACACATTGAACCTAAGCCCATGGCTATTTTAAATGAGGTAGGGGAACAGTTATTTAATTGCTAAATTGCCCAGGCTAGGCTCAAACTCTTGATCCTCTTGCCTCATACTTCTAAAGTGCTGGGATTACAGGCACCACTCATGAAGCAGGTGCCTTTTATGCTTACAAGGCAGGTACTGTGCCATTGAGCTAAGTCCCCAGCCCTTGTCTTTAAATTTAGCAGGGTAGAACAACCTTTTCCTTTACTCTCAAGATGGCTATGAGGGGCTGGGCTGGGATTAGCTGTGTTTCTTCAAAATTATAGCCTCCTTTTAGCAAATTCAGTATATTAAACTGTAGACTTATTAAAATGTTTGAAAGTTGAATATTTGCTTTTATAGTGGTTCTCTTTAGAATTCCTTTGAGTAACTAGTTCTCCAGTTTCATTTAAATAAAGATCCATGCCCAGAGTTTGCTTGTGGGACCCCCATTCTCATGAAGGTGCAACATACCCATAATCACTCTTCAGCCTCTCTGTGTGAGATGCAGAGACCCTTGCAGATCAGAGCAGTGTTACACACAGAATGAGGAACAAATGGGGAGATGCATTTGTTCCTGGGAGCTTCCCCCCAGCACACGCACTATTTCTACTAAAAATCTAAGTGCCTGAATCAAGGATGCCTTCCCTGTATTCTGAAAGGCTGAGCCCCACACGACGGTATATGTCTGTGGGTGGAGTCCCTTAGAGAAAGAATGTTTTTTCTCTTCTCTTGCACCCTAAGACCACTCCTCCGCCATGTTCCCACTGTTGCTTTTTTTGAAGATCATTAACAGCAAAATGTACCTCTTAAGTAGTTGGTGTGATTCAAAATTGCTGAGAAGAAAGTTCATTATCTCTGTAATTTACTGACCTATGGAAAGAAGATGAAACAGAAAAACCAAATTTGATGGAATTAAAGAACTCTATTGCTGTCCAATCTCTTCTCTGTTATGGGAGTCTGATAGTCTGGATACTTTTTCTTTCTTTCTTTTTTTTTTGGAGGGGGATGGTGATACCAGGAAATTAAATCAAGGACCTTCACATTGGACTACATATCCAGTCCCTCTTTTATTTTATTTTACTTTTTTTGAGACAAGGTGGCATCAGGTTGCTAAATTGTCCAGGCTGGGCTTGAGCTTATGTCTTCCTGCCTCAGCTTCCTAGAGAACTAGGATTATTGGCATGTGCCACCTGCCTGCCTCTGGGTACTATTATTATGGTTTTAATTTTTTAAAATTGACACATAATTTTACATATTTATGGATATAGTGTGATAACACCATACATGTATCCAATGTATAGTAAGCAAATCAGGCTGATGGTGAAACAGTTAACACCGTACACTCATAAACCCAAGGTTGTTATCTCACGAAGTCGGAGAATGAAATAGCTGACAAGCAGATGAAGTTAGGAGAATAATTGGAAATAATAAGAAAAAATAGCTCATGGTTTCTAGTATGGGATTCTGAAAGCAGAAAGTCTAGCCTGCTTTCTTCTTGCTCTTACATGGATAAGCAGAGTCCAGGGGGCTTTGTAGTACAGACATTCCTTGTTTGATGACTGAGTTCAGGTCCTGTGACTGGACTGTTAAATGAATTGGTTGCTAAATGAGGAAATGTATATGATATATACATTACAATATTCAGAACAAAGAAATGGTTAAAGGAAACTCCAACTTGATGGCTCTGCTTTTATTGCATAAGTCTTACATGAAGTACTGTAATGTATAACAGAACATAAAACTACAGTACTGTACTGTACAGTGAATCAAGAATTACAGTACTGTTTAAACAAGGCGTACTGTCCAAAAAAAAAAAAAAGACATTGAAGCTCTATAAACAAGATGTAGAGAACTGTACAAAAAAAAAAAGAGAGAGGTTATAAGGCCAAGTAGTGGGTTATAAGTCTGAACAGTACACCTTAGTTGTAAGTCTGAACAGTTATTAAATAGATAAGTTGTTAAACAAGGAATATCTGTATAGAGTTTTAAAAAGTCAGTTACTTGGCTGACTTAAAAAGTGAGTTACTCAACTGCCTTAGTTCAAAGAAAACATGTTCAAAGGAAACCAGTTCTTTTGCCTTTCTAATATTCCTTGAAGTCCAGCCTAAAGGTCTGGAGAAGCTGTCAACTAACTTATCATATTCTGCCTAAGAACCTTCTTCTTAGGAAGGGTCCTTATCTGCACATTCTTATCCTAACTTTTTATCTTTTTTCCTGTGTTTGCTTTTACATTTCTAAGCTAAACCAGCTGCATGGCTTGAATTAGCTCTTAATTTGGTGTATGGCTCTTTTCTTTTTATCTAGTCAACTCTTAGGCCTATCCCTTACTGATTGCCTACTTACAAGCTAATTAACTAGACTATTACATTAGCACTTTCATCTCCTTAAACATTTATCAATGATAAATGTTTATAAATTATGTCTGATCTTTAATAAGGTATTTCAGTTTTGGAATAGTTTTTATGTTGGATAATTAGAGACTTCTGCTTCAGTTTTTATTTTTTATTTTTTTTTGGTATCAGGGATCGAACTTGGGTCCTTGTGCTTGCGCAGCAGGTGACGAAACCAACTGGGCTAAATCCCTGGGCCTTCAGTTTTTATTTTGGGAGATGAAAGGAATTGAGGATGACCTGAGTGTGTGTGTGTGGTTGTCTGCAGCAGATTGTCTTGTAAGAGTATTTACCTTGATCTCTTCTCCCTCTTTTATACATGAAATATTTGAATATACAGAAAAATGGAAATAATTAGTGATGTATAAGTTAACATTTTGCTATATTTACTTTATCTCTGAACTACTCATCTAGCTATCTCTTTACCTTGTTTTTTTTTTTTTTTTTTTTTAAGAATTGATGTTTATAGTTAATAGTAAAGTGTTAAGAACAAGAGAGCAGGAAAGAAGGAGAGAGAAAGAGACAGACTGGAACAGTTCTAAGTACATAGTAGATATAAGTGTAGCAGGTTGGTAAATGAGGGAGTGAGTGTGAATGAATAACTTAGGTATAGGTAGGACATGCTTCTTGCTACAGGATACAAAGACACAGTTGCTGTCTGAATTCCTGCCCTTAGGTGTTTACTCTTGGATCAGGATCGGAAATCAAAGAAGACACATCACTTTGCTTGGGAGCCCATATGAAGCCTTCAGTGAAGACTGATACTGAAGTTAGCATGGGCCAGTGGAGTGCAATAGAGAGAATATGATTCTAGACATCTAGGACAGTTAGTATTCATATAGGCTTCTTGGAAGAAAGGGAGTTGGAGTGAGCTAGGAGGTAAGAAAGAGCCACAGAAAAGACATGACCACAGGATTCCATACCTGAGGCTCTCCATGTCTTTGGGAAGAGTCACATTGTGGTAAAGAGCTATTTTCCCCCTGGTAACCCTTCATTCAGGTGATTGGAGAGTGAACTGTTCATGCTGTGCTCTTAAGGCCTGTTCCAGGCAGGACCTAGTCCTTATTCCCTGAATATTCCCAGTCCTTCTCACTCTGTGGCTCAGCCCCTGATGCTCACTCTGCCTGGAATGTACTCCTCCAGATGTCTATAGGTCTCCCTTGCTTCCTTCTGGCCTCTGCTCAGTGAGAATTCCCTGATACCACTGTATGGAATAGCAGCACCTCCTGACACACACTAGCTCCTATGCACTTCCTGCATGTTTTGTTCTTCCTGCTATGTCTAAAATAGCGCCTGTGATTGTAAGTATGTATAGATACGTGTAGACAGATACAGATATAGGGAGTTGGTGGTTCGGAAACAAGGGTTCCAAGAAGGAACAAACAAATGGCAATTCTGAGGTATATAGTTTCTGCTGTTGTTACTTTATGATATTTTCTCGGGCTAGGGATGTAGCTCAGTGGTAGATTACTGTTTGTGTAGACCCAGGTTCAATTCTTGACATCACAAAATTTTTTTTTTTTTTTTCTTGTCGAAGCAGCCAGAAGAAGATTGAGCTGGGCAGAGTTGCCAAAACATTTGTTGGGGTAGTATACTCATAGAGAGGCTGAGATTTGGGTGTGTCTAACTTGCCTTGCTTAGAAAATCCCCAAGGAATTCATCTTCAGTATCTTTTTCTTCAAGAGATTTGTACTCCCAAGAGAAACCTTGGTGATTCTAATGTCTCTTGTCCTCTTCTTAGGACTCTTGCAGTGGACCATGAGTCGGTAATGCCCACTGAGGACCTCTGGGAGCCATGTCAGACGAATCTGCCTCAGGGAGCGATCCAGACCTGGACCCGGACGTGGAGCTGGAGGATGCGGAAGAGGAGGAGGAGGAGGAGGTGGTGGCAGTGGAGGAGAATGACAGGGATGATGAGGAAGACCTGCTGGATGGTGAGTAGATTTCAGGGACAGACTGCCTTATCCTTGCTTCTAATGGAATTTTTGCTGGGAGAGTGGGATGTTTCTAATTGGATTCAGTAGGTCATCCATAGTGACAAAGTAGACTGAAAACTCAGCAACAGTACACACAGATACTCATTCCCAGGAAATATGTTGTTGTTCCTACACATAAATCTTGTTTTAGTTTTGGAAGCACCTTTAGCATTTAGCTTATCTTTGACAAGTGTGTATTCTCTGGTCCAGAGATTTGAGGGTGGAGTATAGTTGCCCAGGTCATGGGGGAATCCATGGCAGAGTTGCTTTGGTAGATTTGGGGTCATGGACTCTTGGAGTAGGTGTATGGTTATTGTAAGTGGTCTGGGAGTTTTCTGAAATTACATTCACAATTCTGCTTATGTGTATGTGAGAGAATTGTGTGAGGAGAGATTCTGTAGAAAGGTTTACAGTCCTGGAAATCTGACTGCATCTCCTGGAGTGTTGCTGTGCTTCCTGGCCACTTCTGGGGACTCTAAGCTGCTCCTACTGGGAGAGGACTGCATTTTTATAGCTGGTAGGCTCCCCTTTAGACTTATATTTGGTGTGTTCACTCCTTTTTTGCCCCCTACTCCACTTCTTTTTTTTTTTTTGGTACCAGGGAGCAAACTTGGGTCCTTGCGCTTGTGCAGCAGGCGGTGAAACCATTGAGCTAAATCCCTGGCCCCCTACTCCACTTCTTAAAGTGGCATTGAACCTTTCCTTTTTTACTTGAGGCCCCCCCGCCCCCGTTTTTTTTTTTGAGACAAGGTCTTGCTATGTAACCTAGGCTGGCCTCCTGGCTCAGCCTCCTGAGCTTTTTATTTTAATCTTCAGTCTAGGGTTGTTTGTACTTAGCCACAGGCTTCTCAATTCTGACCTTTCACAGCATAGGATTCAGTTGACTGAGGGATATTTTGTCTGTTTATAAAAAACCACCTTCTTGGAACTGAACATTGTCATAGGTTATCATCACTGAATCAGAAAGAGCCTAGGAAAATGTGTTCCAGTCTAGAGTCATAGAGGAGGATGAATCCCAATCCTCTTTCTTTGCTGATGCTGCTGTCTGTATTCCTCATTGGTCCATCTTAACAGCTGCCATATTGATCAAGAGTCAGTTTTCCCACCTCTGCTAGGAAATGACTGTTGCAGTTTTATTTTTCCCTGATGGCAGCAATCACTGTCCACTGCTAGCTTATTCAGTTCGAGCCACCTAGTTAGTTGTGTAGCTTGTTTTTGTAAAGTAGAATGAGTGAAAGTAATGGAAGACCGTGATGATATGAGTGTATACTGTCCTATTTGACTCTCATTATTCCTGAGGAGCTGTCTGGATCTCTACTTGCTTTATACTATCTAGGTTCTCAGAATTATATTTTAAGACATTTTTAGAACTCCCTATCAGGTTCAGATTGGATTTCAGTTGCTGGTGGGGAGTATAATGGATATTTGTCCAGTCTTCTATCTTGACTTCTTGGATTCTTCTTGCTGAATACCTTTTCTTCCCCAAGGTATTGGGATTTAGGGCATTCACACTGAGCTACATCTGCAGCCCTTAATTTTTAAAAATTTTTTAGATAGCTGGGCATGGTGGTGCATGCTGTAATCTCAGTACTAGGAGGCTGAGGTAGGAGGATTGCTGGGAAGTTAAAGGCCAGCCTGGGCTACATAGTAAGTTCAGGACCAACCTGAACTACATAATGAAACTATCTAAGAAAAAAAAAGTCTCTAAATTCCAAGCTGGGCTCAAACTTGTAATCCTTCTGCCCCAGCCTCCTAGTATGCTGGGATTATAAGTATATTCGATCATGCCTGGCTTTCTTGCCAAATTCTTAATTAGAGTTGATATCTGTGAATATTTGAGGATTCAACCAACCATGGATTAAAAATACTAAAAAAATTGTGGTGAACATATGCAGACTTTTTCTTGTAATTATTTCCTAAACAATATAGTATAAAAACCATTAACATTGTATTAGGTATTATAAGTATCTAAACATAATTTAAAGTACATGAAAGGATATGCATAAGTTAAATGCAAATACTACAACAATTTATAAAGGGACTTGAACAGTTGTAGATTTTGATATCTGCAGGGAACCAGTCTCCTGAAGATACTAAAGGACAGTGTGTTAAAAAATTACATGCTTATAAATGAGCATGATGGTATGTGGCTGTAGTGCCAGCTATTCAGAAGGCTAAGGAAGGAGCATTTCAAATTGGAGACTAGCCTGGGTAACTTAGAGATCCTGACTCAAAATAAAAATTTTTTAAAAGGGCTGAGGATATAACTCAGTGGTTACCTAGCCTAGCATGGGACCCTTTGGGTTCCATCCACAGCACAGCCAAAAGCATATATACATATAATATATTTTAAAAAAATAATAAGATATATATTCATACACATACATATATGATCAATCTTTCTATTTACTATTAGATGGAACCCAGGGCTTCATGGATACTAGGCAAGGACTTCTACCTCTGAGCTATCTCCTCAGCCCTACATTTGGGGTTTTTCAGAAAAAATATTTATTCCGTTCTTAGGTTAAATAATTTTATTAAGGTGAAATGATTTATTTCTATTACTTATGAAGTTCAGAGTGATAAAAAATGTTCTATTAGCTACAGTTTCTATCTTGCTCTGTTAAGATACCTAAATTCTTGGAATTTGATTGAAGGACTTTTTTTTTTAAGTTTAAAAATTTTTTTTATTAGTACATGTTTGCAGTACATAATGATTATATTCACTGTGGAGAATTGGTACATGTACATAAGAATTCTTTTTCCTCTTCCACGCTATTCTTGTTTTTTGTAAATTTTTTTCTCTTGTTTTAGCCAGCATCAGATTTGTTTTATGTGCTCACTTTGGTAGCACATATACAGATTTGTTTTATCTTTATGAAGTTAATTATCATAAACATAGGTTAACAGACAGACAGGTTAAAGAACATGTGCAACACATAAAGCAGTTATTTTAATCAAAGTGCACTTTTAGGTATATTGGCTATATTGGCTTACAATACCTTTTTCTCTCTTTTTTCCTTTTGTCTTTTATTTTGCACTTTATTTATATACAGTATTGGGATTCTCATATAAGAGAAACCATGGTATGTTTAAGCTTGTGTGTCTGATTTACTTCACTTAACATTATGGTCTCCAGAATCTTTTTTTTTTGTTTGTTTGTTTTTTGATACTGGGGATCAAACTCGGGTCCTTGCGCTTGCAGGGCAGGCGGTGGAACCACTGAGCTGAATCCTCAGCCCTCACGTATCCTTCTTTATGGCAAAGTAGTTCTCTATTGTGTATAAATACTACCTTTTCTTTATCCATTTATCTGTTTTTTTGGTTTTTTTTTTTTTTTGTACTGGAGATTGAACTCAGGACCTTACGTTTGTGAGGCAGGTGGCAGAACCACTGAGCTAAATCCCCGGCCCTTACCCATCTGTTGTTGGGAATATAGGCTGCTTCCAAGATTTAGGTATTATGAATTGTGCTGCTATAAACATGGGTATGCATGTATCGCTTAAGATGATGTCTTTAATTCTTTGGGGAGGATCCCTAGAAAGGGAATAGCTGGGTCAAATGGAATTTGTATTTTTAGTTTTTTGAGGAATCTGCATGATTGTTCTATTTTATACTCCCCACCACATTTTTTGAATGACCAATGATGTTGAATATTTTTTTACATACTGTTAGTCTGGATGTCCCCCCAAAGCCTCATTTGGTCAGAGGTAGCTGAATCTGGAATGTGTGACGTTGGGATTAAGCACTTGTGATTACTAAACCACTACACATGAGAGAGTGGTTTAGCACCGCCCTACTCCTGATAGTCTGGATGGGATAAAAGAGGCAGAAAGATACTGTTAAGGTCTCTTGTTACCCTTGCTGCCTTGTGTGTGCCATGTTGTTTCTGCTTTGCAATGCCTGTTTGCCATCCTTGCCTTGGAGTCGGCCAATTATGGACTGAAACCTCTATAAACTGTAAGCCAAATAAACCCCTTCCCCTCTAAATTTGGGTGTCCGGTATTTTGTCTCAGCAACGAGAGAAAAGTAACTAACACAGAAATTAGATCCTCAATACCAGCAAGCATGAGACATTGCTTTGGGCTCTGGACCACTGGTTGGAGTCGTGGAGGACATTGCCTTGGACTGTACGCCTTTAGCTGGACTTGTGTGGGACATTGTGGGATCTAGGCCCTTGGCTGGATTCTTTGAGCCTCCAGTGTGTGGCTAATCTTTTGCACTCCTTGCATTTGACTTTTTGGGTAATTATCATAAAATCCTATAAATTATGTATCCTGTATTTAATGTATTCTCTTCCCCAAACCCTGACTACAGCAAAATTGGTGACAGGGATGGGATTTGAACCCACACGGACATAGTGGGGTACTTGATGTGATGTTGCCTGGCCATGCGGCTTAAGCTTAAAAGCCTTGGGAATCAATTTGGAAAGGTTTTGAGAGACTGACAAAAGAGGCAGCTCTAGTATGCCCTGAGCTATATGGGAGATTCTGGCCAGAGCCTGGAAGGTCAGAGAACTGTGGAAATGCTGCCAGTTGGGATGAAGCTTGGGAGGCCTCTGTTGAGGACTGCATTGACTGCTGGATCCCAGGCAGTGTATGTTGTGCTTTGGCTAGACATTCCCTGGGTGGCAGAAAAATTTCAATGTAGTATATTTTTGGAATGGTAGCATGGTTACTGTTGAGGGCTTTTGGTGGGTCTATGTTGGAAATTAAGAGTGGAGAACTAGAAGGGTGTTTTTTTTTTGGTACCCGGGATCGAACTCAGGACCTTGCACTTGCGAGGCAGGTGCCAGAACCACTGAGCTAAATCCCCGGCCCTAGCAGGGTGTTTTGAAGTGTGTGGCCAGAGGAGAGGCTCCAGTAGAGATGTGGATTGCAAGGGTGAAATAGAGGAGGATGTGGCTGTTGAGAAGGAACAGGACAATGGAAAAATGACACGAGGTCTTTTACCAGAAGGGAAGAGTGTATTTGGGATGCAGGAGATTTCTTGGGATGTCTTTTAGTGTTGCCACACCTGTTGTCAAAGTTAATGGGAAGCAAGGATTGTGATTTTACTAGCTCTCTCCTATTATGATTTTAATGTAGTGATTCGTGGATGTAAGACTTTTTAAGTGTTGTTAAATTATGCATATAAATGGAAACCCAAAGAATTTTAAAATTTGAAGCCATAATGTGGAAATGAGTGTAATGAGAATTGTATATATGTAATTGTTACATCAGTGTAAATCTGAAGAGGCCAAGATTTGTTAACTTTTCACAAATCTACCACTAGAGGCTATGATTTAAGGAAATGTGTCTGGTTATCAAGTTGACCAGGGGTGGACCGGTCAACTTGTAATGCCCAGCTGAACTGAATCAGCGTGGTCTGGGCGTGGAAGGTCCACCTGTGGATTGTTGCCAGTGGCAAAAAAGAGCCGGAGGGGAGGATCGTGGGCTGTTGATTTTTCTAGAAGCTTGCTGTGGATGGTTTTCCTGATGCGAACTAGGCTGTTTTCGCCAGAGGAGGAGCTCAGGGCCTTGCTGTCGCTGGGAATGGCTGCTGTTTTTGTCGGGGGAGCTCTGATCTTCACCGTGAACATCACTTCCTGGCTCCAATGTAGACCCCTCAGCCTGGTGGCACAAATCCTTCATCCCACCGGCATAGGTTTTCTGGCTTCCAACACTTCCAACACTTTGGGGCTTCCGGGTGCAGATCCTCAATATGGACAAGCATGAGACATTGTTGTGGGCTCTAGGCCACTGGTTGGACTCGTGGAGGACGTTGCTTTGGACTCTAAGCCTTTAACTGGACTTGTGTGGGACATTGTGGGATCCAGGCCCTTGGCTGGATTCATTGGGCTTCTAGTGTGTGGCTAATCTCTTGCACTCCTTCATGTTTGACTTTTTGGGTAATTATCATAAAATAATCCTATAAATTATGTGTCCTGTATTTAATGTATTCCTTTCCCAAAACCCTGACTACAGCACATAACAGTAGTTATCAACCATTTGTACTTCTTTATCTGAGAAGTGTCCTTTCATTTCAGATGCTCAGTTTTTGATTGAGTCTCTAATTTGGGAGGTCCAAGGTTTTTTTTGAGTTCTTTATATATTCTAGATATTATTTCTTTGAGGAGTAGCCGGCAAATTTTTTTTCCCATTCTGGAGGTGTGTCTTCACTCTGTTGGTGGTTTTGTTTGTAGTGCAGAAGGTTTTTATTTGATGTGATTCCATTTGTTGATCCTTGGTATTATTTCTCATGGAACTGGGGTTCTATTCAGAAAGTCTTTGCCTATTCGTACGTCTTCCAAGAGTTTTACCTATTTTGTCTTCCAGCAGATTAAGTGCTTCTGTTATAATACTTAGATTTTCTTTTTTGAGACAGGGTCTCAGGTTGGCCTTGAACTCACTGTGTAGCCCAGGCTGGCCTCAAACTTGCAGTGGTCCTCCTGCCTCAGCCTCCCAAGTGCTGGGATTACAGGTGTGCACCACCACACCCAAAATTAATACTTAGATCTTTGTTTCATTTTGATTTTAGTTTAGTAGTTGGTGAGAAGTATGGGTCTGGGTTCAATTTTTGGCACATAGCCAGTTTTCCTGGCACCGTTTGTTAAAGAGGATATCTTTCCTCCAGCGAAAGTATTTGGCTCTTTTGTCATGGATAAGGTAGCTGAGTATGACTGGAGTTGTTTCTGTTCTGTTCCATTGATCCATAAATCTGTTGTTTTGCTAATACCATGATGTTTTTGTCACTATAACTTTGTGGTATAACTTGAAGTCTAGGATTGTGATGCATCCTGCCTTTCCCTTGTCTAGAATTGCTTTTGCTCTTTTAGGTCTCTTCTGGTTCCATATGAATTTTACCATTGTTTTCTCTAGTTCTGTAAGGAATGTTATTGGTATTTTGAATGATTTTTTATTTATTTATTTTTGAGACAAGCTCTTGCCTTGCAGTTCAGGCTGGCCTTGAATTCACTATGTAGCCCAGGCTGACCTCGAATTTGTGGCCATCCTCCTGCCTCATCCTCCCGAATGCTGAGATTACAGGCTGTTTTTAGTTTTTTGATTGGGGTTGTTTTAAATATGTGTAACAGTTTTGGAAGTTTGGTTGTTTTGACTATATTGATTCTACCTGTCAGGAATAGGGGATCTTTCCATTTTCTCACGTCCTCTTTGATCTCCTTTTTCAGGGTACTATAATTTTCATTGTAGAGGTCTTTCATTTCCTTAGATTAATTCCTAAGTACAGTATTTCATTTTACTTGATACTATTGCAAAAGGTATTGTTTCCCTAATTTCTCTGTGTGAGTTTTATTGGTATACAGGAACACTATTGATTTTTGAGTATTGACTTTGTATCTTGCTGTGCTCCTGAATTTGGTTATTCTAGGAGTCTTTTGGTGGAGTTTTTGGGGTCTTCTATGAAGAGGATCATGTCATCAACAAATAATGATAATTTAACTTCTTCCTTTTCAAGGACCATTTTTATACAGTACTCTTTCCCTTCAGTTTTAGAGTGATATGCTTCTCAGCCTTTTTCTAGAAATAAAATTGATACAGTTATTTGTGGTGACTGGCACTATTTTAGCTCTTATAGCTTGTCTATTTCTCTCATCTTGAGCACTGTGCGATTTTGTTTGTTTGTTTTCTTTGGTACTGGGGATCAAACTCGGGGCCTTGCATTTGTGCAGCAGGTGGCGAAACCACTGAGCTAAATCCCCAGCCCTATTCTGTGCGATTTTGCTGAAACCTCTTAAGACCTGCCTCTTTCTTCAGTCTTGCTCTTGCTGCTTTGGGTTCTATCATCCCCTAGTCCTAATGGGCAGAACAACTGCTCTTCTAAAATTAGGAGTGGCTGTGAATTATCTGGTTTTAGCCAGTATAATGTGATGTGGCCCTTTTGTTTTCTTAGAGCAGTAGTTTTCGACTGGGATGATGTCGCCCCTCAGGGGAAAGTTTTCGAACTATGAAGACTTTTTTTCGTTGTTATGACTCATGAGGGTGGAGGTGGGGATGCTACTGGTGTCTTGTGACCAGGGACGCTGCTAAACAGCCCCCACACAAATCCTAACAATTATCTGGCCCAAATGTCAGTTATACTAACCCTTTCAAAAAGGAAACTATTACTTCAGTCCTTTGTATTTGAAGTTTCACCTCTCCTGGGTAACAGTAGCTTACTTTTGCATTGTTTTTCAATTTACACAAATACTTGGATAACAGTATTTTTTTCAAAGAACTGTTGGCTTTGGTGACTTCCATTGTGTTTTTTTTTGTAGGTTTTGCTTTATAATTTCCTTCCTTTTGTTTTGTTTTTTTTAGGTTTATTTTGGTTTTCTTTCAAACTTCTTAAGCTCTTTGATAGCTGGACATGTGATGCAGGCCTATAATCTGAGGATACAGGAGGCTGAGGCAGAAAAATCTTGTGTTTAGGGCCATAGTGAGTTTGGGGCCAACCTGGACTACATATAGCAGGATGATTTCTCAAAAAAAAAAAAATACATAGCTTATTAATTTTCAGACTTTTTTTTCCTCTAATATAAACCTTTAAAACTATTAATTTCCCTTTAAGTACTGCTTATGCTACATTGCCTTACAAGCACTTTGACACACTTTATTTTATTGTTCCGATCTGTAGGGTAGATACATTTTACAGATGATGAAACAGGATCAGAAAGCAGATTGGTTTATCCAGTGCAATTTAGCAAGAAAGTGGCAAAGCTGAGCCACTTAACTGGTCTTCAAGGGGGTGTACCTTTTTCAAGCCTATGCTGCTTCTGAGATCATTGTGTCCCCCCCCCCAACCCCCGTGATACCAAGCATCGAACCCAAGTTTACCCTTAACTAGGTAAAAAAGGAGCTCGCTAAATTGCTCAGGCTCAGCTGGAACTTGCAGTCTTCCTGGTTTAGCCTCCCAGAGTACTGGAATTATAGGTGTGTGCCACCATGCCTAGTTCTGAGAACATAGATTCTTATAATCTTCTTGTCTGGGCTGTGTTTGGTTTCTTTTCTAGTTTGTGTTTTGAGGGAAGAAGTTGGTTGGTACTATCATTGAGTGGAGATGCAAGGAAGTTAGAAATAATAGCATGAATACAGGCAGTGTAAAGAAGAAAGTATGATAAATGGTAAAGATTAATGAGCTGTCTTTTATATATCCCTGGGTACATTATGAGGATGACCAGAGTGAGACTGGAGAGATGGCTTATAGTTAGATCATGAAGTTTAAAATTTGTTTTATAGGAAGCATGAAATTATTAGAAATTTATGCTGAGGAGCATTCACGTGGCCTCTAATTTTAAGAATATTACTCTAGCAGTATGTAGAAGAGATAGTTTGTAGACAGGGAATACCAGTTAGGTTTATGGTAAAACTTTACAGTGATGGGTATTGTGATTTAATCTGTTTGGGTCAGTTGACCTTCACAAGAGAAGTAAGTAGTCAGATCTGTTGCATTAGAATGTGTACATCTTTGATTACTTACTGAATTTGTAGGGTAAGTTGAAGGAAGGAGTGGGTGAAGCCTGGGAAGATGATGAGACCATTGTGAAGTTGGGAAGTGCAGGATAGAGAATGGATTAGGGAGTTAAAAGATATTTTTGTCTTTGTCACCATGAGCTGGGATGCTGTTTTTCCCTTGGTGCTGACATTTGAATGTTGGCTTGTATATTATCAGTCTGAGAACTAGTTCTGATAGGGCATGGAAGTTTGGGCTTTGGAGAACAGCATCATGACTGTTTTCAGAACACCTCACAAATGGGGGAAAAGGTAATGCTTTGTTTATAGCATGTTAGGGGATCCATGGCATGTGGTAACACATTATGGATTTTTTTTTTTATTCCCCTCTTTTTTTCCCCCCTGATTTCTATACTGGGCTTTCTCCTCCTCTGAAATGATGGGGAAAGTTGGGTGTCAGCATCAGGTTTTGAACCTCTGCCTTTGCCTCTGGGAACTGTCTTTCCTTATGTGGTGTTTTTTCTGGCTCAGTTTTTCCTTCTAGCTCAGCTTCAGGTCCAGCCCTTTTTCCCAGATAAAGTACTGTGAAAAGTTTAGTTGAAGAAAACTGAAATAATTCAGTCTTTTAAAAAAAGTTCGTTTCTAGGTACTGCTTAATGTATGTTCCAGTGGATGTGAAGTGTGGTACGTCTGTTGTGTGCACAGGTAGAGTCATGTGTTTTCATGGCTTTGGGTTTTTTGGTTTTTTTTTTTGGTGCTGGGGATGGAACCCAGGGCCTTGGCACTGCAGCTTAGCTATATTGAGTACACACTAGAATAAAAAGGAAAGAGCTTAGAGGTTTTCTGAAGGGCTTAACCATTAATCTGAGCACTGAAAGAGAGCATGAGTTAGAATTAAGTCATTAGAATCTAACATCTTTTCAATGAAGAGGTGGGGAAAGAGGGATATAGCATCAATTTAGGTCAGAGGCCCTTGAGAGCACTATGCTCTTGAGGCTGGAGAGCATGGGCAGAGGGTGTGTGGATGGAGGTGGTTGGACCAGAGGTACTTGGTGGTCAGAGATGAGGCAGAAGGTGAGCAATCAAGTATTTTAAGACAGAAAGGATAATTTTAAAGATTGTGGGTGAGTGAAGATTGACATGATCAGAATCAGAAAACCCACTATCTGGTGTGGATTGAAGGGGAGCAAATAAATGTGGAGGGTGGTGCAGGTGTCCAGATCAGGAATTAGCCATTGTATAGAGGGAGTTAGAGGAGGGTACTTAGAGATACTGTATAGATATGGAAACCTTGACTAGATATGAGGAGAGGAGTCAAGGATGTGATTTTTTTTTTTTTTTCCTTAGTGGTCATGGAGAATGGTATGGATTTGTTAAAAGGGATACATTGTGGAATACAAGGTCTTGAGAGAACCCCTGTGGAATGTTCTTCTAGCTTAGAGACTTTGAACTTAGGTTCTGACTACTCTTCTTAATTGTTTCTTTTCATCCACCAAGAAGTGAAGCTACAGTGCTCCCAGATAGATACATATTTTCCTTGAATTTTCTATGGCCCCAAGAAAAAGATTTAATTAATTTTTTGTGTTACTGTGGGTTGAACTCAGGGCTTTTGTACTGAGCTACACCTCCAGCCCTTTTTATTTTTTATTTTGAGACAGGCTTTCGCTAAAGTCCCTAAACTTCCCAGGCTGGGCTCAAACTTGTGGTCCTCACTCCTCAGCCTCCCAGACTGCTTAGATTACAGGCATGTACAACCACTACTAGCTTATTTTATTTTAATATGGCCAACCAAAAAGGGTTTTCCCTATCTTTGTCTGACCAGAATTTACTGTCCAACCTTTTGCTTTAAAGAGTTAACTGATGAAGTAGTTGAGAAAACCTGTGACATGCATTAGTTTATCATTTTGTCAAGGCATAACTTCAAATGATGCTCACTTCAGGCTGTGGCATAAGAACTAACACGTATTTTAGCTCTGCCTTTCATTGTTTCTGCTGCCCAACATTCCCTGTTCTCTGTTCCCAAATCATAAAAAAAAAATTTTTTTTTTTTTTGAGATAAGGTCTTGCTATGTAGTTCAGGCAGGCTTTGAACTCACTGTGTAGCCCAGGCTGGCCTCAAACTCAGCAATCCTCCTGCCCTCAGCCTCATGAGTGCTGCCATTATAGATGTGTACCACCATGCCTGGCTTCCAACTCAGAAATTCTTAATCATTAAGGATCTAAAAGGATTATTTAAAAATTTCAGTTATATTCTTGAATGCATTTTGTGGAAGAGATTATGTATTATATCAGTAATTCTCTAATTTTGAGATTTTTATCTTCCTTCTCATTTGCTCCTGTGCTTTCCCAGCATGGTGTCTGCTGATAAATATGATGCTCATGAAATCTCAGTCTTTTTTCATAGCTCTTTCTAGACTACTGAATTTTGCTGGGAATTTTGTGGGGTTTATTTTTATTGTTGTTTTGTGATTTGTAGTTTAGTGCTTCAGAGTGTTTATCAGTAGAATGGAAAAGTAAACTGCTGTTGACTTTTCCCTCCCTTACAAATTATTAAAGTGCTTTTGTTTGTTCATAGGACTAGTTTTACTTTCTTCTGCTCTCTTAGGTTAACAGTTACACAGAAACAAAAACTGAAGGATTATCACTTTAGTGTGTAAACCCAATTCTTCTCTCAAAGGAAGCAGAATGAGATGTTGGGGCTTCTCTTTGGCCCTTCCCTCTTAAAAGGGGCAGCACTTTTGTCCTCTGAGTTTTCTCTTGCTTGTGATGGCTAGCCACTCTTCCATGGATCCCTATGCAGTTTGAGTTATGGAGTGATTTATATGCTGCTATTCTGTGTCTCTGCCAGTGTTTAAAATGGATTTCTGGGAGGGAGTCTGGTACAATTCCTAACAGCAGTGTGGGGCTTTATCTGCCTGAGGCCCAGAGAGAAGGGTCACAATTGCCCAAGGCTCCAAACAGGCTTATTCTCTTTATTCTTCTTTAAACATTTCTTCTTTCCAATGCAGGGTTCCTATTTATCCCTCCCATTCTCAGCTCCTAGGCTCACTAGAGATGCCAGGAGATTGCTTTCTGAGCCACCTGGAGAGAGGCTACCAATTGGAGCCTCGAGGAACTCAATAGGTATTGACATGGTCCATATACCAGCACCAGCCCTAACACCTCTTTCAGGTAACTGTAGTGTCTAGAACTCTTTTATTCCCTATCATACTTAATGGGAGGTGGGGGAAGCACTAATCCTTTAGTGATTCTGAAGTTTTCAGATAATATATGTAAGTCTTTAATTCTGTTTTTTTAAATTTCTCTCATGTTTGGATCACTCATATATGGGGAAGTAAAAAAGAAAACATTTCATCATCTCCGACATCTTACTCATATTCCTAACCCATTCCCTTCCAAAAATCTTTACTAGGGGGATGAGAAACCCTTGGAGGTAAAATTACCAGGGGCGTGCTTGAGGAAAGTGACCAGCATATTGTCACCTGAATCCCTTGGAAAAGCCTGGAAGGAATAGCTCTGCTCCAGTAAGTTAGCCTCAGCTCAGTCACTGGGGGGCCAGGGAGCCCCTCTTGTTCGAGAACGAGTTCAGCCCTTACAGGAGGTCCTAGCTCTCTTCACCATCTATTCTCTCAGGGCTGTAGATTTTCCCTTTCTTAATATTTGGTGATGGTTAGTTGTGGGGTTTCTTCTGGAATTCCGAGGGGTGGAAGAAATAGGGGAAATCAAGTTGACTGTGATTCATCATTGTTTGCATAAGAACTTTGATTAAGGAGAAACAAGGTTGGTGGATCTTACAGCAAATGAAATAATGAGTGATTGGAGAAAGTAGAGTAGTATTTCAAGAGTCAGCTTAAATTTCTGAAGCAGTAATGTCAGTTTTGGCTATATGAAGAAGTAGTATTTTTCATATTTGTAAATGTTCTTTATTATATTCTGGATATATTAATCCTTTGTTAGTACAAGTTAATATTTTGTCTGTGGTTTATCATTTTGCTTTGTTCACAATGTTCTTTGTTGTTAAAAAAAAAACCCTATGATTTTTTGAGGTCAATTTAAGCAATAACACCACCACCTCCCTCTGTTTTTGGTGGTCCTGGGAACTGAACCCAGGGCCTTCTTACATCCCCAGCACCTTTTTATCATTTGGAGATAGGATCTTGCTAAGTTGCCCAGGCTGGATTCAAATTTGGAATCCTCCTGCCTCAGGCTCCCAGAATGCTAGGATTACAGACATATGTCACTATGCCCAGCTTCCCATTGTTTGATTGTCATTTATTTCATGAATGAAAAATTAAGAGGACATGAGACACCTGCTTGCTTTTCTTTTTTCTTTTTTTCTTTTCTCTTGCTCTTACGCTTTCTTTCTTTCTCTTTCTTTCTCTCCTGTCTCTCTTTCTCTCTTCTCTTCTCTTCTCTTTTCTTTCAGCAGGGTCTTGCTAAGTAGTTCAAGCTGGCCTTGAACTCACTCTGTAGTCCAGGCAGGCCTCAAATTCACAGTGATCCTCCTACTTCAGCCTCCCTCCCAAGTACTGTGATTATAGGCGTGCACCACCATGCCTAGCATTGAGATCTTATTTTAAAAGATATGTTTACTAATTCTCTTTAGTATTAATGCTATGAAGATTTATTTTCTTCCCAGGGAATAACTGGGTTGAGGATTTTTTTTCCCCTTAAACTGGCTTCCACACTTTTTGTTTGTTTGTTTTGTTTTATTTTTTTGAGACAGGGATCTTGCATGTAGTTCAGTCTGGCTTTGAACTCACTATGGAGCCCAGGCTGGCCTTGAACTTGTGGCAGTCCTCCTGCCTCAGCCTCCTGAGTGGTGGGATTACAGGTGTTCATCACCATGCCCAGCCAGACTACTTTTTGAGACAGAGTCTTGCTGTGTTGTACAGATTGGTCTCTTCTTGCCTCGGCCTCCTGAATACTTGGGATTACTATTTCAAAAGTGACTTACTTTTTGCTTTATGTGAGTTTTTAACTCATTTAGTCCTATTAGTAAATATATTAATTTTCTATGACATTTGCAGGGGAAATTTAAGAGAAAACTTCATATATAGAGAAAATCAATGTGTGATTGCAGAAGATACTCTTCTAATGGATTTTCAAAATTCATTTGTATATTTCTTTAGTGGCATTTAAAAAATCTCATTTTAAAAATAATTTATCGAAGCTGGGCATTGTGGTGCACACCTGTAATCCCAGCATTTGGGAAGCTGAGGCAGAAGGACTACAAGTTTGAGGCTAGCCTGAACTACATAGTGATACTTTGCCTCAAAACAAATTACTTATTAGAGACTTTATGAACAAATCCTCAGTAACATGGGAGCTAGCACAAAGAATCAACAACTGGGATCTCATCTTATTAAAAAGCTTCTGCATTGTAAGAGAAACCACCAATAGAGCTAACAGACAACTACAATGTGGAAAAGAAATTTTAGCAGCTGTACCTTAGACAAAGGTCTACTATCTAGAATATATAAAGAATTGAAAAAAATCAGACCCCCCAAATTCAAAGACCCAATTCAAAAATGGGCATCTGAAATGAACAGACATTTCTCAGACAAAGAAGTAAAAGCAATGCAATATAAATATATGAAAAAATGTTCAACATCACTGGTCATTCGAGAGATACAAATGAAAACAGCAGAGATTCCGCCTTACCCCAGGAAGAATGGCTGCTATCAAGAAATCAACCAATAACAAATTCTGGTGGAGGTGTGGAGAGAAAGGAACCCTTCTCGTTGTTGGTGGGAGTGTAGGCTGGTGCAACCACTGTGGAAATCAGTATGGAGATACCTCAAAGAACTAGGGCTAGAGATCTCATTTGATCCAGCTACTCCCCTGCTGGGTATCTTCCCAAAAGAATTAAAAGAATCATACCACAGCGATATATGTCCACCCGTGTTTATAGCGGCAGAGTTTGTAATAGCTAAAGCTTGGAAACAGCCCAAGTGCCCATCAACTGGAAACTGGATAAAGAAGATGAGGTGTTTTTTTTTATAAAATGGAGTAGTACTCAGCCATAAAGAACGAGAAACTAGAGTCATTTATAGCTAAATGGATGCATATTGAGGCCATACTCTTAAGTGAAATAAATAGGACACACATGTGTAAATACTGAATGGTTTCTCTAGTGCAAGAAACTGAAAGTGTAAATAAGGATTAAAATGATTAAAATGAATAATTGTTAATTTGAAATAGGAAAAGGTCCAAAGGTGTAGGGGTGGTGGGAGGGGAAGGGGAAAGGGAAGAAGGGAAAGGAAAAATTATGAGAAAAGAAAAAAAAATGGAAACGAAATCTATGTAAATAGGGAAGGGTGGAGGAGGTGAAAGGCACACAGGTAATGGGAAAAAAAATAAGAACTAAGATACATCATGTACAGGTACAAGCACTCAATGATAAATGTAAATGTATACCTAAAGTGTACCAATAAAAGAATTTTAAAAAAACCAAATTACTTATTAGAACCAGGAGCAATGATACATACCTGTAATCCCACCTAGCCTGTACAATTTAGCAGGACCCTATCTCAAAGTAAAATTTAATAAAGGGCTAAAGATGTAGCACAGTGGTAGAGTGTTGCCTACCATATGTGAGGCCCTGGGTTCGTTCCTTCCAACTCACCCACTCCTGGAATTGAGTATCTTTAATGTGGCAGGCATTTTTGTTAGGGATTAGAGATACAGCAGTGAAGAAGATAAGACAGAATTCTTGGCCAAGGAACTACATTCTGGAAAGGGAGACAGATGATAAGTATTCAATCAAATTACTAATAGTACAGGTCTCTCTTTCTTTCCCTTGCAATGCTAGAAATCAAAACCAGGGCTTTGCACATACTGGTCAAGTGCTCTACCGTAGAGTTACCTCCCTAGTCCTAACTTTAGGTCTAGAGAATCATGCAGATAGTAAAAGAAAGCAATAAGCCCAAGAAGTAGGGAGGAAGAGCCCATGTTAGCCAGAGTGGTCAGGGAGCTTCGAGAGGGCAGCAGCTTTACTTGACTTTTAAAAGAATCAATATTTGGTGTCATTTCTGTCTTAAAGTTGTATTTCTTGCTTTGTTATTTCTTTCCTACTACTTTCTTAGATTTAATTTCCTTTTCTAATTTTTTGAAAAGAAAATTTTTATCATAGTTTTTATCCTTTATTGTTAACGTGTTTATTTAAAGCTATGAATTTCCCTGTAAGCCTAACTTTAGCAATATCACGAGTTTTAGGAAAAAGCAACTTACTTTATAATTTGCATATAATAAAATTCACATATTTTACATGTGATTGTTGACTATTATATACACCCATGTAATCACTGCCCTAATTAAAATAATATCCATTTTTCCCAAAAGTTCTCTCGTGTTTTCTTATAGTCAGTTTTCCAGGTAGCCACTGTACTGATTTCTGTCGTTGTAGATTACCTTTGCCTGTTCAAGAATTTAATATAAAAGAAATCGTACACTGTAATCCCAGCACTCAGGAGGCTGAGACAGGAGGATTGCTGTGAATTCAAGGCCAGCTTGGGCTACATAGTGAATTCAAGGCCAGCCTGAATTATGTAGCAAGACTGTCTCTAAAAACCAAACCAAAACAAAACAAAAAAAGAAATTGTACAGTACAATATTCTTTTGTAGTCTTTTTGGACCAGCATAATGTTTGTGAGATTCATCTACAATGTTGTACATATTTGTGTGCTGTTATTACTGAGTAGTATTCCAGTTTTAAATTTTTTCTTTTTTATTGGTACATGTTTTTAGTACATTATGATTACATTCATCTTTGGGAGTTGGTATATGTAAATGACATTTCTCAAGTCCTTTTTTTGGGGGGGGAGGAACCCCCTCCCTCCCCTTCCCTGTACCTCTTGGACTCCTTCTCCTACATCTACATATACATGTATGATTTTTTAATACATGTTTGTAGTACATGATAATCACATTCCTTGTAGAGACTTGGTGCCTGTATATATCCCTTCACAATCTCTGCCTTCTCTTTTTGAATCTCCTTTCTCTCCCCTCCTTCCCCCTCCCTCTGTCTTTCAGTTCCCTACCCCTATGCCAAAGATCCATCTTGCTATTTCCTACTGTCTATTCTTTTTTTTTTTTTTGGTACGGGGGATCGAACTCGGGTCCTTGCACTTGCGCAGCGGGCGGCTAAACCACTGAGCTAAATCCCCGGCCCTGTACTGTCTGTTCTTTAGTTTGCACTTTATGCCCCTGCCTTTCCCTTGTGGCCCGGAATTGCTTTTGCTATTCTAGGTCTCTTCTAGTTTGGTCTAAATTTTAGGATTGTTTTCTCTAGTTTTGTGAGGAATGTAATTGGTATTTTGGTTGGGATTGCTTTACATCTGTATAATAGTTTCAGTAGTATAACCATTTTGACTATATGTGCTTCTGCTTCTCCAGGAATAGGGGCTATCTTTCTATTTTCTGATACACTGTGTGATCTCTTTTTTCAGAGTACTATAGTTTTCATTGTTATAGGTCTTTCACGTCCTTGGTTAGGTTAATTTCTAAGTACAGTATTTCATTCTATTTTATGCTACTGTGAAAGGTATTGTTTCCCTAATTTCTTTCTTGGAGTTTATTATTGGTGTACAGGAATGCTGCTGATTTTTGAGTGTTGACTTTGTTTCTTGCTATGGTACTGAATTTGCTTATTCTAGGAGTCTTTTGGTGGAGTTTTTGGGATCTTCTATGAAGATGATGTCACCTGCAAATAATAATAATTTAACTTCTTCCTTTCTTATACATATACCTTTTATTTCTCACCTGATTGCTCTGGCTAATGTTTCAAGAAGTATAGTGAACAGGAGCGATGATAGCAGACACCCTTGTCTTGTTCTTGACTTTAGAATGAAAGCTTTCAACATCACTCCTTTTAATATGATGTTAGTTGTAGGTTTGTCATAGATGGCTTTTATTAGATTGACATAAAGACCTTTTACACCTATTTTTTCAGAGTTTTTAAAAATCAGGAATGGATGTTGGATTTTGTCAAATGCTTTTTTTGCATCTGTTGAGATGATCATGTGATTTTTGTCCTTGCTTTTATTTGTGTGGTGTATTACATTTATTGATTTGCATATGTTGAACCATCCCTGGGATGCAAACTGCTTCGTCGTGGTATATGATCTTTTAAAATATTTACTGCATTGTGTTTGGTAGTATCTTATTGAGGATTTTTGTTCTGTGTTCATTAAAGAGCTTGGCTTGTAGATCTATTCTTTTAATTTCATTAAAGAGTTTGAGGAGTGTTGGTGTTAGACCTTCTGTAAATTTCTTGTAGAATTCTGCAGTTAATCCCTTGGGACCTGGGCATTTCTTGTTGGTAGTTTTAAAATTATTTCTTCAATTTTATTGACTGATATTGGATTAGTCAGGATTTTTTAATCTTCTTGGTTCAGCTTTGGTAATTCATATGTATCTAGGAATCTATCCATTTCTTTTGTATCTTCCATTTATTAGCATACAGATTCTCAAAGTAGTTACCCATGGTCTTCTGGAGTCTGGCAGAATCCATTGTGACTTCACCTTTTTCATTTTTAATTGCATGGAGTTGAGTCTTTTCTTTCCTTGTAAGTTTGGCTAAGGGTTTGTCTATTTTGTTTAATCTTTCAAAGAACCAACTCTTCAACTCATTCTTTGTGTTGCTTTTTTAGTCTCAATTTCATTTATTTCTTTTCTAATCTTTATAATTTTGTTCCTCATGGTCGCTTTGGGTTTGGATTGTTCATGTTTGTCTAGGACCTTGAGGTACATCATTAAATTATTTATTTAAGCTGTCTTTTTTTTTGTTTTTGATTTTTCTTTTTTGGTACCAGCAATTGAACTCAGGGCCTTGCACTTGCCAGGCAGGTGCTGTGCTGCTTAGCTACATCCACAGCCTGTGCTGTTTTTTTTTTTTTTTTTTTTAATGTAAGCATTCCCCGCTATAAACTTTTCTTTTAGGACTGCTTTCATTTTGTCCAATAGGTTCTATTATGTTGATGGGCATTATTGCTTGATTTTAGGAGCTAATTTCTTCCGAGACCCATTGATATTCAAGAAGATATTGTTTAATTTTCATGTGTTTGCATAGTTTCTCTGGTTTCTTTTGCATTATTTTCTAGTTTCATTGCACTATGATCTAATGCCTGAGATAATTTCAATTCTTTTGCATTACTTTAGCATGCTTTATGGGCTAATATGTGGTCTATTTTGCAGTCCTATGTGCTCTTGAGAAGAATGTGTATTATCTTGTTGCTGGGTAGAACACTCTGTAAATATATATTAAGTCTGTTTGTGGTTTAATTTTGATATGTCTTTGCTTAGTTGATTTGTGACAGTGGGGTAGTAAGGTCCCCCATTACAATTGTATTGTTATTTATTTAATTTTCATGTCCAATAGTGTTTGTTTTATGACATTGGGTGCACTGGTGTTTGGTACATAAATGTTTATAATTATCTGTTCCCTTTGAATTGATGCCTTAATCACTATGTAGCGACCTTCTTTGTTTCTTCTGATCATTTTTGGCTTTAAATCCCCTTTGTCTGAAATTAGGATAGCTACTCCTGCCTTTTTCCAGGATCCTGTTACATGGAATATTGTTTACCATCCTTTGATTTTTGTGAATTTATTTTTGAATTAAATGTGTTTCTTGTATACTGCTTATCATTGGAGTTTGTTTCTTGATCCATTCTACCAATCTGGGTAGATTAGTATATTCACATTGAGAATTATTATTGAAAGATATTGACTTATTCCTGTCATTGCAGTTTTCCTGCTGTTGATTTTTTTCCCTTTTGTTTAGGGGCTCTTCCTGCCAGATGTATTAATTCTTTTTGAGTTATTGGCATTGTTGGCTTCATTGTCTCTAAAACATCCTTGATAGTTTTTTGTAATGCTGGTTTGGTGGCCGTGACTTTCTTGAGGTGCTCCTTGTTATGGAAATACCTTATTTCTCCATCAGTTTGTTTTGTTTTGTTTTATGTTGTTTTGAGACAGGGTCTCACTGTGTAGCCCAGGCTGGCCTTGAACTCATCATGATCCTCCTGCCTCATACTCCTGAGTGCTAGGATTACAGGCTTATAATGTATCAGCGTGCCTGGCTTCTCAATCAGTTCTGAAGGAAAATTTTCAAGGGTACATAAGTCATGGTTGGAATTTGTTATCTTTTTAGGTCTTGAAACACTTCACCCCAAGTCCTCCTGGCCTTTTAGGTTTGTGTTGAGAAGTCTGCTGTAATTCTAATGGGTTTACCTTTATGTGTGACTCGTTTTTCTTTAACAGCTTTTAAGATTTTATTCCTCTGATGGACTTCGGTACTTTGAGTATTATATGGTGCAGAGAGATTCTCTTTTGGTCATTGCAGTTTGGGATTCTATATGCCTCACTTATCTGTATGTTTCTTTCCCTGTATTTGGGGAAATTTCTGCCATTTGTTTCTTTGTCCTTACGCAAAACCATAATTATTGTAGCTTGTATTAGATAGTGTAAGCATAACCAGTTTTGTTGTTCTTTTTAAATTTTTGGGTGTGGTAGAGATTGAACCCAGGGTTTCATGTGTGGTAAGCATGCAGTCCAGCACTGAGCAATACTCCTAGCCCCTCAGCTTTGTTGTTCTTTTTTAAAATTCTCTGGATTTTGCTAGGATCTTTGCAATTTCATAAAATTTTAGTCTCAGCTTGTCAGTTTCTGTGAAAAAACAAATGAGATTATGAGTAGAATTGCATAAAATCTCTAGATCAGTTTAGAGTGATCATAACAATATTGTCTTCTATTTCATGAACATGGCATATGCTCTTATTTAGTTCCTTTAAAATTTGTCTTAGTAATGTTTTGAGAGGTTTGGGAGTGGTCTTTCCAGACCTTGCAGTCATTGGATGGCTGCCACTAAAGTAGCAATCAAACTGAAAGCCAAATTTCCTTTTATGATCTAGTAAGTTACACATGTCACTTCTGTCTCATTTTTTTGGTTAGAAGCAAATCACAAGCCTGCTCAGATTCAAGGGAAAAAAATAGAATTACCTCTAGGTAATTACAACGGCAAGGTCATACTCTAGAAAAGCATGGGAGTTAGAAGGTATTGTTGCATTCATTCTTGGAAAAAACAATATGGCACATTTCTATCCTCTGGCCACAGAGGATGGAAAATAAACTCACTGGCCTTTCTCCTTATTGCCTCTAATGTCTCCTCTCATTACAGCAAGAATGCTAAGCCCAAGACCTTGTCATCAAACTCAGAGCCATGAATGGTTATGGCTTGATATAGTTCCTTGAATCTACACCCTATGTCAGTTTCTCTAAATCTGAAGGGTTTTTTGGGGGGAGGGTACTAAAATGTCCATCAACATAAAATGTTGGGACAAGGATAAGATAGACACTGTCATTCAGAAAAGTGGGTGGGGTGTGGAAGGAATAAAAGGCATATGGTGGTCATTGATCCATGGCAATCCTGAAGTCCCTAGCTGAGACCTAGGATGTATGTAGCTCAGTGGTAGAGTGCTTGGCTAGCATGCCTGAGTCTCTGGGTTCAATCCCTAGTACTGCAGAAAAAAACAAATCAAAGAAACAAATCCTGAGCTGAGAACATTTTGCCCATCCTTGATTAAATCTCAACACAGGGTCTGACTCTTTAGGCCTTTTGGTTATATCTTCTGGACTCTTCTTTTTTTAAAAAAAAAATTTATTTTATTGGTACATTTTAGGTATACAATATAATGACATTCATCATTGGAAATTTGCACCTTTACATAATCTTTCTTGGTTCTTATTTTTTCTGGACTTTTAATTCTGTTCTCTTAGGAATGCTTCTTTTCACAAAGACTAGCCTGAATTCCAATTTAGTAGTTATCTCAGCCTACTGACTACCTCTAAAAGTTTTGAGGGCCAAGATTCAACAATGTTTTTTCTACACAATGACCATTATTTAATCAATTCACTAGGTATGTAAAGAACAAGGAAAATAGGATCTCTAGTCATGAAAAATATAGCATCTACTCAGGAGGTGAGGCAGGAGAAAGCTTGAGCCCAGGAGTCCAAGGTCAGCCTGGGAAACATCCAAGACCACATCTCAAAAATAAAAATGAAAAAAATATTCATCCAGATGAATATTAGTCTTAACTTAGATGGTCTATATTAGTCTGCCAGACAGGTCCTTCCTGAATCGCCAACCTTCAGAAACCAAGAGAAACAGTAAATGTTTTAGAGTGACTTATGACACAATAATAGTAATTGAAGCAAATGTGGTACCTTGGTGTTGCCACAATAAAAAAAAACTAAGCATGGCATTGTATTTGGAATTAGGTAATGAGTAAAAACTGGAAGGGCCATGAGAAGACAGGTAAGACAATCCTAAGGGACTTCAAAAAGATTATTGGTTGAAGATTAAAGGAAAAACTTAAAGGCATCTAAAAGAAAGAAGTGCTTACTACACCATGTCAAAAGTTTGGGAACCCTGTCACTTAAAGTAACGTGGAAAACAGAGTAGAGATCAAATCCAGGGGAGGCCTTTAAAACCTTTATTATAATCTCAGAAATATTTAAGGTACTGCCTCATAGTGACCTTAAAGGCATACACCTACCAGACCTTCTCTGTTAAAACAACGGAGCTTAGAAAAATCTTAGAGTAATTATCCCATGGCAGCCTTCCAGGAAGGCCAAGTAGAAAAGAGATTATCTCAAAGAAATTTGTGGGTCTGGCTTTTGTGTGATGAAGTGGATTATGTATTGACATATGAGTTTATAAAGGAATTTTATCAGTTTGAACTGAAAGGGACAAAGTATAAAACTAAAAAGGAATCTGGGCCCTCAAAGGGTTATTCTGTGTTTAATTTGGTGAGGAAACTTCATTCTGTTTTCCACAGCAAGTGTATTACTTCATATTCCCATCAACTGTGCTTGAGGATTCTAATTTCACCATATCTATGCCAAAACTAGTTTTCTGCAAGCCAACTTTTGAATTAATATTTATTTTAATTTTTATTAGTACATATTTGCAGTACATAATGATTACATTCATTGTGGAGAGTTGGCACATGTATATAACATATGTTAATTCTTTTTATATCTTCTTCCCTTCCCTCCCTGACCCCTGCCTCTATTTGGCTCCTTCCAATTTGCAAAAGATCTGTGTCTCTGTCTTTTATTACTGTATCTTTTATTTTATTCTTTATTTATTCTCTGGATTTCTTATATAAGGAAAACCATGAGTTATTTAAATTTGTGTGTCTGATTTATTTTTACTTAACATTATTGTCTCAAGGTGCATCCATTATCATACCAAAGACATCATCAACTTTATGGTATCTTTAACTCTTGGGAAGATTCCTAGAAAGGGAATAACTGGGTGGGGTGGATTGACTAATGGTCAACTTGTAATGCTGAGCTGAATTGAATCAGCATGGTCTGGGCATGGAGGATCCATCTGAAGACTGTTACCAATAGCCGTAGGAGAAGCTTGCTGCAGATGGTTTTCCTGATGTGAACTAGGCTGATCTCGACGGAGGAGAAGCTCGGAGAAGCTCGGAGAAGCTCGGAGAAGCTCGGGGCCTCGCTGTCACTGGCAGTAGGTGCTGTTTTTGTCAGGGGAACTCTGATCTTTACCATGAGCATCACTTCCTGGCTCCAAAGTGTATCCCTCAGCTTGGTGGCACACACCCGTCATCTCACCAGTGTAGATTTTCTGGCTTCCACCACTGGCCTTTGGGCTTTCCAGGTGCAGATCCTTAATACGGACAAGCATGCCGTGGGCTCTAGGCTTCTGGCTGGACTTGTGGAGGACATTGTCTTGGACTCTAAGCCTTTAGTTGGACTTGTGTGGGAAACTACTGGGATCTAGGTCCTCATCTGAATCCTTTGGGCTTCTAGTGTGCAGTTACTCTCTTGTACTCCTTTGCATTTGACTTTTTGAGTAATTATCATAAAATAATCTTATAAGTTATGTGTTCTGTATTTAATATATTTCCTTGCCTAAACCCAGACTACAACACTGGGTCAAATGGAATTTCTTTGATTAGTTTTTTGCAAAATCTCCCTACTGATTTTCATAGTTGTTCTACCAGTTTGCATTCCCACTAGCAATGTAGAAGGGTTTCTTTTCCCTTTATCATTGCCAGGATTTGCTCTTATGATATCTTCAGATTTTTTTTTTTTTCCTGGTACCAGGGGTCAAACTCAGGACCTTGCACTTGTGAGGCAGGCATGGTGCCACTGAGCTAAATCCCTAGCCCTATTATGATATCTTTAGGATGGCCATTCTTTCTGGAGTAAGATAGAATTTCAGTGTTGTTTAATTTGGATTTCTCTAATGATCAGAGATGTTGAACACTTTTCAATATATTTATTGGCCATTTATAATTCTCCTGAGAAGTATTTATTCATTTAAGTTGCCCATTGTTTGATTGGGTCTTTATTGGGGGGACTAATTTTTTAATTATATGTATTTTAGATATTGGTTCTCTGTCCAAGGCTGGCAAAATTTTTTTTCTCATTCTGTAGGTTGTCTCTTTACTCTGTAGGTTGATTCCTTTGCTGTGAAGAAACTTTTTAATTTGAAATAATCCCAGTTTTTGTTTCTTGATGTTATTTCTTGTGCAATTGGGGTTCTGTTCAGAAAGTTCTTGCCTATTACCTGTGTCCTCAATAATTTTTATCTATTTTATCTTCCAGAAGATTAAATGTTTCTGTTTTAATATTTAGATCTTTGCATCATTTTGAATTTAGTAGAGGGTGAGAGGTAGTGGTCTAGCTCTAATCTGCATGTGGATAGTCAGTTTTCCTAACACTATTTGGTAAAGTGTGTATGATTTTGACCCCATTGTCAACAATTAGATAGATGAATGTGCCTGGATCATTGTTTCTGCTTATTCTGTTCCCTTGATCCATACATCTGTTTTTGTGCCACATGCAGTTTTTATCACTGTAACTTTGTCATATCACTGAATTCCAGGGATTCTAATGCCTTTTACTTTGTTTTTGTTGCCCAAGAATCTTTTTGCTAGTCTGGGCTTCATCTGGTGCCATATGAAGTTTAGGATTTTTTTCTTCTAGTTTTGTGAAGAATGAATACTGTTGGTATTTTGATTGAGATTGCATTAAATCTTTGTATCAGTTTTGGAAGTATGGCCATGTGACAGTGTTGTGCCTATCCAGGAATAGGGGATATCTTTCCATTTTCTGATGTCCTCTTTAATCTCCTTTTCCCAAGTACTATAGTTTTTATTGTAGAGGTCTTTCGGTTCCTTTGTTTGGTTAATACCCCCTCCCCCCACTGGGGATGAAAGCTAAATCCCGGCCCCTTGTTTGGTTAATTTTTTTTTTTGGTTAATTTTTAAGTATTTACTCTTTCTTGAAGCTACTGTGGATGGTATTATTTTCCTAATTTCTTTCTCAGTTGGTTAATTAGTGGTGTACAGGAATGCTGTTGATTTTTGTTTCTTGATTTTGTATCCTTGCTACCTTGCTGAATTTGTTTATTCTAGGGATTTCTGGTGGAATTTTTGGGATCTTCTGTATAAAGTGTCATATCATCTCCAAATAAGGATAGTTTGACTTCTTTCTTCTCATACTTATTCCCTTTATTTCTTTATCTTGCCTGGTTTCTCTGGCTATTGTTTTGAGTATTATAGTGAACAGGAGGGGTGATAGTGAGCATCCTTGTCTTGTTCCTGATTTTAGAGGAAGGGCTTTCAGATTTTCCCTATTTAATATGATGTTTACCATTAGTTTGTCATAAATAGCTTTTATCAGATCGAGATATCTATACCTGTCTTCTTCAGGGTTTTTTATTTTGTTTTGTTTTGTTTTGTTTTTTGTACCAGGGATCAAACTCAGGACCTTGCGCTTGCGAGGCAGGCATGGTGCCACTGAGCTAAATCCCTGACCAAGAGGCCTACTTTGTATGTATGACCTTTTTAATGATTTGTTGCATTCTGTTTGCCAGTAACTTGTTGTGGATCTTTGCATCTATTTTCATTAAAAAGATTTGTCTGTAGCTTTTTTTTTTTTTTTTAAATCAAGTCCTTGTCTGTTTTGGGAGTCAAGTTAATGCTAGTATTACCGGGTGGCTCCTTCCAAACGTGGCTGGCCAAATAAATGCTACTGAGTTTTGTGGTGCTTCAGTCTCCTTCTGGAGTTGGATTGCAGGTTCTTCTTGTCTTGAACAAAGAATTAAAAAAAATTTTTTTTTTGGTACCAGAGATCGAACTCGGGACCTTGCACCTTCAAGGCAGGCGGCTGAACCACTGAGCTAAATCCCTGGCACAGAATTTAATAAAATGAGCAAAAAGTGGTGACACACTTTATTTGAAAAAGTAAAAGTGAAGAGTGAGGGAGAAAATAACCCTGCATAGCGAGCTTGAGCTGAATAAAGGAGGAAAAAGCAAGATAGAAAAAGTACATCCTGCAAGACAAAGGGCAGGCTATTGTGAGTAAAGCCACAATAGTGAGCTCCTCATGGCATCGGTGTCCTTTTATGCTGTCCAAATCTCGAAGAGACCCATGAGAACTTCTACATAAAGGTTTAGAGAGGTGCTGGGATCCTATGCCTCAGGCTGACGTCAGGTGTAGGCCATCCTGTTGAAAACCTTGAGTTCTCAAAAGAAGTCCATGTGCAGGGCTTTGGGAATAATTCAGTGCATTTGTTCTGAGATCTTGTAATTAACGGGTCATGCTTACTTCCCCAGCCAGTTTCACTGTACTCTAATCTCCTGTCTCGCTACCTTCAAGGAATGAGTTTGAAAGTACATTGGTACCTCAGTTCATGAACTTAATTTGTTCTATGATTTTAGAAAAGATGGCCAAAGGTGGGAAAGATGGTGGTGATCATGTTTATTACCCACTATGGAGTTTTCAAAGAAAAACAAAATTTTGCCAAATATTTATGTTTGCAAACCAAAGTGTTCCTGAACCTAAGTACCACTGTACTCCTTCTACTTCATTAATTGAAGTGTTTTTATATCTTCTTGGTTCAATTTTGGTAATTCCTATGCATCTAAGAATCTAACTGTTTCTTCTAGACACTTCAGTTTATTGGAGTACAAGTTTTCAAAGTGGTTACCAATTATCTTCTGAATTTTAGCTGTGTCTTGTGATTTTCCCATTTTCATTTCTGATTGCACTGGTATGGATCTTCCATTCTCCCCCTTTTTGGTCAGATTGGCTAAGGTTTTGTCTATTTTGTTCATTCTTTCAAAGATCCAGCTCTTCAATTCATTGATTCTTTGTATTGATTGTTATGTTTTGCTGCCCAGGCTAGCCTTGAACTCACAGCTATTCTTCTGGGCTTATATTGGTATTTTAGTCTCAATTTCATTAATTTCTGCTCTGATCTTTATAATTTCTTTTCTTGTACTAGCCTTGGATTTGGATTCTTTTTGTTTATCTAAGACCTGGAGTTCCATCATTAGGTTACTGATTTGGGTTCACTCTGTTTTTCTGATATGGGCATTCACAGCTATAAATTTCCCTTTTATTTTTAAAATTTTTTTTGGTACTGGGGACCGAGCTCGGGTCCTTGTGCTTGCACAGCAAGTGGCAAAACCACTGAGCTAAATCCCCGGCCCTAAATTTCCCTTTTAGGATTGCTTTCATTGTGTCCCATAGGTTCTGCCACTGGCATTATCATTTGATTATAGGAACTAATCTCTTTCTTGATTTATTCTGTGACCTATTGATTATTTAATACTTATATTTAAATCTCCACGTGTTCGCGTAATTTCTGTGGTTTTCCTTGCATTGCTTTCCAGTTTCATTGCACTATAATGTGATAATATGCATGGTATAATTTTATTTTATTTTTTTGTTTTTAATCTAAGCATACTTATGGGCTAGAGTGTTATCTGTTTTTAAGAAAGTTCCATGAGCTACTGAGAAGAATGTATATTCTGTTATTGTTGGGTGGTACACTTTGTATGTATTTGTTCAAAGGTGTGGTTCAACTGTTAATTTTTCTGTGTTGATTTTTTTTTTTTGTCTAGTTGATCTATTTGTGATAGTGGGGTATTGAGATCCCCCATTATAACTGTGTTGGTGTTTATCTGGTCTTTTATGTCCAATAGTGCTTGTTTTATGGAATTAGGTGCACCAGTATTTGGGGCATATATATTTACAATTGTTATCTTTTCCTGTTTAACTGTTATCTTTACATCTTTTGAACAGTTTTGGCTTGAAGTCCACTTTGTCTAAATGTAGGATAGTTACACCTGTTTGTTTTTGGACTCCTGTTGCATGGACTTGTGTTTTCCATCCTTTGATTTTTAGTCTGTGATTTTCCTTTTGGTTTAAATGTGTTTCTTGATTACAGCATACTGATTTTTGATCCAGTCTTCCAGTCTGTGTCTTTTCATTGGGTAATCGAGACTATTCACATTGAGAGTTATTACTGAAAGTTAATGACATGTATATCCTTGCATTATTTTCCTATTGCTGATTTTTATTTCTTCTGCTTAATTGCTCACCCTACCAAGTGTGTTTATTCTATTAGACTTTTTGGCTCTGTTGGCTTCACTGTGTCTTTCTTAGGGTATCCTTGAGAATTTTTGGTTGCTGATTTGGTGGTCATGAATTTCTTTTTTCTTTTTTGGTACTGGGGATTGAACTCAGGTCCTTGTGCTTGCGAGGCAGGTGGCAGAACCACTGAGCTAAATCCCCGGGCCTTGTCATCAATTTCTTAAGGTGCTCTTGGTTATAGAAAGACCTCATTTCTCCATCAATTTTTTTTCTCCATCAATTTTGAAAGGTAGTTTTGGAGGATATATTAGTTTGAGTTGGAAGTTGTTTTCTTCCAGGACTTGAAGAACTTCCCTCCAAACTCTCCTATTCTCTTAATGTTTGCATTTAGAAATCTGCAGTAAATCTAATAGGCTTACCCTTATAGGTGATTTTTCTCTTAACAGCTTTTAAGATTTTGTTGGGCTTCTGGAGTTTTGACTGTAATGTATCATGAAGTTCTTTTCATGTTGTGGCCATATATGCCTTGCTTACCTGTATGTTGAATTCTTTCCCTATCCTTTCAAAATTTTCTGCTATGATTTCTATAAACAGATTTTTTAAGTCATTCATACCATCTTCTAATTTTTCCCTAATTCAGTTAATCTTAGATTTATCTTTTTGTGTCATCTAGAAACTCTTGGATCCATTTTCCATGTTCTCTTGTACTGTATATCGTCATCTGCATCAAACCTTTGCATTCTGACACTGTTCTCACATTGGTCACTTCCACCACCCATACTTTCAATAGAATTTTGGAAGTAAAAAGGAAAAATTGAAAAATAAAGAAAAGGAAGATGAGAAGGAGAAAAGTGAAATAAAAGATCCTATTATGGAGTAAAAGAAAATTAATAGCCTTAGATAAAGTAACAGAAAATAAAAAAAAGAAAGAAAAAGGAAAACCAGAGAACAAAATAAAGACAAAACAAAACAAAAATCCAGACCCAAAAACCAATGAAGAAAAAGAGAAGTCAATGCAAAAAACAATTCTTCTCTGCTTTTGAATGAATGGGTTCTTTCCAGGATCTGCAGTATTGGAACCCAACACATAGGCAATCACTGCTAAGACCTATTCACACTCACATTTTCATGTGTGAATGCTGAATCCTGTATCACCCTTCCTGCTTAAGTTGTGTTCAGATTCAGCTACAATGTTTTTGACACCCATAAGTTATAGGTTTTAGAGCATGTATCTTATCATATCAGGGGACCATGAAGTGATATTCTCCCTGTTGGCAGACAAGAGGTGAAGGAACTTGCTTAGCGTCACATTTGGAGCTGCATTTGGAACACAGCTGTTCATTCTCTGTGTCCTTCTTGTATCCTGAGTCTGTGAAGCCTCCTCTCTATGACTGTAGTGCTAAGTGATAGTAAGAGTGATGGCTGTCATTTGTAGTGGGCCTTTTCTGGGTCAGGCTTGGTTCTAGGCACATACATTATTTAGTCTTCACAACAACTCTGAAGTCTGAGTATCATTGTTCTCATTTTTTTTTCTTTTTTTTGGTACCGGGGATCGAACTTGGGTCCTTGTGCTTGTACAGCAGGCAGTGAAACCACTGAGCTAAATCCCCGGCCCTGTCTTCATTTTTCATAGGTATATATCTATCAACATTAAGAGAGATGTAACTTACTTTAGGTTACCAGCTAATAAGTTGCTGAGTTGAGATTCAAACCCAAGTGCATCATCCCTACTCTCCCCAAAGTAAAGAAAGCCATGTCTTTTTTCTTGGTTTTTCAGACCTATCCCTGGAAAACATGTGTGGCACTGAGCATGCCCAGGTGGGGGAAGATGGACAGCGGCCGCCACGGTGCACTTCAACTACCTCATCTCAGTCTGAGCCTTCAGAGCAGCTCAGGCACCACCAAGGCAAGATTCTAGCCTCAGAGGACCCCAAAAAGAAGAGAGCCCAGAAGCCCTCTCACATGAGGCGAAACATACGGTGAGCTGTGCTCTGGGCAAGAGGAGAGGGCAATGATACAGGTATTAACTTTGTTGTAAAGCTGACAGTAGCAGGACTGGTTTGGATAGGAGAGTCCTCTCTCTAAAGGAGAAAAGGGCCCAATCCTGTGCCCTTAATTGACAAGGTGAGCTCAGGACCACTGGGAGGGGCTGTTTGAGGGTGCAGGAAAAATGTTAAACAGGGTCCTGGATACTTTGAAACCTCAGGTCACTCAGACATCCAAGGAAGTTATATGTGGTGGCCCAAGGATGATAGGGTGTTCTCAGTTAGATTTTCTGTTTCTTTCTTTATTATTCCTTATATCTGAAAACAAGAAAAGATTTAAAAATTTTATTTTTTTAGAATGCAACTTCAGATTGGAGGTGAGGAGTGGCTGTCTGGCCCAAAGCAGTTCTTCTTCCTTGAGCTAAAAGATAAGATGAGGGAATGTGAACTTTTTAAATTATCCAAATGGCCAACAATCCTTCCTTCTGCCAAATAACCACTAGTGCCATTGAAAGGAGAGAGATAAATGATTATTTTCTTCTGCTCCACTTTTTCTTTTGTTTCGTTTTTTTTTTTTTTTTTGTGGTATCGGGGATCGAACTCGGGTCCTTGTGCTTCCGCAGCAGGCGGCAAAACCCCTGAGCTAAATCCCCGGCCCTCCACTTTTTCTTTTTTTAAAAACATATTTACAACTTGATAGTATTACTCTAAGCTTGAGAATAAAGACATAGAATCCCTGATTTTACTTTTCTATATAACAGCTTTGTTTTTAATACTTTCAATTTTGTGAATCATATTACTCTGTTTTACTTTATCTGTTATGTGCAGAGACAAGATGGCAAGTATATCTATCAGGAAGTTAAATAATATGGAAAATATATTAGCCTAGAACCACCTGAACTTGAACCAACCCCCTTCCCCCATTCTGCCCATTTTATAGGTTTGGTGGGCTGAAGTGGCCTCTCCTCTCCACTTAGTTCTTTGAATCCAGCAATGGTAATTTCCCTCTTTAGCTTGCCATTACATTGCTGACATCATTTTTTTTTTCTTAAATATGGCTGAACTCTGAAGTGAACTCAAGTGGTCTCTCTTTTTCAGAAAGCTACTCCGGGAGGATCAGTTGGAGCCTGTTACCAAAGCAGCACAGCAGGAAGAGTTGGAAAGAAGGAAGCGCCTGGAGCAGCAGAGGAAAGATTATGCAGCCCCCATTCCCACCGTTCCCCTGGAATTCCTCCCTGGTGAGCAAAGGAAGTGGCAGAAAAGACCCTAGGCTCCCACAGTGGTCAAAGACAGATATGGAATAAGATTGTGGCCTCTCTGGAATCTGTTAAAGTCATTCAGCTTGTGAGTTCCAGGCTAGTTTGAGTACATAGCAAGCTTGAGGCTAGCCTGAACTACATAGTGATACCCTGTCTCTTAAAATGGGGTGGGGAGATTGTGGGTAAACAAATGTGCCATCTCAGATTGATTTTATTGAGATTTTTGCCTGTAGCTTTGGATCTTAACATGCCAAGAGATTAGTAGCTTTTCTAATTGTCAGGAAGATAACAGGAAGAAAACATTAGTAGAGAAAAGGAATTTGGAAAGAGGCCTGATGTTTTTGAGGTGCCTTCTGCTTTTCTTCCCAGTGGATACTCCCTATGACAGAAGCAAACTAGGTGGGGTGGTGAATCATTTTGGGAAAAATGTTTGAGCTAAATGTAGTTTGATGTTCCTTTCCTTCTTTCTTTTCCTAGAAGAAATTGTCTTAAGAGCAAGTGATGGTCCTCAATTGCCTCCACGGGTCTTGTCCCAGGAAGTTATTTGTTTGGACAGTAGCAGTGGTAGTGAGGATGAAAAAAGCAGTCGAGATGGTAAGATCAAGTCAGAGGTGCCTCCCTTTTCTTCTGACCAGATGTTCATCTTGAGATCAGCTGTCCTTTTGAAAAAGAGTTCACTCCTTCTTCATTGAGGCCTAGCTTTGACAGTTTTCTCTGAGTCATCTTAGTAGTTACATGTTTTCTCTTTATCTTAACTTGAAGCTGGAAGAGGGAAATTAAAAAAACAAACAAAATTTTTATAAGAGATGACAAATTCTAAGTTTCTATGCTCTTAACAATCAGCAATAAGTAATCTCTTCTCCTTGGGTTTTTGTTTTGTTTTTTTGCTGCCTCAGAGGTGATTGAACTGAGTTCTGGAGAGGAGGATACTCTGCACATTGTAGACAGCAGTGAGTCTGTCAGTGAGGAGGACGAGGAAGAAGAGAAGGGTGGTACTCATGTGAATGATGCCTTAAACCAGCATGATGCTCTTGGGCGAGTCCTTGTCAACCTCAACCACCCTCCAGAGGAGGAGAATGTCTTCCTGGCCCCACAGTTGGCACGGGCCGTGAAACCTCATCAGGTACAACAAATCTTGTCTCTTCTTCTCTTTCTTTTCTGTATCCTTGCTGGGAACATTGCCTGCTGGTGATTGTTAGCTTTGAAGCTGGTGAATACTTGTTTAATCTTATGAGTAGCTATTGGAAAGGCTTGATACTTTCTCCTAGCAATTGATTGCTTCAAGATTCCCTTGAGTACAAAGGGTGGGTAAACAGAAGAGACAAGTTTGGGGTTTCCCTTTTTGGGCAGAAGTTAGTGGGAACTTTTAGCCTCACAGTTTTATGCCACCTCCTGTGGGATCAGCAAGGAAGAGCTTCAGAGGCTTTCTGGAGAGTAGTGCATTGATTAGGATGGCACGGATCCAGAAGAGATATGAGAGTCAAATGTTAGGGGAGCTTTACGCTGCTTGGGAGCAGAATAGTTTGTATTGCTCCAGATCCTAGAACCCAGGACCAGTGAGTCAAAGTTCCATGAAGACACAGGTTAAGGACTCTAACGTCAAAAACTCTTTATGGAATGGGCTGCCTAGAGGCAGTTCCCTCCCCAAGGCTGAGGGCAGCCAGACTGAATGAAAAAACTTGTTAGAAATTTGGTACTGCAGAGTCTATAATCAGATGGGACATTGTACCAGGTGAATTCTTCTCTGTGTTTTCTCCAATATGACAGCACCAGACAATAGACTAGACAGGTACAGGGAAACTTCTTTGTCCATCCATACCATCTATCTGTTATCATACCTGCACATTGACTTAATTCTGACTGATTCCTAAGTGAGTAACACTAGAGTACTGTTCTTTGCCAGCCTCTCTCACATTTTTCTGTTTGTCGTTGGTCAGATTGGTGGGATCCGGTTCCTGTATGATAACCTAGTGGAGTCCCTGGAGAGGTTTAAGACCAGTAGCGGCTTTGGCTGTATCCTAGCCCACAGCATGGGTCTGGGGAAAACTTTGCAGGTGATCTCCTTCATCGATGTCCTCTTTCGCCACACACCAGCCAAAACCGTCCTTGCCATTGTGCCGGTAAGAGTTTTTGAGAAGGCTCTGCTTAGTCATCTAAAGAGCTCTGGGTTAATGTTTTCATTCAGCACTAAAAAGCTTGATAAGCTCAGCTTTGAGCTTATTTCTTAAAACGTTTTTTTGGACTTGGCTTTCTGATAGGTCAATACTCTCCAGAATTGGCTGGCAGAGTTCAACATGTGGCTCCCAGCTCCTGAAGCCCTTCCAGCTGACAACAAGCCTGAAGAAGTCCAGCCTCGGTTTTTTAAAGTCCACATTTTGAATGATGAGCACAAGTAGGTGGCCTGCCTTCTCCTTTCTGCCCCATTTGTTTGAGATTTCTCCCGGGGACCCAGATGTCAGGGTGGTCTCTTTGAATATGTACCTCATCCTCCCAGTTTCCTTTTGGTTTCTTGATATATCCCTTTTTCTGTTCTTGCTACTCACTTTTTTTTCTCCTTTACCTAACTTTTCAGTGAAGCCAGAGTTATGTAGCCTGGGAAATTTCATACGTTCTGCTTTAGGATGCTTTTATAGCTTGAAAAAATGCAGACATGGTTACATTTTCCAGTGTACAAAGTAATAAAATTCAGCATGATAGAATGGAACTTATGGTCTTTTAACTTTTTACATTTATTTTTTTCTTAGCAATCTAATAATCTTGTCTTTTAACCACTGATTTGTAGTTGACTTTAATGGTACAACTTCCAAACCTTTGAAAGGTGTGTAGATTTAAATAAAATTATTTATACACTATTTCCATTCTATAATGTCAACCTGATTTCCTAAAATCTAAAGCTACTTCTTGTCATGACTAACTGAAAACACAGCTTTATTTTCTGCAGATGCTACTTTTTGTGATTGCTGGTCACACACATTAACAAGTGGTTGATCAGTGCTCTGCTTTCTTAGATTTCAGGACTTCTAGTCTACATGTGGTTAATGAAACAAAGTGAGGGCTCAGTGGTTAGGAGTCGTGTGACTGTGCTGAGAGTCATCTCTGCTGTCCTTGCCCCTGTACTATTTTTCATTGTCCTTTATCCACTGCAGCCTGGGGAGGTGAGATGTAGAATATTGCCTTTCTTTCTGTTACCTTGTGTTTGTCAAAGGAATAACTTGGAGTGCTCTCTTGAATGTTGGATTGTAGTCCTGAGTGTACATCCAAGGGAGTTATCGTTCTCTCTTGCCTTCTGTCATTGAATTACTATGTTTCTTACTGTTTAACCATCATCAATAATCAGATGCATCCTCAGTGCAATTAGTATTTCTAGGATACTTGGAAAGTCTTTGGGCAACTGGCCAGTCCTTACTTGCTGCCACATGAAATCTCTGGCAATAAGAAGTTCTGAATGGACATCAGTATATCTTTGATTATGAGGAATTCTTCCTGAGAAGCAGCAGAAGTAGTAATACTTTCTCCCTCTGTGTGTTTTGTTATTGTTGTTGTTGTTGGTACTGGTGATTGAACTTAAGGCCTTGCACAAGCTAGGCAAGCAAGCACCCTACCACTGACCTATATCCTCAGTCCATACCTTTAAGAAAGCAAGATGAACTTTATTGAGATATAATTCACATCTCACATAATTTTCTCTGTTTACTCTTGCAGGACGATGGCATCTCGTGCTAAAGTGATGGCTGATTGGGTCTCAGAGGGAGGGGTGCTGCTGATGGGGTATGAAATGTATAGACTTCTCACTTTGAAGAAATCCTTTGCCACAGGTAGACCTAAGAAAACAAAGAAACGCTCTCACCCAGTCATCATTGATCTGGATGAGGAAGATCGACAGCAGGAGTTTCGGAGAGGTGGGCAGCCTATTCTGGAAATACTTTCAGGGGGATTTCAGGAAAAAAGAAATAGTGACTGCTAATAGGACCTAGTCAGATACGAAGCAAAGCACATTATTGATGTGAATTGTTATCATGAACCAAAAATCCTCATCTCTAATCTGGGTGGGACAACTTCTAGTACCACCCTGAGGGAAGACTCCCCTGTCTGTCCCTGTTTCTCTCACAGAACAAAGGCGAGTAACCACTCCATTTACTACTTCCTAGAGATGTTCAGAGAAGGCATTATGAAAATATAAAGAATTTAAATCATTCATATAAAGACAGAAAAGTAGTAATGTTTGTAAATTTATAAAACTACTTTTCGCAAAAACCATTTCACCCATAGTTCTAGTTTTATCGCCACCCCCAACCCATCCCCCACCCCACCCAAGGAGCTTTTGCCCATTTGAGGAAGAAAATTTTAAGGGTTTAGAGACTGTTTATTTTATAGATCTCTTTATCTATAAGATTGCTTGTTCTAGGTTTGCTTCTGTGGTAGAGCTGGGATGAACTTTCCATTTAGCAATGACTGATGAGTAACTTTGGGAAGACCTTGTCCTCTAGCTAGCTCCTACCAGGCAGCCCTCAGAAGGAGCCAGGACAAAATAAGAAAAGGATAAGGGATATTTATTGCAAGGGTCAGTGGCCAGGTTAGTGTCACATCAAACACAGGGGAGCTTGGATGGCTGGCTCCCTTTCGCCAATGGGGGCTGACTCTTGCTTTCCTGCTTCCTTCATTTCTTCTGTCTCCTCCAGGGTGCTCCCCTACTTCTCATATTATTGACTAAGAACAGGCCCTCTTACCCTCTGACTCCGGATCCTCTTCCCTCCCTAGAGTTTGAGAAGGCCTTATGCCGCCCTGGTCCTGATGTGGTAATCTGTGACGAGGGACACCGCATCAAAAACTGCCAGGCCAGCACCTCCCAGGCTCTGAAGAACATACGCTCTCGTCGCCGGGTGGTGCTGACTGGGTACCCCCTGCAGAACAACCTTATCGAGTACTGGTGCATGGTGGACTTTGTACGCCCAGATTTCCTGGGCACTCGGCAAGAGTTCAGCAACATGTTTGAACGCCCTATCCTGAATGGGCAGTGTATTGACAGCACACCTCAGGACGTCCGCCTCATGCGGTACCGGAGTCATGTCTTGCACAGTCTCCTGGAGGGGTTTGTGCAGAGGTGAGTCAGGCTTAGGGCTCATTTTCTGAATCCTCACAAATGCTACGGGTATGCCAAAGCCATTTTGAAGGGGAGATGTTACATTAAGATGGCCCCTTCCTAGTGGGCACTAGTAAAACTTTCCTTTGTGTAAATAGCTAGCAGATCATGGATATCTACTATTTCAGTCCTCTGAAAGTTTGGCCTAGAAGCACTTTACTCAGAAGTTATCTTTAAAGTTACTAAAGACACCTGCTTTACTTTCTGAGCAAAACAACAGAGAGCTGGTTTGGTTGAAGGAATAGAAGTGTGGTTCAGGGGTTTGGCTTTACTAGTTTCTGCATCAGTAGCTAAAACTCAGGCTAGTCAAAAGCAGGCTCTCATTTTCCCTGTTAAGTTGGCATATGTGGAAAAAATCTCAGAGAAGCAGCTCTGAATTGGAGTTAGAATCTGCAGTTCCTTTGGTCTTTGCCACCCAATCAGTCATGAACTGGGACAAGTCCATCTGTCTCCTTGCTTTAGTTTCCATCCTTAGATGAGTTTCTTCTCATAGTGCTGAACCACTCTGCACTGTAGTGTGGTGCACCATTACTCCAGTGCTTGTTAAGAGCTTTAAGAGAGAAGTGTGACAGGAGTACAAGGCCCTGTTTTTATCCTGCATTGACTTCTTCTGGCCACTGCTGATCTGTTTCCCTCTGTAGGAGAGGCCACACAGTGCTGAAGATTCATCTCCCTGCCAAGGAAGAGAATGTGATCCTGGTGCGGCTCTCTAAGATCCAGAGAGATTTGTACACACAGTTCATGGACCGCTTCCGAGACTGTGGTAGCAGTGGCTGGCTGGGGCTGAACCCTCTTAAGGCTTTCTGTGTGTGCTGCAAGGTTTGTTGGGGCCTTCAGAAAGACTGGAATGGGGACTAGAGATGCACATAATCCCTAAGGATTTTTTTCCTCCTGGGGACCTGGATAAAGTCAGAGGAGCTACCGCAGTTCACTGCATTGGAGTCTTCCTTGGGGGTTCTACAGAGAGATGCGCTGATTGTGTATCATACAATTCAGGGGCTGCCACTCAGAATGTAGTGTGATGCCTCCTGCTGTAGTGCAATTCAGCTGCATAACTTGTTATAGCAAACTCAAGAAATCACTTTCTCACAGATTTTTTTTAACTTGGAAAAGGGGAGTTGTAGAGGAATATTATGGTGGTGGTGTTTTTGACTGCTAATATAATCAGTCTTCAAGAAATATATAGCTTAGACAGTTGTTAGGGTTATCGTCCATCTGATGTGTTGATGTAATCAGGTTGCAATCTCTCTCATCCTGTTACTGAGGGACCTGTTTCTTTGACTTGCTATCTCTGATTACACTCTCAGCAGATTTGTTAGCTGTTATTCTTGATTGACCACTACTTCAATAAGTTATTGGAAAATGCATGTCTAGGGACAAATGGACTTTCAAAATATTTCTTTTGTAGCCATAGTCCTAGTCTAGAGCTAGGAAACTGAAGCAAAAGTGGTTTGTGACAGTGCTTTGGGGCCACTATATCCATCATTCCTCCCCTCTCCCAGGAACTCTACCTCTTGCCAGGAATAGTCCCTGAAATGACATCTGATCAGTTATCTATAAGTCAGATACATTTTGTTCATAGGGAGAAGTTAGTCTCGATTCAAACAGTAACCATGAAGTGAAAACAAAACATTATTTGAATAAGAATGCAAAACTTATTTTTTTAAAAAAGTTCAAAGCTTGTGACATAGCTTTTTGATTATATACCAAACACACTGATATTGCCCTCAATAAGAACTTTCCCTTTCTTGTGTCATGGTCGTCAGAGCTGGTAGTGAGATTTAATATGCTGGCTCTTTTGAAATGATTGGGGGCACATAAATTTTTGTTATGATAGCATGTTCTGTGGAAGATGTGTGTTTGAGCAAGTACATGTTTTTAGATTCCCTGGGACAACCTAGGAGTGTTCTGCGTCCTTTATCCTGTCTCCCTTTCCTTTAACCTCAGATCTGGAATCATCCTGATGTGTTGTATGAAGCCCTTCAGAAGGAGAGCCTGGCCAATGAGCAGGACCTAGATGTGGAAGAGCTCAGCTCAGCAGGGACCAGTGTCCGCTGCCCACCCCAGGGAACAAAAGTCAAAGGAGAGGATAGCACTTTGGTTTCCTCAGTGGGAGAGGCAACCAATAGCAAGTTCCTACAAGGAGTTGGCTTCAACCCTTTCCAGGAGCGAGGCAACAATATTGTCACATATGAATGGGTGAGTCAAGCAGGTCCTTTAGTAGCCATAACTACTTCTGAGAAGGGACGGTGTATGGGCCACCTGGGGAGAAGACGGAGTGCAAAATGTACTGCACTGCCAAGGTCTGCAGGGAAGTATAAAGGTGGCCAAGCCACTGCCTTGGAGAGAGAGAATTTTATTTCTAGTCATCTGGACTTAGACCTGCTTTAAGCTGCCTTATTTCTCTTTTACAGGCCAAGGACCTTCTGACTAACTACCAAACTGGAGTCTTGGAGAACTCTCCCAAGATGGTACTGCTTTTCCACCTGATTGAAGAAAGTGTGAAACTTGGGGACAAGATCCTTGTGTTCAGGTAGGAAGAGAAATTCCAAGTTCAGGCTGTGTGTCTTTGGTGAGGATTAACAGAGCCCCTGCAGAGTGAGGCCAACTAGGCTCACTCTAGCCCCCTTATTTTTCTCCATGCCCCTGCAACTAAGCTCTTATTGTGAGGGCCTTCCTCCATTCTTCCTCCCTCTCCCTCTCCCTCTGCCCCTCCCTTCCTCCCCTCCCCTCTGTTCTCCCTCCCTCCCTCCCTCCCTCCCTCCCCTCTCTTCAAGCTTCTTTCTTTACCCAATACAGTTTCTACACTGGACAATTTAGAACCCCGGGCCGACATTGAGGTTTACAGTCTAATCCTTCAAACTGTGACCCAGACCAAATTTGGCTTCTGGCTTGATTTTGTTCAGCTTGAGAATTAAAAATAATTTTTATGTTTTTAAAGGGTTGTAAAAAAAAATTTCAAAGAATGTGCAGCAGAGAGTGCATGTGGTCTATAAAGCCTAAAATGTTTGCTATTTGGCCCTTTTATAGAATACATTTGCAGACCCCTAGTCTAATCTGCTTCCATCCCTCCATAACCCGTTTTAAAAAGCTTTGTATGTAAGGGCAAGTGAGTGATGTGATTGGGTCTAGAGTCACATTCTTGGTCTGGCTGGAGCTTTGGGTTTCAAGGCCCAACTCCTCAGGAAAATACATATAAAGTAAATTGCTTCTCCTTCTTTATTCTGACCAGATTATGCCCTAAAGAACGCCAAATAGTAGGACCCAGAGTGAGAGCTGGAATGGGAGCCTCAGATTAAAGGGTTTCCATATGTGACATAATTTGAGAATGAAGAAATGATTCTAACTGGAGGGCCACTGGTTGTCCTCTTGATTTTAAGGATCACTTCTGAGGAGATTGTTTGTAATTCTGACTCTCTTAGAAATAACCCTAATATTGACTGTGGCACAGTCAGATTTAATGTATATTCATATGGTGTTGATATGTAATGTTGAATGCTTATTGGAACATTGAGCTAAACCTCAACATTTTTCAGTGGAGGAAGTAAGGAATGGAGAGACTATATTTTCAGTAGGGTGATGGTAATTAGTATTGGATGACTCTGCCCCCAGTATAAGTTAGGGAGAATACCTTTGGTTGTTCTTGGTGGTTACCTCGCATGGGGAGTAGGTTATGGGAGCTCCCACTGTCAGAATTTGCACAGTGTGTGGGCCTATTGGGAACAAGGTTTCCTTGGGTCTGGGAGCCATCTGAATAACACGTTTTCCCTTTCAGCCAGAGCCTTTCTACCCTAGCTCTCATTGAAGAGTTCCTAGGGAAACGAGAAGTTCCCTGTCTGCCTGGTGTAGAGGGGCAAGGAGGACAGAAGTGGGTTCGAAATATCAGCTACTTCCGTGAGTTCATGGCTGCTTTGTTCTTGCAGCCTTGGCAAGATCTGTTTAAGGGTTTCCTTTTCATCTCCCCTCTTTTCTCTTCTCCTACTGTACTCTCCATCAAGTGTGCAAAAATATATGTGATTAGCCAAGGAGAAGGGAAATACTAAGAATGAGCTGTTATATGTAAGTCACTATAGGAGCTGAGGAGCTTGGGAGAGAGACATGGGGAGTATAGAGAAGTAGAAAGCATAGGCCTCATCTTCATTTGAGATGTAATAACTCAGGGGCAAATACTAAGTATCACCAGGAGGTGAAAGGAGGGGAGGAGAGTGAGTATGTAAAAAGTATGTAAGATGTGTTGTGTATGTGTATCAATTCCACATAATGAATGTAGTAATTATGTACTGAAAATGTACTAATAAAAATTTTAAAATGCTAAGTAGCAGCAAATGAGTGCCAAAACAAGTTCTAAGGAAGGCACTGTGGTAAGGATGATTAGAGAAGCCTTCTGTAAAAGATGGGGAGAATTTGAACATACAGAGGTTGCATGGCCTGAAGATCATTGCAGGTAGAAATTGCAGAGTGAGCATAAGCCTAGATTATGCTTTGTTTTTTGGGGAGATGATACCTCAAGGGGATGAAAATTGTGAGCATGTGTGTGGTGTGTGTGTGTGTGTGTGTGTGTGTGAAAAATCAATTTTAAAAATGCGTATAAGTCACAGATAACACGTACATAAACAGATATATAGTATATCTGTAGCATTGAAATTTCATGGAAGACATGGTCTGATTGGGCCCTTTAGGGGAATGGTAATGGAAAAAAAAGTTGAGAAATACTGACCTCAGCTCTGACATCCAGGCCGTATGTCAGATGTTGGTTGTAGAGGCTGTCTGTGTATTGTGTATGTCTAGCGGCATCCCTACTTTCTACTCACTAGATGTCAGTAGCATCTTCAGTTTTGACAACCATAAACATCTGGGCATTGAAAATATCCTTTGGGGAGCTGGAGAGTGGAAAAATCATGTTTTTTGTGAATCTCTGGCCTAAAGGAAGGATTCAGAGTAATGGAGGTTTACGGAGTGGTGAGGAGAGCCCTAGCACAGGGTCTCACTTAGAGCTTGCTTTTATGATTAGGCTTGCCCCATGAGTCAGTGGTTAGCTGTGTTTCAAAACTTTGAGAGGGCTGAGGATGTAGCTCAGCGGTGAAGCCCATGCCTGGCAAGTGCGACACCCCGAGTTTGATTCCTGGTAACAAAAACACAAAAATTGTGCGAACTTAGGTTGGAAAGGTATGTTGGGGTCCTGCTTGAGCCCTAATACCAGGCAATTAAACTGTTGCTTCCTACAGTGGAATGATTCAGTTCTCTGTCTGGTATTTCAAACCCTAAGCTTTTGCCCTTTAGTTTACCTAATCTGACAAAGTTGTCCCTCCTTTCTTATTTATGCTGCTTCTTAACTGAAGGTATTTTTTTCTCTTCCTTTTGCGTTCCCCTCTTTTCATTATTGTGTCCTATCCCACTGTTTGAGGTCTATTTCTTTTTTAAAAAATTTATTTAAAAGACTATGCATTTAATTGTTAGATATATTCACAGTTATCAATTTGTTATATCATTTCCAAGAACTCATAACTCTATAGACTAGGAAGTTTTCTTCTCTAAAATTGCCAAGTTCTCCTTCTTGATGTAGTTTCTCATGTTCTAACTGTGATTTCACTTCTTTTGTTTCTGTTAGTTCCTTCTGTAGTGTTCTAACCTTATTTTCCAATTTTTTAGTTTTCCCTATAAGCAGTTCATCATGATCTTTTTAAAGTTCTATTGGTTTCATATGCATGTAATGCCTCCCATATTTTTAATACACTAACAAAACCTTTTTGTTCCATTGTAAATTGTTCAAACAGCAGCAACATATTCTCATACTCAGAGTAAAGCAGTTCACAGTCCTCTGAGGCTGTTTCAGATGACCGAGATAAGTCATCAAGGTCATCCACACCATCTATCTGTGCTTTGACCTTGCTCTTTTCATTAGATGTTTTCCTTGTGGACCTCCTTTCATTTTCTTCTTTTTTTTTTTTTCCTTAAATTCTTTTATTGGTACATTTTAGGTATACAATACGTTTAGATTTCTCATTGGGAACTTGTACCTTTACATGGTGTATCTTGGCCCTTCTTTCATTTTCATCTGTGTCATGGAAGTTGCAACCACCCTTCACTTGTAGTAGGCCACCAGAAAGGAAATTAGCCTTCTCAAACACTGAGGAACTCACAGATTCTGTGGAACTCCACTGTACGTTTCCATTTTTCTTTACTTCCCTCACAGCCAAGGCAGGGCCACTGTCATGTTCTTCATTCTCCTTAATAGGAAATTGCTGGTTATCAGCTCTTTTCTATCCACAGTGGTAATAGTGCCACTACATTTGTTTTCTGATACTTCCGTGTCATTATTTATTTGCTTCCTTTTTTCTTCAACCTATTCCTGGCTATTTTCACAACCATCAAGCCTTTTTTGCTCTTCTTCTGGTTCTTTTTTTACACCTTTATAGTGAACATCCTTATATCTGATATGTCTTCATCCACTCTTCCGGCAACTTTTTTAAAATCTTTTTTTTTTTTTAAGGCAGTCTGGGCAGGTGGAGCAGCGCCCAGGGGATCTGGGCTGTGGCCAGCGAGGGACGCCCCGGCTCCTGCCTGCTCCCTCGAGGTCTATTTCTTTTAAGTTTCCTTTTAGTTCTTAGTCTCAGAAGCTTGTTAAAAATGCAGTTATTTAGTAGAGAAATAATATCCATATCAAAACACTTAGTCTTGCCACAGGGCTGAGGTAGAGGTTTTGAGCCAGTATTTTCTAAGCTCCCTGAGTCTTGTGCACTCTTCAATTTAGGAATGTTGGCCTTAGATTTCACTGAAGGACAGATTTAGTTTTTAATCCTTGTAGCAGGAGAAAATTCCCTGAGAGATTGTAACATTGTATACTTTAGATCCCCAGGAGGTGGATCTTGCTGAGTTCCCCTGTCCTTATCTATCCACTTCTCATGGCTTTCCTTCCTTCCTAGGGCTGGATGGTAGCACCCCCGCCTTTGAGAGGGAGCGGCTCATTACTCAGTTCAATGACCCCAGCAACCGAAGCACCTGGCTATTCCTTCTCTCCACAAGGTGGGCAGGGCTGGGAGCAGGGGGTGTGCTCAAGCAGTTGGCTTATCCAAATCTCAGAAGAGATGTGCTTGGGTGTGTGATGTTTTTGAGGTTGGAGAGGAGCTATTTAAAAGAGTGGTGGTGAACCCACGGCACATGTGCCACACCGGCTATTTGTTACCATTGAAAGCTCTAAAAGGTTCGCCATCCCTGCCCTAAAAGGAAGTTGTAGAAGGACAGTCATAATGTTACAAAGTTCCTCGAGACCTTCACTAACAGTGCTCATGGTTAGCCGCAGAATAGTTTTGAGAGAAAAGCTTAAACAATGTGAAGAATGTAAAAACAGTTTAAAAAGTGAAAAATACAATGTAACTTTAAAGAGCTGATGGCATTGTATGTCTCATGGCAGGCACCTAAAAGACTATGCTGCCTTCTGTCATCAGAATGCCCTTGGCAGGATATGAACTTCTCATTCCTCTCAGTAAAAACATTGGAAATGTCTGTGCACAGAAGTTTTCCCTCACCAAGGGACATTACTCTGGGGCCAGGTTGTAGAGAACTTATTGTCAGAGACGGGTGGAGAGTTATAGGCACTGCTGTGTTGTATTTCGGGGCATACTTTTTAGTGCTTGAGAAACATACTGTTTATCAGCAGGAAAGCAAAATCCTTGGGCATATTATGCTTAGGACAGAAAGAATGATGTTGGGGTAGGAATCAGAGGGCAATCTGATTTAAAAGCTATCTTTAAGATTGAAGGCTTTGTGATTGTTGGCTTGTGTTTTAAAGGGCCGGATGCTTGGGTGTGAATCTGATTGGTGCCAACCGAGTGGTGGTGTTTGATGCTTCCTGGAACCCTTGCCATGATGCCCAGGCAGTATGTCGGGTATACCGTTATGGCCAGAAAAAGCCCTGTTACATCTATCGCCTGGTTGCTGATTATACCCTTGAAAAGAAGATCTATGACCGTCAGATCTCCAAGCAGGGAATGTCAGGTGGGCTGTCTTCTCAGCTGTTCCAGAGGCACATCTAATATAGGCTGCCTTTCTTACAGTGTTAATGGTGGGAGGAAGAGCGGACTGTGGGAACACAGGCTTTGAATTATAGAATGCTAGCAGTTCTTTACATCTCATCCTGATTCAAATCATTGCTTAAAAGGGAATTGACCTAAGCTTGTTGAAGGTGGGTTTAATGATAAGAGCCAAGGTTGTTATGCAGGTGTCTCTGCTATGATGTTTCCCTTTCACATCACAGATCTAGCTGTTGTGTTTCAGTTGTGGGATGACTTAATTGTTAGTTACAGTTATGCCACTCTCAATCTCCTTTCTCTCTACCCACCTTTGTATTTGTGTTTTTAGTCTTTGCCACATGCTGACTTTCTCCATGTCTTCTCCTTTCTAGATCGGGTGGTGGATGATCTAAATCCAATGCTGAACTTTACTCGGAAGGAAGTGGAGAACCTACTGCACTTTGTTGAGAAGGAGCCAGCTCCCCAAGCATCCTTGAACATAAAAGGGATCAAGGAATCAGTCCTGCAATTTGCCTGTCTGAAGTACCCTCACCTTATCACCAAGGTAAGAACCTGGTGTGCATTAAATCCCTGGAATAACATTCTGCCAAGGGAGGCTTATCTGACCAGCCTACTTCTATCATCTGAAGCAGTGTTTCCTGCAATTTGGGCTTAACTAGTGCTTTTCTTTGTCCCATGTAGTCCCCCTTTCTGCCCCCAACTACTACCTAGCTCCACCCTGGCCTGGTCCTAGGAGTGTGAGCTTAGCCATGTGGAATAGTTTGGACATTGTAAGATTCCCTAGCAGAAGGGGAGGAGTGTTCTGAAAATGTAGTTTATCATTCACTGCACTCCCTCATTTTTTTGATAGTGAAGGCAAGTTTAGGTATCTAAAGCTGATAGTAAGTTAGAGCTGGGAATTATACTCTTGACAGAAAGACAGTAGATGGCTTGTGTGTCTGTAAGTAGGCTCTACACTAGTGCTGGAGACAGCTGGCCTCTTGGTTTCAAAGTAAGGTTCATTGTACATCAGTCATATTGGCAGGGCAGTCAGTCATGTTGGTACACAGATTGGTAATTAAATCAATTAACCCTCTGTCCCCAGGAGCCTTTCGAGCATGAATCATTGCTTCTCAACCGAAAGGATCACAAGCTGACCAAGGCTGAGAAAAAAGCAGCAAAGAAAAGCTATGAGGAAGACAAACGAACATCAGTCCCCTATACCCGCCCATCATATGCACAATATTACCCTGCCAGTGACCAGAGCCTGACCAGCATCCCTGCCTTCAGTCAGAGGAACTGGTAAGTTGCTGAAAGGTGAAGGTCTGTTGTTGAGTCATTCCCAAACACCAACTAATTTCTTTTTAACTAACTTGTTCATTGGCTGCTATGAAGTGGCAGGTTCTGCTCTAGGGTCAGGTGTCTAAGCAATTCAGCAGCCCTATTTTAAGTGATTCTGGTTTTGACTGCCCTAGCTGGAAGAGTGAGCTGCTGGCTTTGTCACTCAGGAGAGCCTTTCTAGACCTCTGGGTGGTGGAGGTAGTATAGTTTCCTAAAATATGGAGCCCCAGCCCTTTCACACAGTTGTATCCTGCACCTAGCACTTTGGTCTTAGACTCAGAGCAGTGAAGTTCAAGATGAAGGCTGTTTTCTTTCTGGGCCTTGGATTGCATCCAGAGAATTCTGCTAGCTTTCTCTTGTGTATAGTTTCTGGAGTGGTTGAGAATATAAATAGGATGGAAGCCAATTGCTCATAGAGGAGGAGTCACTTTGTTGCATATTACAAACCTGGCATCTGTGTATCATTTTTTCCTTCACTTGAAGACAAAGTGCCTCAGAGCCCTCCCCCTCCCCCTTAAAAACCAGATTCGCTGCCTGATTGAGTAGGTTTACATTTTTTAATTGTCTAATTTTCTTGAATTAAAGATAATTATTTTATTTAGGGGACAGATTTTAAAATGTTTTTCTTTTTAAGAGTCTCATGTTTAAAAAAAACTTGCCAAATGACAAAAAGAAAGCATGTAAGATTTTATATGTAAGACTGAATTTTTTTTTTTTTTGGTACTGGGGATCGAACTCAGAACCTCGTGCTTGCGAGGCAGGTGCGGTGCCACTGAGCTAAAACTGCCCAAAACTGAATTTTTTAAAGTAAATTTGCTTTTTACAATGCTGGGGATTGAACCCAGGGCTTGGAATATGCTAGGGAGGTGCTCTCTTACTGAGCTGTTTCCCCAGGCCAAATTTGTTATTTTTTATGTAGCAAGTAGAACATACTTTCAAATAGAAAGTTACTCTCTTTCAAAGTCTTCAGACTTGTTTCTGTGTCATTTTCCAAGATGCTGTTGCCTGAGAATGTTTTCTTCTCTGTGCTTCGCCTGTTGGGCTACGGAAAGATAAGGTGGGGGGTGGGGACACACACCTAAAGTTGGGATAGATTGTCTCTCAAGATCACCTAAACACTGTGCTTTTCTGAAGAACCTTTCCTTCCTTTTTACATGTTTGTATCATCCTGACTTCCTTTCTTTGAGACAGTATGGCTGTGTAGCCCAGATTAGCCTTGAATTCACTGTGTAGCCCAGGCTGGCCCCAAATTTACAGCGGTCCTCTTGCCTCAGCCTCCCAAGTGCTGGGATTACAGGTGTGTACCACCATACCCGGCTGTCCTAATTTCCTTTCAGGAACTAATTCCTGATGTATGTAGCCCACATTCTAGAGGAGCAGATGGCTTCTCACATCTGGAGAAGCTTCTGCTCAACTCTCCAAAGGGTGCTTGTCTTCTCTTCCAGGCAGCCAGCACTGAAGGGTGATGAAAAGCCAGTGGCCAGTGTTCGTCCTGTACAGTCTACTCCCATCCCAATGATGCCTCGCCACGTTCCTCTTGGGGGCAGTGTAAGCTCTGCCTCTAGCACAAATCCATCCATGAACTTCCCGATCAACTACTTGCAGCGGGCAGGAGTCCTCGTCCAGAAGGTGGTCACCACAACAGGTCAGGAACTCCTGAGTTTTGTTCCAGGGGTATTTTTGCTTTTAAAATGACTTTGTTTATTTAGGAAGTATTTATTAAACACCTTTTTTATTCTGTACCTTACTATACTTATGACACTGTAGGTAAAAATGGAGACTACAGCAGTCCTCAATCTTGAGGAATTTGCATTCTGGTGAAATATTTTTAAAATAATACCACAAAAGTGGTTTTTCTTGAGTATGGCAAGTAGAGTTCTCTGAGCACTGCAGGAATTGTAGAAATGTCACTGGGACAAAAGTGAGTAGTCTCAGAAGTTCTCATGGAAGTCTAAATGTGTTGAGCCCTGCCTGACTATAGTAGGGTCAGCTAGGTATAAAGAATAGCTGTCCACCTTCCTGTGTAATTAGAAGACCTCCATTGTCACTTTCTTCTTTCTTTTGTGAGTTTGTTGTAGATTGAGCATTGGGGGGTGGTGGGAGATAGGCAGTCCATCTTGTCTCTCGAAGTGAATTCTGCGATTTAGAATGATTGAGAAGGAAAGCATTTCATGTTTCTGTTTTCCATCTTGTTATTTAGAAATACTCATAATATATACATTTTAATGAAAATATCTTAATTGATTTTTCTGAGAATGAAAACTGTATGTCCATTGTAAAAAATTTGAAACAAGTAAAAAGAGTGTCCCTTGCCATTATATTCCTTTGCCAATTCTTTTGTTTGTTTTTTTGAGACGGGGTCTCGCTATGTAGTTCAGGCTGGCTTTTAACACACTATAGAGCCTAGGCTGGCCTCGAACTAGTAGTGATCCTCTTGCTCAGCCTCCTAAGTGCTGGGATTACAGGCATGCGCCACCAAACCTATCTTCCTCTGCCAATTCTTGAAAATATTCTTCCTCAGGTGTGGGGCAATGCCAGCAAGAAGAGGATGGAGCCACTTTTGGAGTCTAAAGTGATGTAGACCAGATATATGCAAATAATAGCTATCTAAAATAATCATTAGAACTAACCTTTTTTTCCAAATCAAAATCTTTTTGATTTTTAAGTAACATTCCCACCGGCTTGAACCATATGTGTGACTGTACCATTGGGTGGCTTAAAAAACACTGGTATACTGTTTAGTTATGTACTTGTACTGGTGGTACAAATAAATCTAATAGCTTTTACTAGTCTTTTTACTAATAAAAATTAAGGAAAAGTCTATAAATGGACTGAATCTAGATAGTTAAAGTTGAATAATAGTATAAATTAATAACATAGTAATTAAAAATTACAATAATAAAATTTATTTTAGAGCACATTCACATTTTTATTTTTATTACACTACTTTTATAACTAAATTTTTTTTTTTTTTTGTATCAGGGATCGAACTCGGGACTTTGTGCTTGCAAGGCAGGCAGCGGAACCACTAAGCTAAATCCCCGGCCCTCAAATTTATTTTATTAAATTAAAAGAAATTTATTTGTATCTGGAAATTTCTTTAAAACATTTTATACATAAAGGCAACCAATTTGTGCATAATGCATAAAAGTTTATAGTACATTTGACTTGTTTTGTGGCCACAATGGCACCCATTCTTTCAGATAACTTTCGATAACATTCTCTACATTGCTTGCATGCATTTCTTTCTGATTCTAAATAAGGTTCTATAAAGTGAATGTTTTATTGGGTTATTTGTACGTGTAGCATTTCTTTATGGGTTAGTAATTTATTGATAATTAATTCTCTAGGGCCGGGGATTTAGATCAGTGGTTCTGCCACCTGCCTCGCAAGCAGAAGGTCCTGAGTTCGATCCCTGGTACCAAAAAAAAAAAATTAATTCTCTAAATTTTAGTGTGGAAATCTTATGAGTAACTCATTGCTGGTGTATATAATATACATTTACAACTGCTATACCTTAAATTAGCTGTATTATAATTTTTTTTATACCATTTTAATGTTTTCCTTAAGGAACTGTAATATGATGGCATCTGATATGCTAAATCAGCACCTTTCTTTGCATTATTGTAATCAAAGAGAAGATCAGGTTTTATGTTACCAGGTTTTTCTTTGTTCAGTCTACATGTATGATTTTTACAAAAAAATCATTAACATGCAATCAGTTCTTCTATCAGTCCATTTAAAAATTTTACACCAGAAAAATTTTCAAAAGTTTATGATTCGGGGCTGGGGATTTAGCTCAGTGGTTTTGCCGCCTGCTGCACAAGCGCAAGGACCCGAGTTCGATTCCTGGCACCAAAAAAAAAAAGTTTATGATTTGCTGCGTTTTTGCTGTCTTTGTACTGGTAAAAATTTTCGATTTGGCTGCAAAAGTATGTTTCTTTTTGTAAAAGTTCTTTTACTGGGGGTACACTTGAATAATAACTACGAGTATATAATGTGTGATGTTCAAATAATAGGCTGTTCATTAATTTCAAAACAACATCATAAGAATGCCCATGCATTGAAGGGTTTGCATTTTTTCAAACATAGATGTGTAAATCATAGGTGTGCTCATTAGGCAAACATAATTGATATAATTTTATCCTGGATTTGTACCATTTTCCTTTGATATGTTGGCAGAAATATGGATGTCCTCACCATAAAATCATGATTTTGTCTATCACTACATTTTTTCCAGGTTTTACTACATTCTTGAATATACTAATAATTTCTTCCATGATTTTTCCAAGTTTATTCAAGGGATCCTTGGTTGTCCATGTGATATTGTCAAAGGAATGTAAACAGTTCCAAGTAGCGAAAAGTGATTGCGTTGCGTGGCATTCTTTATATGTCCTTTGGCATACATATTATTTTCACTCTAGTACAGTCTAATGTCTGGTAATGGTACTGTCCCCATAATTAATAATATACCTGTAAACATTTTCATCTTGCTAATTGTGATAGATTCCCACTATTGCTGATGTTTTCTTCTTTTTTGCAGTAAAGCCACATTGTATGACCTGTCTGTTTGGTTCTTCAACTATACTTTCAAGTATATGATAAAATATAAATAATTTATACAGCATAAAGGATCACTGCAATTAATATTTTTTATTAGAAGTTCTGCACTTTGCAGTTCCATGTGCTCATGTTCTGTCATGTTTCTGTTATTGACTGCCATTCCTCCTCTTGATTGTCTACATTCATATCCAAATCCGCACTATGTTCATAGAGTGTATTGGCTGCAAGATTACATTCATTTAACTCTAATGCATCTTCATCTGAAGAGTAATAGATGGGTCATGTCCTTTTTCTCTGATGAGATTTACAAATTTCAAAGATGATGACAATTACAGATTCATCTAACAAATCATTTAATTTGTGTTTGACATTCTAATGGGAAAAAGTTTTACAAAATTTAAATACTCTTAAAATTGAAAAACAAATAGAGTATAATATACATATAATACTTACAAACAGAAATCTCAAACAAAAATAAGAACCACCAAAGAACAAAAAAAGAATAATAAAAGAAAAATTTACCACTGAGCTCAATAATAATCTAGCTGTGAAATAACAGTTACTGTTTTGGTTTTAGTGTCTTATATTAACAAAAGAGCACATATGCAGGTCAGGTATATAACAATGATGGCAAACCTTTTAGAGAGCGAGTGCCCAAACTGCAATCCAAAACCCACTTGTTTATCACAGAGTGCCAAAACTGCAATTAAACCTGAATACTAAGGTTTTTATTTAGAAAAAACAACTCATATTAACATCTTTTTGTCTTAAAAACACAATAACAGACTTTTCAGTGATACAAACAGCTTTTTCCTGAAAGGTAAAAGTTTGCATTTGGTGTGCTTTTGCACAGTTAATGTGATCTTTGCTATTGTATGCATGCTGATAATTGGTCAAACCTTTTCTGGGGTGACTTAGAGTGTTGACAGAGAGGGCTTTCTTTTTTTTTTTGGTACCGGGGATTGAACTCAGGTCCTTGCTCTTGCAAGGCAGGCGGCAGAACCACTGAGCTAAATTCCTGGCCCCCAGAGAGGGCTTTGTGTACCTGCTGCAGCACATGTGCCATAGGTCCGCCACCACTGGTATGTAACTGTCAGATGATTGAATTCAAATCAGAGCTCCCTGGCAGCAAGTTGTATGAATTACTGCCCTGTAGGGAATCTGTTAAAGCATGGGAAATTAATTGCAGCAATGATTAGATTTCTAAAAATGTCCTTGTTTACATAGTATTCTTTGTTAAGATAATTGTGAAAGGTCTGCTTATTTCACCTTCCTTGGTTCTGAACTTCTGCTACACAGAGGCTTGTGGGAAGCCAGTAAGAGATTGGGATGAATATAAGACTTGGTATTTTCTTTCCCTTCTTTAGTCAGATCCTGAGTAATCTAAATTTAAAATCTATCTTTTACTAGATATTGTTATTCCTGGACTCAACAGCTCCACAGATGTTCAGGCAAGAATTAATGCTGGTGAGAGCATCCATATCATCCGTGGGACAAAAGGTGAGAGCCTGACCAAAGGTCCATCCACCCTCCAACTTTGGTTAAGAGTGCTAGGTTGGGAGACAGAATAAATACATATGGCTTGAACTAGAGGGGGATAGGAATCATCCTATAACAATGTCACAATTGGGGAAAGCATGAGAAAATGGCATTTCTAGGAACATAGCAGAGTTGGGTTGAACCCAGAGGATATCAGTCAGTTGCTTAAAAGAAGGAAATTAGGGTTCTTGTGTTTCTATATTTTGCCATTGTCCTTATGCAGAATCTTGAGGTGGGGATAAGTGGATACAGGGAGACCAAAACTGGAGAGGAAGCACTGTGGAATGGGTTATAAGCCAATATACGTGGAGTTGGGTTAAAGCATCTGTAGGGTGGCTGAAAAAATACCATGAAGTACACAGACTGTTGTAGTCAGGGTTTTGGCAAGGGAATACATTAAATATAGGACACATAATTTATAGGATTATTTTATGATAATTACCCAAAAAGTCAAATGAAAAGGAGCTTAAGAGAGATTTAACTACACACCAAAGCCCCAAAGAATTCAGCCAAGGGCTTGGATCCCAGCAATTTCCCACCCAAGTCCAGCTAAAGGCTTAGAATCCAAACTAGGGTCCTCCACGAGTCTAGCTAGTGGCCTAGAGCCCACAGCCGTGTCTCATGCTTATCCGTATAGAGGATCTGCACCCGGAAGGCGCAAAGGCCAGTGGTGGGAGCCAGAACACCTACGCTTGGGGGGATGAAGGATTTGTGCCACCAAGCTGAGGGATCCACATTGGAGCCAGGAAGTGATGCTCATGGTGAAGATCAGAGCTCCCCTGACAAGAACAGCAGCTATTCCCAATGACCGCGAGGCCCCAAGCTCCTCCTCAGATGAAAACAGCTGCCTCACATCAGGAAAACCATTCCCAGCAAGCTTCTCCTAGAAAATCAACAGGCCAAGATCTTCCTCTCCAGTTCTCTTTTTATGGCTATTGGTAACAATCCTCAGGTGGATCCACCATGCCCAGCCATGCTGATTCAGTTCAGCTAGGTGTTACAAGTTGACCGTTAGTTAATTTACTACACAGACACATGAAGACAACTCTCTCTGCCCTTTTGCTAGGCTAGTCCTAGCGCACAACCCAGTCCCTTCACCTGATTCTTCCTACCTTAGAGCAGGGGTTGGCAAACTCTGATCCATGGGCCAAGTTTGATTTGCTGCCTTTTATTGTACCTACTAGCTAAAAATGGGTTTTATATTCTCATTTGGTTGAAAATAAATGAAAAGAATAATATTTTGTGACATGTGACTATTATATGAAATATACATTTTGGTGTCTATATTTATTGGAGCACAACTATGCCTCACAGTTTTCATGTTTCAGAGGAAGAATTGAGTAGTTGCAACAGAGCCTTTAGGTTTACTTATAAAGCTGCAAATATTTACTCTTTGAACCTTTTAAGAAAAAGTCTTCCAACTCCTGGCCTAGAGGTAGCTCTGACATCATACAGTATTGATCTAATGAACAACTGTGGACAAGATTATCATTCCCACCCTTCCTGTGTATTGCAGAGTCCACATCTCCTTTGATTCTTGTTCTAACTATACTAGAAAACCTGTTTCTCTGGAGTACGTTTATATATTAAACAAATTGTTATGAAGGTATAAATGTACCCGAAGTTATAATCCATGTAAGAAAACAACAGATGCTATAACAGATACACCTAAAAAATTATACAATTAATGTTTCCAAATGAGACCAGCAGAGATTTCTGAGAGGGAATGGCATTTCACAGAGGAAAAGACTGGATCATGAAGGACCCTGGGTGGCAGAAAATTTCTCTTGGAGATCCTCCAGTCTTCAGAAAATGTTATATACAAGGTTATAATTTATGGAACACGGGATCATCCTGGAACAAGAGACCAAATAGATTTTTAACTACTTTATTAAAACAGTCCATAAATAAAACAAAACACCATGCCAAGATAACCTTTGTAGTTAAGTTGCAAACAATTACTTCTTTTCCATTAGCAGCAGTGATGTTCTATGTATATAGAAAATAATTCCCTCACTTCAGTTTCTAAGAATTCTTTTGCAGTGATTGTGACTGCCTATCTGAGGTATCCAAATATAATTAAGTATGTCACCAATAAACTTTCTTTCTTAATTCAAAAAAAAAATTGATCTAATGACAGCCAGGACTGAAGAGAAGGTAGATTAGTGCCTTATGGGAACAGAATGCAAGTCTTAAATTCTTCCTCCTAAGGGTGAGAGAATATTGAGATGATAAGGCTCCTTCTTCTCAGATGTTGAAGAGGACCTGGGCCAGAATACCTGGGAATATAGGGCATCAACTTACTCTCTTTCACACTACTCTGTTCTACTCTATTTCTTCCATTGCGTTGAATCCTGGTGTAATCATCTGTTTACCCCTCCAAAGGTTAAGCTTCATGAGACTGGGCTCTTTTCGGTCTCTTGTACTCCAGTGCTAGAGCTATGCCTGTTACTTGGTAGGCTAGTAATCTGTTTGTGGAATAGATAAATATTGTGGGTGATCCATAGCTTAGTTATCCCATTCCTCATTTCAGGGATCTTGAGAGAGGGTATGAGACCTAGTTTTATAGCTATTTCCCAACCCTGGAGTTTTCCAGGATTGGTTGCATTGTCAATCTGACAGTCTTTTTCCTGCCTCTCTTCTTAGGGACATACATCCGTACTAGCGATGGGCGGATCTTTGCTGTCCGGGCAACTGGCAAACCAAAGGCCCCTGAAGATGGTCGGATGGCTGCCTCAGGTATGGTGGCTTTTACTTTCCATTGACCTATACAACAACATTGGTTTGGTTTGGTTTTTGATTAACTTGTTTTTAAATAGTTAATGTGTATATGATTGATAATTCAAAAGGTACAAAATGAAGTATGTTTTTCTTTCCCCACACTCCCAGCCAGCCATTGCTCCTCTGGAGTTACTGCTCTTTTTCAGTTGAGACAGAATTTTCTCTATGTATAGGCTGGCCTTGGATGTACTATATAAGGCAAACTGGACTTGAACTCTCAGTCCTCCTGCCTCAGCCTTCTGAGTGCTAGGATTACAGGCACTATGCATGACAAGGTGCTGCTCTGTTTTTCAGCAGTATGCTGTACATGGAATAGGGTTATGTGTCTGTGTGTGTACACACGTGAGAGTATATAAAATATGTGTATATGAATTTATGTAGGTTTTTCTTTGTATTTTTAAAATAAGTGCTAACAGGGCTGGGGATTTAGCTCAGTGGTTTTGCCACCTGCTGCACAACCGCAAGGACCCGAGTTTGATCCCCAGTACCAAAAAAAAAAAAAGAATAAGTGCTAACATAATATACTGGTTTTAGCTCTTTTTGTTGTTGTTGTTTTTTGAGACAGAGTCTTACTCTGTAGTTCAGGCTGGCCTCAAACTCACTTTGTAGTCCATGCTGGCCTTGAACTCACAGTAATCGTCCTGCCTCAGCCTTCTGAGTGCTCGGATTACAGGCGTGTGCCACCATGCCCAGCTAACATGATATCCTTTTTTCACATGCCACTAATAGCTTCTTCCCTATCGTTTCTTCTAGATATGCCTCATTGAAGGTTTAAACAAGATAGGGTATAACATAATGTATTGCCGAGTTTCCCATTGATGTGCCTTTAGGTTATTGTATTCTACCACTACTACCATGTCAGTGTGTCTACAGGGCACATTCCTAGAGCTGGCATTGCCAGGACAAAGGTGCATGTGTGGCACATTAACAGTCTTAGGAACTCTTGCCAAGTTCTCCTCAGTGGGAATGGTTTTCATTTATTCTCCCAGCACTGAGGTATGAGAGTTAGACTGTTCTTGTTCCTAGCCTTATATTACAGAAATTTCCACACAGACAGGCTTGAAGAACAGCACTGTGGGTGCCCATGTTCCCTGCACCTAGGTCTAGTTGTTGTCATAAACCATCTTCTGTCTCTCTCTGCCTTTCTGTTTTTTCCTTCTGCCTTTCTAATCATTCAAGTCATTTGTAAGTTGAACACATATTTCTTAAGATTAAGGACATTCTCCTCCAGACCCTAGCACCATGTTCATGTTAAAAGAAAATTCCATAATAATGCCTGCCATCTAGGCCATATTCAGATTTCCTGGTTGTCTCAATTTGCCTTTTATAGTTGTGGATTTTATATTACTTATTTTATTAATTAATTTGTTTTTCATTATTGGAAATTAAACACAGAGCTTGCACTGAGCTACATCCCCAGGCCTTTAAAAAATTTTTTTTGGGCTGGGTGTGGTGGTTCACGCCTATAATCCCAGCACTTGGGAAACTGAGGCAGGAGGATCTCCATGAGTTCCAGGCCAGCCTGGGCTACATAGTGAATCAAGACCAGCCTGAACTAGTGATAGGGACAGAGTCTCATTAAATTGCTAAGTTCCTCAGGCTGGGATTGAATTTGTGATCCTCCTGCCTCAGCTTCCCAGAGTGCTGGGATTATAGGCATGTATCAGTGCACTTGTCAGTACATTCTGCATTATTTTGTTTCTAAACCAGAATTAGACTGCTTCATTCCTGCACTCCCTCTTACCCCCAGCAAAACTGACTAGTTTTAAGAATGATCTCCTAGTGTTTCATATCTGTTATCCAATGGGATTCACCTTGCTAGAATATTACAGATTGAGGAAGCTGGGGTACAGAAAAGTTACTTACCTTTTCATGGATCAACTTGTTTCTGGGTTTAAGAGTTTCTTTCATTGAGACTGGGAAAAGTTTTCTGGATGGTGGTGTTTAGGCATCATGCAATTAGGATTGTGGGGACCAACGGAATTTTTCCTTTTATCCTCCTTTTCTCCCTGGCCCTTCTAGTTCTCATTTGCCTGTATTTTGTCCACAGGTTCCCAGGGGCCTTCTCGTGAGTCCACAAGCAATGGCAGACACAGTGCCTCATCACCCAAAGCTCCAGACCCCGAGGGCCTGGCCAGGCCTGTCTCTCCTGACAGTCCGGAGATCATCAGTGAGCTCCAGCAGTATGCAGATGTGGCTGCTGCTCGGGAATCCCATCAGAGCTCCCCAAGCACCAATGCCACCCTGCCTGGCCCCCCAGCCCAACTTGTGGACAGCAGTGCTATTCCTGGGACAGCTCTTGGAACTGAGCCACGGCTTGGGGGTCATTGCCTCAATAGTTCCCTCTTAGTGACTGGCCAGCCCTGTGGTGGCAGGCACTCAGTGCTGGACTTAAGGGGCCACAAACGAAAGTTGGCCACTCCACCTGCCACCCAGGAGTCATCCCGCCGGCGGTCCAGGAAAGGCCATTTGCCAGCCCCCATGCAGCCGTATGAACACGGGTATCCAGTCTCTGGCGGGTTTACCATGCCACCTGTCTCCTTAAACCATAACCTCACCACCCCCTTCACCTCCCAGGCTGGGGAGAACTCCCTGTTTATGGGCAGTACCCCATCCTACTACCAGCTGTCCAATTTGCTGGCAGATGCCCACCTGGTGTTTCCAGTGACTACTGACCCTCTGGTGCCAGCAGGCCCTGTCAGTTCCTCTTCCACGGCTACCTCAGTCACTGCCAGCAACCCTTCCTTCATGCTCAACCCTTCTGTGCCAGGGATACTCCCCAGCTATTCACTCCCTTTCTCACAACCACTCCTGTCCGAGCCGAGAATGTTTGCACCTTTTCCTTCCCCTGTCTTGCCCAGCAACCTTTCACGGGGCATGTCTGTCTATCCTGGCTACATGTCCCCACATGCAGGCTACCCAGCTGGTGGCCTCCTTCGGTCCCAGGTGCCTCCATTTGACTCACATGAGGTTGCTGAGGTGGGGTTCAGCTCCAATGATGATGAGGATAAGGATGACGATGTGATAGAGGTAACTGGGAAATAGCTGGGGACCCCCTCCCCACCTCATTTGGGGGTCCCAGCAGGTTGCCCACCAGGCAGGAAGGCATTGATCTGGGATTTGAGAATAGGGTACTTGTTAAGATGGAAAAGGAAGAAGACAAAGAAGAATAGTTGGCCAGTGGCAGAGCTCTGTTGCGGTTTAACAAAAGAGGAAAAAAAATCCAACAGAGCAGCAACAGCAGGAAATCAGGGACCCAAAACTGAGATGGAGGGTTAGGGTAGCCTGCTTCCCTTCCTTCCTGCCTAGCTTTTGCTGTCTGCTTGCTTGTTTGCCCATCTGAGTGTAGAAGCTCACATCCCATTTCTGTCTTTGGGAACATTCTCCCAGTAGAGCTGCCTTACCCGGTGACTAGCTTGGCCTGGGGAGGGGAGGGAGGGAGGGACGATGAGTAAGAGAAGGAGGGTGGGCAGGGGGAGCAGACTGAAATCCTATGTGAAGTGGGGTCTTTTTAGGGTTTGGGAAGGAAGCAGACCAGGTATGTGTGAGTGTGTGTGTGTTTATGTATGTATGTAACAGGGCGGGGTGGAGTTGGGAGGGGAGGGAGGGAGGGAAGAACTAGGGGAAATTAAAAAATGAATTTATCTTTTTAAAAATGGAAATCGGAATATGGTGGTTCATGGCAACTATTAGTAGAACATCAAGGTGAGTCCAGAAGAGCTATGGAAATCACAGGTTTCCTTCTAATTGGGTAAAAGAAGACCCAGCTAACTCAAATCTCGGGATTTCAGAGCCACATTTGTTTTAGAATTTGGGGGAAATTATGAGAGAAAATGGGCATTACCAATCTCTGTCTCTTTCCCCGCTGTCCGTCTCTGAGCAGATCTCACCACCTCAGGTGGGAGGGAAAAGCACTTGCAGTGTGAGTGAGAGGTCATAGAGAGTTGTGGCTGGAAAAGACGTTCTTCCACAAGAGTAGAACTAAGACCCCAGCTGCCTATCCTGGTGGCCTTTCCTCTGCTTTTCCTCCTTCCACATGAGAGAACTCCATGTTAATTTATTTCTTATGGGAAATTATTTATTTGGATTTTTCATGTGTCTTTTTTTTTTTGGTGGTGGCAGTGGGGATGTTTGGGGTACAGAAGGTAGGAGATAGGGAAGTTTTAAGATATTCTGGACCCCATAGCTCTTGGAGAAAAAAAAAACCCTGGATGGACGGTGAATTGACCGGGGAAAGGATTAGGATTGGCTAGGGGTTAAACAGCCATGTTTTGGGTCTCGGAAAGATCAGGGAATCTTGAGACTGGATAGTTAGTGGTGGTGAGACTCATTCCACAGAGATTGAAACTTGGGATCATGGAGTTTATTACTGGGAGGTAAGTAACCCCCCATATTTGGAGCTGTGTCCTCAGATGATGATAGAGGCCAGCTGTCTATGCTGAATATTGGGGCTGTGGATAGGCAGTTGCTGGGCTGGGGGGGAGTGGATTATTGATTCCTTTTAGGAATCAATAACTTCCCTAGTTTGCTGGGTGAACATTGTGGGGCTGGTGTCTGCTGCCTCCATCTTTGAAGGAGCTAGGAGGAACCTTTCCTCTGTTGAAGGCTTATGTCTGGCTTTTGTCTTAAAAGAACAGGAACACAGTCATTCTGGTCTCCTTTGTTGACAATGCCATGGAAGGGACATTTTAAGCGTAAACACTGGCTGTCTTCCATTGGTGTATAATATCCACCCCCATTTTGCCAGGCAATTCTTTATGATGAACAAATCTTGTCTGGCTTTAGAGCTTTGCCACCTAACCATGGCCCCTCTCTGATTGGGCATGTGCTGCATCTTCTTCCTAGCTTAGGTGGCAGCTTAGCCTCCTGTACCTCTTCTGATCAGCTTGTTTCTCCATTATTGGGGGGGCCTTAGCATACTCTAGGGTATTGTTCCTAGTAAAGAGACCAGGAGATGGCTGGGGTGTGTGTGTGTGGGTGTGTGTGTGTGGGTGTGTGTGTGCGCGCGCGCGCCAGTCCATGTTTGTGTGCTGTCCACTAACACCAAAAGTGGAACTTAAGGAGCGTTCCTTTCTTCATTTTCATAAGCACTCTGTCAGACACTTAACTCTTCTACTCATAGAAGCCTTAGATCTACAATATAGCTATGCAAATTATTTTAAAAATTTAAAAATAGTTTCAACTAGTGCTTTCTCTGTCAGGTGCATCCCATTAATGGATGATGAAGAGTTTCAGCAATTTGAGTGGGCTCTCAGGTTGAGGCTAGTGGAGTAGGAGTTAGTCTGGATCTACAATTAGCAGAACACACTCAGAACTTGGGTTACACTGACACCTCTTGGGCCTTGGAGCACTGGGGAGACCAGAGGTTGTGTGCCTGTGAGAGAGTGTGTGTGTGTGAGTGAGAGAGAGAGAGATCTGGGGATAGAGGTAATTCTGTGTTCAATAACAGGAAATCAGTACAGCAGTCTCTGAGGATCTAGAAACCATTTCAGCAGGGAACTGAAAATGGTTACTAGAGGGACAGGGTTTTGAAGTTGTCAGAAAGTAAATGGGCATTCTGAGAGCAGCACTTGGGTGCTATCTACAGAGTAGTTCAAGGGCCTGAGTCTTGCTTCAGTTCAGCAGAGGCCATAATTCTGGGAGGCTGACCTGGCTAGAGAAGGCTTTCTCTGATTATGTGCAGCTCTTGTGTAGGGGGTACAGGTAAAATAGTGGGAAATTGAAGTACAACCAGTTCCTTTTTTTTTTTTTTATTTAATGAACCTGAAAATATACTGATTCTCTGATTTTCCTGCTGTCTTGTGGTATCGGGGACCGAACTCAGGACCTTGTGTTTGCAAGGCAGGCGCAGTGCCACTGAGCTAAATCCCAGGCCCTTTTCCTGCTATCTCCTTATGTGTGCTTGTGGGCAAACCTGCAAGTATACAAAACATGTAAGGGAAGCAGAAATGTTTGTTTCTTTGATCAGAAACACTTGGTGGTGATTCTGCTTCTTAGGATCCATGCCTACCCCCCTGAGAGGTGGGGTTAAAGCTGATGACCTGGGGAAGGCAGAAGATCAGGCCTAGGCATTTTCTCTCACTCTTGTCTGCCATGGAGTGTTGTCAAGGGGCACTCAAATTCCATACATCTGGTGTAGCCTAAGTTCTTTTCCTGGGGAACATAGTACTAAATGATTTAAGATTACCATATATAGTGATGCTTGATTTCCTTAATGTCTACGTGGATAAAGACTGCTGGCAGGGACAAAGTAGCTATTTAAGAAAGGAAGTAAGTGAACTCTGTTGGGTCAGATCTTTTTCTGAAGATTGGAAATTAATGAAGCCCTCATCCCTTTGATTTGTGCTACGTAAGTATTTATCTCATCTCCTGACTCAAGGATAAATTTTCTGGTCTTTGGAACTTTCTTCCCTAGGAGTTAATGTATAAATTATATTTATGATCCACAACTATGAAAATGCCCCACTCCAGGAGCATGAAGCAAAGAGCTACAGTAAGTTTTGCTGATTAGTTGAAACACAACAAAATTTCAGCCATCTGGATGACTGTCATTAGCCAGCTATCAGTAGAGCAAGGCCCTCTGTGTCATATGTTTAAGGTTGTGGTCCATTGCCCTGGAACTGAGTCTTCATCCCATGAGGAAGGTCCTCTAGGGGCTTTACATTCCTTGTTCTAGTGTTTCTAGGATATGACCTCCTGCTTCTCATGTTCCTTTGATTTCTCAGATGACCACACTCTTCCTTCTGAGCCCTGGTCTTTACTAAGCTAAGTGGGTTTTCCCCCACCAAAACTCCTGAGAGGTTATGCCCCCCCATCCCCAGGAGACTTTCTGCCCCTTTGCTTACTATGCCCTGGAAAGCAGCACCTCAAGGCCTATCTGAGCATGCTGCACTCTCCATTGCTCACCTTTAGACTCAGTTCCCCTTCTACCAACTCTTCTCATCACCCTATGTATATTCCACTGTGACACCCCCCCCCCCCCGCTCTGTGCCACTAGCTTGGCTCTAGTCCTTTTGGAATACCTGAGTCTTAACAACGATGAACTTCAGCAGGCAGTTCTACCTTTGCTCTTCAGGGACTCAAGTCTGCTCCTTTCCCCTCTTGCAGGTATATTTGATGTAGTCATTTAGTGTGGTGTGGTGGGAAGAGGTAGGTAGGCTGCAGTCTGCAACGCAGAGAGCTGAGGGAGGTTTGGGTAGCCTGCTGTCACTGTGGGGATGGTATTCAGACGAGAGAAGACTTCATACTGTGACCTAACCCAGGACCCTCCCTGGAAGAGAGAGCTTAGCCCAGCTGTGTGAGTGTGTGTGCATGTGTGTGCTCATATGCACCTGGATGTAAAATGACTTATCTGGTTGTGTTACTCAGGGTGGGCTGGGGCCTCACCAGAAAAATCCCCCAAGCCTTCCCATGACAGATTTTTTTCCTCGTACCCTCTTCAGAGGGTTCATGGGGTGAGGGTCCAGGTGGATTGAGGGGATCTCACGATGGATAACCACTAAGGCCACACTGCTGCCAGGGGGATGGAGGGAGATGAGATGGCCCTAAGGCCCTGGTACCTGGCTTTGGTTTTCCATCTTCTTTCCTCAGGATGCCCCTGAGGCCTGGGACCTGTGCCTGTTTTAGAGGAGCATCTGTGGCTGGGTGATCCAGCTGCTGGTGTGATCATGGGCTTCCCTCCTCTCAGCAGGGCAGGCGCTTCTGCCCCAGAGACTGGGCAACTGGCTGTTTCTATGACGTATTTATTTTTACTTGTGTTTCATGTCACTTTTTTAAAAAAGCAAACAGAACAATTGTAAGTCAGTATAACTGCCTATCAGTTTTCTTTATTTCTCTTTTTGTAAAATAAAATTTAAATTCAAGGCAGTGTTGTTTGATTAAGGAATTGTCTGGACAGCTGTTTAGCTGAGTGATGGAATATTACTCAGCATAATGGGCACTGGGACAGCACTTGGGGTTGAGATAGGTGGGAACAGAGCAGACTGCTGGCGGGCTCTTTGTTGGCAGTGTAGTTCACTTGGCCTTTTCTGCCTTTGCTTACATAAAGAGGTTTGGGTGCTCTGCTACTGCTGCACTTCCAGGCTCTTGAGGAAACAATGAAGCCGACTTTAGTGTGTTTGAAGCTAGTTGGTCCCCAGCCATGGCAGGTCCTGCAGGGATAGTCCTGTCTAAGCTGTGAGTGCTTGGGAGTTGGGCCAGAATCAATGCCTTCAGTGGGTGGGAGATGGTGTGTCTTAAGTGGTTGTTGATGGCAGCATGTGCAATCTGTCATCTGAGTTAGGTGACTAGGAGTAGGGGAAGAAGAGGATAGTCTAGTCTAGCTCTCCCAAGTTTAATTTCTTTGAGGAGAATATTCCTGGGAAAGCATTCTCTAGAAAAGTACGAAGAGAATTGAGCCTCTGTGGAGATTTCTGGGACAGAGGAGGGTAAGAGGAGACTAAGGCCAAATCTGGGTTCATGATAGAGGAATGAATATATGTTGTTGCCATATAGGAATGGGAGTGAAGAGTGACCGGGATGGGAAGTCTGGGTGACCAGGTCTCCTTAGGCCTGTTGTTAAGACTTGAAAAAAAAGTGCTTTGCGAGGCATGCTGCTGCCTCCTCGTGGTCAATCGGGGTCTCGCAGGAGTCTTGCCAAGGATCTCATCTGCGCTGTTACCAGCAGGCTAGGAGGCTAATGGCCCGCAGCCTCAGTGGCAGGCAGATTGTCCTCCCATAACAGAATGCTGAAGCTCCTGAGGCACATCCTGAACTCTGGTGTGGGGCTCTGGAATTCTCCAACCAAGCTAAGGAAGTAAGCAGAGAGGACAAGACGAGGAAAGGGCAGCTCCAGACAATGGTTTTCTGGGAGAAGCTCATCAACTTCTGAAAAGCAGGATCGACTGTGCAAACCCTGCGGCAGAGGGTGTCTTTCTCTGAGCTACTACTGCTATGCCCCCTCCTTGTGTCTCAGGAAATGCTTGCAAGTGTACTGGCCACCTTCCTGGGGCACCTTATAATCATGTGGTTGATGATCACAGGTAAAACAAGTCATGACCTGGCCTGTCCTGAATGCCTGTGAAAGGCCGGCTGCCCATTCTGCCAGTCTGCCTGAACTATCCACAGACTTTGTCCTGTGTATGAAGTTCCATGCAGTAATGGGATCCACAGATATACTGCCCCATTGTTGCTTTTTCAGCAGCCTCCTTCCTGATGTCCTGAATGATCCCCCTCCTAAACAGCAATCCTTGTCAGCAGGGCCAAGATACCCTTGGCCCAGCCTGCCTTGTAGCTAAGCTTATGAGAATAGTAGTCACCTCCTCCACCTCCTCTGCTAGGCTTCTCGAGGACAGGGCCCCTAGCAGTATGAGCTCCAGGAGGGCCAGGCTTTTGTTTTTGTCCACTCAGTATCCCCAGCCCCTGGAACTATCAGGAAATGTACTCCATAAATGTTGGATGGATATTACTCGTGCTTATGGAAGGAGAGCTGATGGAGGGTTGAGTGGAGGCAGGAAGCGGATATTTGTGCCGTCTACAGGTTGGATCCGTCAGATTCGGATTCAGCTTTCTCAGCTGTAAAAGGCAGCAAGCGGTCCTGCTCTGCTTGGTTTCCGGTCCTGTCATAAAACCTCTCTGAGAGAAAGCCGCAGGAGCAAGGGTGGTGCAAATGCTAGAGGCTGACCCAGTGGTGCCGTGCCTCTAGCCGTGACCCCAACCTGGCACTCTATCACGGCCCAACGAGCTGATTTCCCCCACTACTGTGCCCCAGCTTTGGTGGATGCTTCCACCAACTCAGATACCCTGGGGTGTAGACCAGACCCCCTCCACAGCCGGGTAATTGGGAGGCTGGAAGAAGACAAACGGTGGGTTCCGCCCCAGCCTGGTTGGGCTGGGTGTCTAGTGCGCGTTGCCATGGAGACGGGGTGGGGCAGGGCGCCCCCCCCCCCCCCGTGTACCCAGCGCATGCGTCCATGGCCACGGCCACATCCCTCCGCGAGAGAGGGCGGAGCGAGCGTGAGCGACGGGCGCGCGCAGGCTCAGCTACCGAACCCGGAGCCTCTTGCTCTGGCCGACGTCCGTAGGCGGCTGCTGAGGTGAGGGCCGGGTGGAGCAGGGCCGTCCCCGCCACGGGGCGTGGGCCTGGGACCCCTGTCCGCGAAGGCTGCACCTCAGGGCTCCTCGGGTCCCTTCTGTAGCCTCTTGGCCTGGACCGCTCTGTGGTTCTTGTCCCCCCCACACCTGGTCCCCACCGGTCCGAGGCCCAAGGTGGCCTTGGGCCACCCGGGGTGCCGAGGCCGTGCAGCTGAGGAAGTGAGGGGAGCAGTCACCTTTAACTCCGCCCTGTTGCCTAGGCCGCCCGCGCCTTCCAGCAGCAAACTTTGGCGTTCCTTAAATTGCAGAGGTGCGTAACCTCTGTGAGGCGGTGGTGAAAGAAAAGGGGCAGAGCAACTGAGCGAAGCTCCAGCGAAGCCGGGAGCCAAGAGCTGGAGGCAGCGCCCTTCTGCGCGGGCCCGCGGAGCCTCGGCCTGCCCTCTCCGCATTGGCCCCAAGTTTTTCGGGTGTGGGAGCCTTTAGGGGACTGGCCCTGGGCCGAGGAGCATGTGAGCTGGCTCGGGAAGCTGCGCCCTGCCGCCTATTTGACACGCCCGCTCTCGGTGGAGATATCTGCCCAGCGCTTCTGACTCGAAGGGAAACTGAGGCCCTAGAGGGCACGGCCTCCCCAAGATCAAAAGCAGGGGCTGTTTTAGCACCTTGTGTTGACTGGACCTCTCCAAGACGGCCCTGAGCTGGGCCCTAGTGAAGAGCCTCACCACTTTGAGGCTAGGTCTGACCTCTGATTTTCCCAAGGTGTCTGAGATGGTTGTAGAGGCCCAGGTGGGCTTTCCCTGCAAAGGGGTTAGTCAGGGTATGGTGCCCTGCTGACTGGTTATTTCCTGGGTTTGGGTAACTGTTCCTTTCTGCCCGCACCACTGGAGCACTTGGCCCCTGCTGCACTGGATGCCATGAATTGCTAAAAGCCTGCCTGAGAAGGTGAGAGGCCCCCCACCCCCACCCCACGAGAGCACCTTTCTCTTTGTTTGTGAGCGAACTTTGCATTGCCCTTTCTCCTTTAAGTGCTGACCAAGACTCTGAGACCACAGGAACATTCCCCACCCCCTCTTTACTGATCACTTTGGTAGTCTGGAGAAAGAGAAAGATGGAGATTTAAGTCCTCCTTTTTTGGGTATTGACCCCTGGGCTTTTACACTGAGCTGTATCCCCTGCCCTTTTTTTATTTTTTATTTTGAGGTTTTGCTAAATTTCCCAAACTGGACTAGAACTTTTGATCCTCCTGCCTCAGCCTCCCAGAGTGCTGGGATTACTGAGAGGATAGGCCGGAGTGAGGGCATGTCACTCCCAGGGGAAGTGGTGGGCTAGATGCTGGGGCCTTCCCAGCTTTGGTTTCAGAGATGTCCAACATGGATTAAATGTTTGGAAGCCAGGGAGGAGAGAATGTGGAAATAGGATGCTGGAGTCAGACCTCCTGGGTTTTCATTGCCTGTGTTTTGGTTCACGTGGCTCCTTTTAATACCTGTGTATCCTTGAATAAGTGTTTTAACTTCCAACTACTTCCACCTACTTGTTTCCTGATCTGTACTTACTTGGTTGGATTGTTTTGTGGATGAATGTAGTAGTGTGTATCAGTAGAATATTGTCATCATTATCATCAAGAAAACAGGGATGAGACTAAGTGGAGACACAACGAGTAGGACAGGGAGTGCATGAAAGGAAGATAATGAAACTTCTGGGCAGGACTACAGATGGGAGAGAAGACTGGTGGGAGGTGCTTCAGTGTCTGACACTGGAGGTTTAGAAATGTGCCAGACCTTTGTGAGACAGACGCTGCTTGTTGACTCCAAAGACAATTTTGCAGCGTAATATTTTCACTAGGAACAAATAATTCCATAGAGCTAAGTTTTCCATAGGGCTAGAGCATTGCCTTTTCAGTTCCAAACCTTAGTATTGTAAATACTAATTTTTTAAATGACTGAAGTGGCAGTGTTCCCCAGGCAGGCCCATGTTTCCTTTCCTGTGTAAACAGTATTCTGTTCTGTGTGCTGTGAGTCCTGCCTCCTTCCTGTGCTGCTCAGGTGAAGCCCTCTGGAAGAGGGTTAGGCCTCTGGCTCAGAACTGCATGGTGGCCTTGAAAGGCTCACACTGGCCTCTGGTTGATTCTGGACCTGTCCTGTATAGCTTCTCTGCCTTTTATGAGTAACTGTTGCTTCCTCCTCTTTCGTTTCCACTTCTAGCCACTTTTTCCTCTTCTTTCTGTTTCTAATCTGGGGGCTGGGAAAGTGAAGTGAAGCTTCTTAGCATTGGTGGTTCATGTCTGAGAAGCCCAGGTTGGGTTTTGTTTGGCTGTTCAGGCTGGTTCTGGATGGGTGAGCGTGTGGATAGTAAGGTCCCTATAGGCCAGATGTGCTTATTAGCAAAGGAGTGTTTCCTGTGAAATGCTTTTCCTGTAGCACATTTTCTCCCTCATGGTTTTCCTTTTTGTTATAAATGTTTGGACCCTGACACTTGTCTGTCCTCGCTCTGGAAGTAGTGTGTGAGGCTTGGGGAGGCTGGACTTCACAGTGGCTCAGCTGTGGGAAGGAAGAGGCAATGAGGAGAAAGATAGATTGGTAGTATCTGGACCATCTTGGGAGAGACTGCTCAGGACCAGAAGTTTGTTTTTGGATGACTCATTCCTCTGTCTGTGACTCAGTTTCCCCGGATGTGACCAGGGATGCCAGCTGCCATGCTGAGCTGCTCCAAGAGCTTCAATGACTGTGATTAAGAAATAAAGAGCTTGTGGCTTCAGTCATCCTTTGTGGCTCCCTTCTAGGTCACTCTATGTGTAAACACTTCTGGCCCTCCCCTTCCTGGGTCAAAGCACCTAAGGCAGGGCAAGGTTGAGCTAGAACCCGTCAGCAGGCAGGTGAGCATGGTCAGAGCAGGCTACCAGCCTCCTCTCCCTTCTGTCTCCTTTGCAGCTGCCTTGGGGTGTGGTGTGGGGGGCCCAGCGCCATGTCGGACCTGCTACTACTAGGCCTTGTTGGGGGCCTCACTCTGCTACTGTTGCTGACGCTGCTGGCCTTTGCCGGGTACTCAGGCCTGTTGACTGGGGTGGCAGTGAGTGCTGGCTCATCCCTCATCCGCAACATCACTGTGGCCTACAAGTTCCATGTGGGGCCCTATGGCGACACTGGGCGGCTTTTCACTGAGAGCTGCAGCATCTCCCCCAAGCTCCGCTCCATTGCTGTCTATTATGACAACCCTCACACGGTAAGGAACCTCCGTGGAGTTCTGCCCCATGGATGGACCTGGGCCAAGGCTTTCGGGGGGGATTGGGGAGGGGGGATTTTGGGGAATGGGTGGGAAAGTCTTTGAGCTGGCTTTGTAGATCACCTCCTCTCTGAGCTTGAAGCGTCTTTCATATTTAGCTTAGATTCCTGCTTCAGGCATCTATTACTTGCCTTTCTACTTGCCTAGGTCTGATTCTCCTTGCTCATGGCAACTTATGCATTTGTAGAGCAGTGAACTATATCACTGTGAGTCCCTAGCTTCTGCCTGGACTTTGGTCCCTTTGCTCCTCTTGCTGTTCTTCCCTCTTCCATCTCCACAGTTTCTGCCCATTCTTTGAAGTTATATCTTGTTTCTGTGCTTTCCCTCCCTCAGCTTTCCCACTGTGACTGTAAGCCCTCTCAGCCTCTTGGCATAGGGCATGGAACTCCATCTCTTCAGCATTCTGGTGCCTCCTGTCCCAGTGATAGGACATTTCCTTAGACTTCAAGCTGCCTTGTTGGGAGAGGGCCAAGTGGAACTAGATAAAGTGCTCAGAATGTCTAGGATGCTGGAGTCAGAGACGAATCTAGCATCACGGCACCCTGTGGGTATCTGGCTGTCCTACAGCTGTAGTGAGTCAGGGCTTGCCAATGTAGTCCCTTGCTGTGCTATGGGGTGGTGCTGCCCATAGCTGGATGGGCTGACAGCCTGCCAAGGACTCTTCAGCCTCTGTTGCCAAACCATGCCAGACCGCAGATTTGGAACCCCCCATTCTCAATTTCCTTGTCTGGAGAGCGCAAATGGACAAGCCCTTGAGCCTACCTGCTGTCTGCTGACCAGGCTTCACTGAGTGTATTCAGTTGAGACAAGGGTGTGCTGATTGTTTCTGTCTGCCAAGTCCTGCTTTCATCTGAACTCTGGAGATGAATCAGACCTGGTCTTATCCTCAGGAAACTCTGTGTGGTTGGCGTTAGTCTCACACAAGTAATTCTTTAACAAGGCACTGGACTCAATGCTTACAGAAGTTTGAGCTGTGGGTTTGAGGAGGGGACCTTAAGTCTGCTGGGCAGGCTTGGAGAAGAGCTGGATTTCAGGGGGGCTTCCTTAGAATTTGGAACTGCCATAAAGGGCTACTTGGCTAAAGAAACTAAGAGCAAAGGCCTAAAGACAAGGGATAATGAGGAAGTATAGCCAGTACATATATGGTGAGTGGAGAAAGAGGTAGAAAGGTTTTCTGGGCCAGGTGATGGGAGGTACAGCAAGTTGGGAGGAAGGGCATGGCACCATTTTCCAGCTTCATTTTAGGAAGCTACCCGGAGGGCAAGAGGAGGAGGGAAGGAGATGAGGTACAAAGGCCATGGAAGAGATTGGGCTGGGCTGAGGTGAGAGGTGACATGGACTGAATGAGGAATGATACAGGGAGGTTTTGTAGTCATGCTGGGATATGGCACTGACTGACGTCAGGAGCACTAGGGGCCAAGTGGGATGAGACAGGCACTGGGCTGTGGGAAGCTCCTAAACTAGATGCCTGGCTTTTACTCTGTCAGGGTCTGTTGTGGATATCCTTGCCTTTCTTCTGCCCTTCCCTGGTCCCTGCCCCTCCTTCCACACCTGGCCTAGGTGAAACCCTCTGCAAGGTCCCTGTGTTTGCCTCTTTTCTCCTCAGTATTTCTTTGTGTTCTGGAAGCCTCTTGGGTTAGAGGTGCTAATTCCAGGATGGGAAAGTACGTGGAAGCAGGTACTCTGGGCTCAATGCCACATAAGCTTTCTGAGCCTCTATTCCTCATTAGTGGAGTAGTGGTAAAATACGTGCTTCATAATTGAGCCTGCAAGGATTCAATTAAGTGATAAGGTGAGGTGTTCATTCCACCATCTGGTCCTCAAAATGTTTAACAACAGCTAAGAAAAAGGTGGAAAAAAACACATTAGCATGTGCTGAAGTCAGGCTAAGCACTGTGACCTGAGCCTAGACCCTGTGGACATTTGGCCAGCACAGAGATGAATAGATAGCTTAAGATAACCTGTGTGATCCTGCCTTTCACAGTTCTGTCATTCCAGAAGATACCACATTTAGAGCTGGCTTACATCCTTGCACTGGGACAGCCCAGGGACACTTGAGTCCCTATCTATTCTGGGAGCTAGGCAGTGCTTTTTCTTCGTGGTAGATTGTAAATGGGAACCATTGACCTTAGGTTTCAGGTGTTCATTACAATTATAGACTGTCTGGTCTACGCTGATACTGCAGGAGCAGGGGTGGGGCTAGGGTGGGTGGGAGGATGAGATGCAGATAGCAGGAGTTATGTACTGATCTCATACATTCTTGTTTTCATTCAACAGATACTTCAGCACCAGATCTGTGCCAATCTGTGTGCTGAGTACCAGGGCGGTATGGGGACCATGGGACACAGCCCTAAGGAGCTCTCAGGGTGGGGGTGTCAGGGGACACCCTGTCTTGGTCCTTGTGGAATTCATTCCCACCATGAGGCTGAGAACCTAGCCTTACTGCTCCCCAAGCTGCCTCTGCTAGCTGTGTCCAGAGTGGGTCCTTGTGTATCCAGTTCTCAGAGAAAGAGGAGATATAGCCTGATCTATTGAGACCTTCACTAAAGGTCTTCACTTCTCCCTCTGTATCCCAGGATGACAGGGTCAGAATGTGTTCCTGGGAGTATGGGAAGGAAGTGTTTCCAGTTCTGTGAGTGGAGCAGTGAATAACCAGGTTATAGGTGCCACCTGGCTTTGAGGTGTGGATTGACAGCTTCCTAGCCATGTCTTGGCTGATTCCTGAGAAAAGCCTGGTGGAGGCAGCCTACTCTCTTGTGGATTTAGGAAGTAGCACAAGAAGGGGTACCACTGAGGCAGGACAGTGGCAGTTGCTGGGGACCCCTTCATATCAAATGCTCCTTGAGTCCCACATCCTGGAGACCCCCTATATGAGACGAGACTGTGAAGTCTGAGCAGATGGCTTCTGTGAAGCAGGAGGAAAGATGTCTACACCCTGGGCCTGAAGGCCTTGGCATGACTGAGAGTAAGGAAGGAAGTGGGGAGGAAGAAGGGAGCTTGTGTTGGGAACTGAACCCTGGCAGTGGCTCAGTGTGTCCTCTACAGTCCAGGGTGCAGCATTCAAGGTACTTGAGGGAGGAGGCTGAGTTCCAGGCACTAGGGTCACTGAAGGTAGATATCTGTCACAGACCTGCCCACCTTCATGTATTATTGGTCCACATTGCCCTCACATAGCTGGGGGACAGATCCTGGCTGGAAAAACTGCTCTGCTCTCAGCTCCCCTTCTGAGATGGGTGCTTAGGTTTGGAAATGGACTGTAGCCTCTCCTTCTGGGCCTGGTCCTGGAACCTAAGTAAAGGAAAGCTCAGAGGACCTTGTGTGCCTACTGATCCTGGCCAGCTCTGGCCTGTAGGCAGGAGCTGGTGGCTGGAATGCTATCTCAATGCCCATAGATCTGTCCTGTCCAGCCTGGCCCTTCACCTCTTACTCTACCTTCTGCTTCTACCAGTCTAGATACTGTGTTTATGGCTTAAGCAACCTGCCTACCTGCTGTGTGGGAGCCCCGCTGAAGCAAGAGGGTGGGGCAGCCAGTTGGATTTATATGACCAAGACTGGCCTGGATTTGCTCTTATCTACCACCTAGCAGGAAGTGCTTGCCCTAGCCATGGATGGTGTGGGGAGAACTGGAGGCATATTGGGTTCTGCCTTTAGAAAGCTAGACTGCTATGGAAACCCCCTTCTCTTAGACCATGAGAATGGAAGCCTGGGACCACTATGTCTGCAGGACCTGAGGCTAAGTCAGGCCTCTGTTACCCTCCCTTCTCAGTCCATGTGGATATCCCCCCACACCCTTCCAGAGGCACTTAGGTTAGACAGAGTCAGGGAAGGAGTGATGAGCTTATGGGCTGGGCACAGACTGTCCCTTACCTCAATTACCCTGGTACTGCCCAGGCTTTTGCTGTACAGCAGGTTATCTGTGGGACAGGTGTGAAAGATGAGCACTTCTCTGACCACTGGAGCTGCCCTTGGAAAGGAGGTGAGGTGAGGTGATTGGAAAGGGCTTTGGATTTACCCTTCTTGCTTTGAATTGAGGTCTCACTGCTTACCAGCATGTGACTGTGGGTGAGTCACTGGTCTGTTTGTCTCATTTGTTGAATGGGAATGAAAGAATCACTTACTTCAGGGTTTTTTTTTTTTTTTTTTTTTTGCCTTCTTCTTTAGTTTTCTTTTTGGTGCTTGGGATTAAATCCAGGGTCTTGTGCCTGCCTAGTATGATCTACCACTGAGCCATAACCCCAGCCCAGGATTTTAGTTTTTGTGGGGACTAAGTGGTGAGGATAAGACCCAACCCTTGGCCCCCAATATCTGTTTAGCACTTGGGACTTCTAGCCTTGCCTCTGAGATCCTTCACTACTGGGCTTCTGTACTTTCAAAACCCTGCCTTCCTGCCACAGGTTGCTGGGCTGTGTCAGGAGGCACAGTAGGGCCATTGTGTAGGCTGTTTCTAGCCAGCGCCTAACTCTCTGATTCCCAAGTGGCCATGGGTTGTGTGGTGCAGCTCTAGAGTGGGTCTGCTTAGGTTTGAATCCTGACTCCAGCACTGTCTTGCTGTGTGATCATTGCTGAGTGGCTTGGTTTCTTGGGCCTCAGGAACAGGGTTGATAGTAGCACCTGCCACACAGTGCTATTTGGATTTGATGAGCAGATGAGTAGAAGGCAGAAACTGGTGCCGGTGGTGAGGCCTTGTCAGATATTAGCAGTTGTTAGGAGTTACTTCAGGGAGTGGAAGGAGAGGAAGTTTTCTGAAAGAATTCTAGGTGGAAATTCTCAGAAAGCTACAGACCCCATCTCTCCTGAGGCTGGCCTCCTGCTGCTTCTTCCCGTCCCTCCAAGCCTGAAGCATGGGTCCTGACCTCTGACCTGGCTATCTGCATCAACCCTTGTCCTGACTAGTGGGCACCAGCTGCTCATGAGGCTTGGGGTGTTGACCCGCAGCATCCAGGAGGGTAAATGAGGCCCACTGTCTAACTTCTATAATGGGAAGGTTTCACTGCTCTGTTCCCCTGTGAGTTCAAGCAAAGGACACTACCTTTAGTTACCCTCTTACTTTGTGTAGCTCCAGGTTGGGAGGGCTGGCATGGAAGGGACTGAGGCATTCTCTGACCCTAGGACTGGCATATGGTACAGCTGTCCATGTTGGTTGTCTGCTTGGGGGTAGTGTTTGTAATGAACCTGATGGACACAATTTCTCTTACCTTGATCCTGGAAGATAGCAATCTTGTCCTGTTCCTAATGTCAGTGAGGTCTTGGCCAGGCAGGGCCCTCAGGTGGCTCTCTTCATTGTGGCCGAACAGCACAGTATTGTCAGAATCCTGTGAGGTCTTTCCGGAAGGGAGAGTGGAGCTGGTCTTAGGACTGGCCCATACCGGGAATCTTCAGGTTCCAAACAGATTGCCCTCTTGCCTTCTTGTTACAGTGCTGGGACTCAAGGGGCTATGCAGCCCAAAGGAGATGCCCTGGACTCTGGCATGTTCCTGTCTCTTTCCTGGTACTAGTGCTTTGAGGGAGGATTCTGAGTTAGCTTTCCTTTACCCAAAGTAGTGGCAGGTTTTGTCACTGCCCTGTCTCCCTCGTGTGGTTTATGGCTGGTATAGTTCTGGTGTAGCTCTTGTGCTATGCATAGATATCCAGATAATTGCTGATAGGGAAGAAAAGGAGCAAGCAGGTGGGGAAAGCCTAGGCATTTATCCCAGGGTTAGGCACAAATAAAAATGTTGCATTGAACCAAGGTATGTAGTGTATCTTGCCATCAGAACACCCACACCTTTTGGCCCCTTGACAACCTTAATAGGACATTTTTCCTGCAGGTACACCTGGGCTTTCCTGGAAGGCCAGGGAACCCTTCCCCTGCTACTGGACCCAGCCTTACCACTCATTGGATTGTTTTAGGGCTTGTCTTATCACCTAGCTGTCACCTGGTTCAGCTGTTTCCCAGCTCTAGCTTGTCTTAGTGGCAGCTGAGGCTCTTCTTAGGCTGCCCCCTAGGTACTAGTCAGGGCAAGGTTAGGGGAGAAAATGTCCTTCTTAAGGAATTGAGGGGTTGCTCAATTGGAAAGGGAGTCTTTGTGTCCCACGCACCTCCAGGACCCCAGGAGCCCTGTTTCCTTACTAGCTGCCACTCTCCCGTGTGGCAGGAACTCATCTTTTTCTCCAGGTGGAAGGAGAGGAGGTCAGGTTATCACTGAGGTGCCCTAAGAACATTCTGTGCACACAGGATTCTGGACCTTTCTGCCTTGAGGTCTGGGGTGGTGGGAAGAGATGGGGAGGCCTTATTACTGAGCAGAACAAGACTTGCACCCTTGGTGGGTATTTGGAATAGGGGAGGAGGGGCAGTTTGGTGGGGAGCATCAAAAAGCTTTAAGGGGATGGGTTGAGCTGAGTCTTACAGGGTGGACAGGAGTTTCCCAGCCTCAAGGACTCTGGAATAGGGTGAAGAGGACATTTCAGGCTAAGGAAGTAGCTTATGAAAAGGCAGGAAGCCTGGGAGTGTGTGGCATGTTTGGCTGCAAATAGTTCCTTGTGAGTGTGTGTGATGGTGTGGAAGGGGAGGAGGCTGGCAAGGTGGGATGGGCCAAAGCCTGAATCTGTTCCTCCCTTTGCCACATAGACAGTCAATGGGTGCCTCTCCATCTGAGCTCTGGCCCCCGCTCAGGCTGGGAATGTAAAGATGTAAGGTGAGTGTATGGACAGATCTGGGCAGTGTTGGGTCATGCTAATAGACTACCTTGCATGCTGGGCTCTGGAGTCTAGTTTCATCTTAGAGGTGGATTGGGAGCCACTGAGAGGTTCTCAGCAGGGTGATCATGGTGTTCTAATACCTTTTGTGGACTGAAGAGAGTATTGAGCTGAAAGTTTCATGAGGGCTGCTGAAGTGATACCAGGAAAAATCCTGGAACCCCAACTCAGCTCATGTAACCTTCCATCTTTTGCTGTCTCTCTCCTACATTGGAGGTTTTCTTTTGTTAGCACAGATTGCTAGGGTCAGGGACATGGAGATAGGCTTTGTGGCAGGCACCAACCCTTGGCCTCTCCAGGGATGCCTCTGGAAAACTGCCTCAAATCTTGAGGTGTGAGTGGGGCAGGCCCACCATCTAGAGACAAGAGGTGGTACTGCAGCAGTCTCCTGGGCCTCTGGGTAAAGTGACTGTGCTGCTACTAGGATAGACCTGATATGGCAGGGGAGGTTGTAGGGAGAGGAGAGAGTTACCAAGACACTCCGAAAGGCTCCCTAAGAGGGCATTTGAACCTGAAGGATGAGTGGGAGGAGCTGCATATTCCAGATTAGTGTGGATGGGCATTCTAGGCCAAAGGACAGTTGTTAAGGACTGTGTCTTAGCTACTAATAACCAATACAGTCAAAGAGCAGTTGGTTAGTGTGTGGCCCAAGCTAAGCCCTTGTGAAATAGCTCTTAATATGACAGTGCTGTAAGTAGCTGTCAAAGAACTGGGACTCTAAGAAGCCAGGGTACTTGGCGAGGATCACACGACTCAAGATTGACACCCTTGCTGTCCCCTCTCCAGCTCTGGTTATAACCACTGCACCATATGTACTACCTGATGCTAAAACTCTGATCCAGACTTGATGTCATTAGATTCTAGGGGGCAGCAAGGGGACCAGAGCCACAGGGGGTGACCCTTCCTCTAGGGTCTGCTCCGAGGTAAGTGTAAGGTAGGTGTACAAATCCCAGCAGTGTGATTCTAAGGCAGGGCTGGGTTGGTGAGAGTAGAGGAGGCACATGACAAAGAATATCCTAGGGAATTGGTAACAGGGCTTGGAAAGGGCTAGACTGGGTGGGCAGAGGCAGGCAGGTAATAATGACTTCACAGTGCTGAGAAGGTGAACCGGGGAGGGGACTAAATGGAGGCAGAGGGAGTGGCTTGTTTAAATTTAGGGGTCAGATGGTCCTGGGTAGAGGGAGAAGAGAGCCTTCAGGGTAAGCAAAACCCAGAATTGAGACCCCAAGATCTAAGCATCCTAGATTCAGGTACACCTACTCCTGGGAACCCAGCACAAGGGCTGATATCTTAAATAGCAGGAAAATGGACAAGGGAAATAGGCAGCTGGAGGTGTGACAAAGTGGAGCCTCTTGACATCAAGGAAAGTCTGGCCATGTAGGCCTTCAGTCAGTCTTGGATAGAGTTGGAGGCTCACAGATGAGCTTCATCTGGCCAGGGCTGCTGGGAACCAGGGGAAGGAGGATGATGGGGGAGAGAGGAGCAGAGTAGAAGTGCTGGGAGAGGGGGCCACAAGACATGGAGGGAGCCAGCAGTCTGGGGCTTAGCCAGAAAGAGACTTGGGAAGTAGGGCACATTCTAGGATGGGGCCTGGGTTGGAGAAGAGGTCTAATGTTCTGACAGTGGTTTCCACAGCCCCTCCACAGCTAGATTCATGTCCCCACCCTCCTGGCTTTTACTCTGTGTATACACCTGCCCCCCCCCCCCCAGAGATGGAGATTTCCTGGGATGTGACCAGGAAAGAAGAGCTGTGGGCTGTTTTCTTGTCCACATTCCTCAGTTCTGCTTCCTTAGCTGCCATTTCTCTGCCAGTGAATCTTGTTTCTCGAGGAGCTAGGAGGACAGTGAACTAATCTAGACCTTGAGATAAGCCAGTCTTCAGTCTTTCTGGAGGCCCTCAGGAGGTGGGAGGCCCCCTCAGTGGTGCTGTTGATGGTCTGTATGGAGGGTGATGGTGCAGAAGTCCTCTCCGTCCTTCCCTCTCCTGGGTTCCTGGAGGACAAAAAAACAAGTCTTATCCCTCACCATGACACCTGGGTCTTCAGCATAGGGCATGGTATGCTGAAGGAATAAATGAAGGGGTAGATATGAGGCCTGCAGCATAGGCAGGGGCAGTGAATGGGTTTTGGCAAGAAAAGAGCTCTGTTTTGGGATCTGGGGCTTTGTGGTCTGTGGAGCAGGTAGTTCCCGGGCCTGACCTAGCATAGACAGCAGGAGGTGTGAGAACTTTCCTTTACCCAGCTCTGAACCCTGCTCTGTCTCCATAGGTGCCCCCTGAGAAGTGCCGCTGTGCAGTGGGCAGCATCTTGAGTGAAGGTGAAGAGTCACCTTCCCCTGAATTGATCCATCTCTACCAGAAATTTGGCTTCAAGATATTTTCCTTCCCAGCACCCAGCCATGTGGTAACAGCCACCTTCCCTTACACCACTGCCCTGTCCATCTGGCTGGCAGCCCACCGTGTCCATCGTGCCTTGGACACCTACATCAAGGTGAGGTATGAGTCTGGTATGTATTTTGGGAGGTCAGCCATGTTCCTTGGTGGGGAATCAGGGGTGACTGCCCAGGATGGGAAAAAGGTAGTTTGGTAGGGGGCAGCACTTTGGGACCCTCATGTAGCACATTCCCGGAGAGCTAAGAAGATGGGCAGAGGCTGTTGGCATCTGTTTGAGAAGCCCAAAACCTTGTGGGAGCCAGAGTGTCTCCCAGGAGCTTGTTCAGAAACCTGGCCTGGTCTTTTGGCTTTGGTTTTGGCAGTGTCTCAACTGGGGATGTAGCTCAGTGGTGCCGGTGCCTGCCTGGTTTTGGAAGTGTTTTAGAGCTCATCCTGCACTCCATGCTCTGATGAATGGATAGGACAGCACTTTCCTCATCCTGCTAGAGGCCTACAGAACACAGCCTTGAGTCTCCCATTGGCTGGGCAGGCCCAGGTTCCCATGTGTTGTCCTGGCACTGCCTCTGCATGGGCTTATGAGCCTGCTCCCTGAGCCCAGGACTAGGGCAGCAATGGTAGGTCCTGTCTCCTTCTCTTCCTGTGCTGGAAGGAAGTAATGCCAACAGCCCAGCCTACCTGGGAAAAAGAGAAGAACCAGTCACCAGGAGGTCTGACAAGGGTTTCTGTATCTACAGAGATCCTAAAGTCTGTGCCCTGCTCTACATCTTTCTTCCTCTAAACATTTTATAAGCATGGGTGCTAGGAAAACAGCCCCAGTTTGGGCTTAGAAGTGATGTTTATTCATTAATTTATATTTATTGAGTATCTGTGTGCTGGGTGCTTTGCAGGACATTATATGAAGTGTCGGTCAGGTGATGAAGATAGGTAATAACTGTCAGACAAGAACAGAAAAGATATGTGCTAGAAAAGAACAAGGTGAGAAAGTCAGGGGGCCTACTTAGGTAGAGTGATCAGGGACAGCCTCTCAAAGGCAGTAACTTCAAGGCAGAATTCTAGAAGAGCCTTTGGAGAGGAGGTTAGAATGATCTAGGCAGAGCAGGGGGAAGAGCACAAGTTTGATCTATTTTGGTGGGGAGCTACTGCAGTTCTCGATAAGAGCCATATCTTGAGACAGGCTGGCCCATCCCTGGGACTGGATTATGGAACAGAGGGTGCATGGATGTGCTTAGGGATCTGTCATGAATTCCACTGTGAATAGGAGCAGCTTGGGCTGGGCCAGTGGCCATAGAGATGCAGACCAGCATAGAGATTTCTAGAGTATTTTAGGGTAAAACTGATGGACATGGGGTAGGTTAGCTGTTGGGGGCAGGGGAAGTAGAGGCATCACAGAGGGCTCTGCTTCCCTTTGGGAAGGGTGAGTGAGTGTGGGTAACTGAGAGATTAGAGGAAGCAAGCTCTGTGGGCTATCAGTGGAGCCTGCTGAATGACATCTAGGTGATAGTATGGAGACAGCTGATGACAGTGACGTATGGAGAGTCTAGAATTCAGAGAGGCATTGGCTGGAGGATATGTTTTGGGATGTCAGCCTGCTGACAGCATTAAGTCTGGGAGGCTGCCCTGTGCCTCCATCCTCTGGGCACTGGACAGCTGGTGGCAACAAGGACTGTGCAGAGGGTGAGGCCAGTGTGGCTAGGGCCAAAGTATACGACAAGAGAGCCAACCAGAGTGGGAGCTTCGCAGACTTGGGTGAAGGAGTCTTGTGACTTTGTCCTTCAGAACAGATTTGGGACAAGGACAGGAAACAGGAGCTCAGACAGGTCCTGGGTAAGGAGGTGCAAGAGTCTGGGCTGGGGAATGAATAAAGGAGGCCCTGGGTTACCAGCTGTGGTCATTGTGGTCAAGGCCAGGGTTGCAGAAGCAGGCTGGCAGACCTGGAGATGGGAAGGCTGTCTTGGTGTTGTGGTGGTAGGGCAGAGGCATGGGGACAATAGAGATGAATTTCTTCTATGACCTGGAGGTTAGCAGCTCCAAGGGGTGTTGGGAGGGTGTGCTGGAAGTGAGGATGCAGGCTGGTGGTGAGGGCAGGAATGGGAGACCTCAGTGCCCTAGGCCTGCTCAGCATGCCCTCTCAGGTGAGTCCTCCCCCATCTCACTCAAGGGAGGGGCTTGGTGTCTGGTCCTGTCTGTGCCTTCCTCAACTCAAGGGCTAATCTGGAGGAGCACCCCCCTTGGAAGAGACTTCTGGGTTCCAGACCTCAGAACAGGGTGCATGGCATGAGGTGTGGTGGTGAACAACTCAGCCACCAAAGCCTTTTCCTGGCTTCAGGGGTTTATTTTTAGACACCTTTGTCCAAATTTCCCGGCCCCTGACAGCTTCACAAGTTGCCTGGTTTTTGACGTCACCTCTTTGATATAAGCCCTTTCTCCTTCCTCCCCCTCCCCTGGAAGCCTGTCAGCTGTGTTCTGGGCTCCTTTCTTTTGGGGTGGGGGCTGGGGTGAGGAAGCCATGATATGGGAGGAAAGCAAGGGGCTTCTCCCAGAGATGTCTGGGTGGCATGCTTGTGTGAGTATGGTCACGTGCTGTGGGAGAGAAAGAAACCAGGCTGCCCACAGAGTAGGCTCAACCCAAAGTTCTCACCTTGTTTCTGTGGCAGGGGGCAGGGGTCACCTCTATTCCTGGTTTAGAGTGACCTTGGTTCCTAGGGAGATGAGGAAGGAGCTGGCTCTGTGTGGTGGTCACAGTCTGCAGCAGACAGGGTGGCCCTCTGCCTCTTCCGCCCAGGACTCAGTGAAAACAGGGTGGAAAGGTTGCCTCCCACCCTCCTCCTTCCTTGCTGCCCTGTAGTGAGAGAAAAGTGGCTACTAATGAGACTCTGGGTGCTTCTGACTTTCAACCCTGACAGCTAGCTGCCTTTAACTGTGAGCGTGATACATGTGTACACTCTCTCTCTCTCTCTCTCTCTCTCTCTCTCTCTCTCTCTCTCTCCTCTCTGGCTCTGGGACTGCTGTGAAGGTTCTTCAGATGGAATGACAGCAGTTGTCAGCATTCTGTTTCAGAGGGTAGGGTGAAGGAGGGAGGCCGGGAGCTGGGCTGCCAGAAGGGGAGGGAGGGCTTGGCAGGGTCACCTGCCTCCCCAGAGGCTGAGGTGAGAGGTTGGGTGAATAGGTCTCAGAACTTTGGGTGGGGAAGTGGAGAGCAGCTGCTATCCTGCCAGTGGCAGATGTGCCTGAGCCTGGGGCATTATTGGTTTCATGAGACAGTGAGGGACCTGGGGGTCACTGCGAGGGCCCAAAGAGATGCATTTGTCAGTCCCCCTGGGGATTCTAGAAGGGATGGGTAGATCCCAGCTTTGTGCATGACAGCTCTGGCTGTCTGGCCAGGCTTCCTCTGCTTGACAGCCTGGAAAACTGAGCTGTAGGAGCAGAAACTCTGCCTTTTTTCACATAAACTGCTGGAGAACCCTTCAGGCTGGGCACTCTGGGACAGCGTGTAAGGAATCCCTGGGTACTGTGTGACCATCACTGAATGTGGAAGATGCCCCAGCTTGCTGAGGCTGCTCTACTGGCATCCAAGAACAGACTACTCCAAGGCCCAGGGGTCATCTTCTGGTAGCTGCAGGAAGAAACTGGGCTTGTTGCAAGCCTGCAGAAGAGAGAGGGCCAAGATACAAGCCTAGAGCAATGGGCAAAGGCACTAAACTTCACCTTAGGTTAGAAGAAATCTTTTTTTTTTTTTTTCTGCAGTACTGGACATTGAACTCAAGGCCTTCACAATGAGGTACATTACATTCCTGGGCCTTGACAATTTTTTTTTTTTTTTTGAGACAGTCTTGCTAAGTTGCCCAAGCTAGGCTCGAACTTTTGATCTTCCTATCTCTCAGTCTCCCAGAGTGCTAGGATTACAGTTGAGTGCCACCACACCTGGCTTAGAACCAATTTTAATCAATTTCCAGGAAGGCTTTGAGCACATGGAGTGGACCAGGATTGAATGATGGAACTGGGGATCCCATATGTGGGATTGTTCATGAAAGGTCAATAGAGCGGGACTTGGCTTGTGGCTGTCTGTAGCAATTAGTGGGTAACATTAAGAGTGTTAGTCTGACTGCTTCCTTCCCACTAAATTTGGCTCTCCTCCCAGCAAGGTCCAAAATCTTCTCCATAAATTCATTTCTCTGGGTCTCTGATTTCTAGGAGTTCTTACGGGAGGGTCCTTATAAAATGCTTTGAGCATTTTCCAAGTTTAGGGAGACAGGGCATTGCTTGATGGTGGCTTATTATTGGCTGGGGCCAGGTAGGCCCTGGAGGTCAGACTTGGCCCTTTCTCTGTAGAATTAGAGAAAAGGGTTGCAAGGGCCGGGAATGTAGCTCAGTGACACCATGCCTGACTGGCAAGCGCAGGGTCCTGAGTTTGATACCTGGTACTGGAGAAGGGTTCGAGAAGAACTGCCAAAGGGATGTGGTCTGACTGTGAGGGGAGCCTTGGCTGAATTCTGGGACAACTGAGTTGCCTGGGATTGGCCTACTAGAGTCTTAAAGGGGGAAGGGACCTCAGACCATAGTTCTGAGACTACTCTGGGATGGCAGCCATAGTGCTGTGTTGAGGGGTCCTGGTACTTGCAGTGTGGGGTGGGCTTTGTACTGAGACCCTTACCTGCTTCAGCTGGTAGTAGCTCTGCCTAAGGTTTTACAGTCCAGTTGACATCTTGGGCTTTTGTTTGTAAGTGGGCTTCAGTGGCTAACTGGTTTGAAATCCTCTATCCCAAGAGAGTTGCACCACTGGGCAGATGCCATTTTACCTCTGCCAGCTGCTTGCCTATTTTGGGTTCCAAGGATGCTGCAGCAGCTGCAGTGTGAGTGGAGCCGGAAGGCACCAGGCCCATCCTCCTGCAGGTAGGGGTAGGGGTTCCCAGAAAAGGCAATTGTTTCCTGGGGAGCAGTACTCATCAGAAGCTGAACCTGAAGGGGAGCCCTGGGTTGCTGCAGGTTGAGCTCTCTCTAGGGTGGAGATGCTGGGTAATAACATGACAATGCCATGGGGCAGCCATCTGGGAACTGGGGCAGGAAGTGTTGGTGCCTGTGGAAGTGAGTCATCCCTGTAAGCTCTGTGGGCTGAGGGGAAGCTCCCAGTGGCCTGGTCAGAACCTGGATTCTAGCTGGGCATGTTGGTACATGCCTGTAATCCCAGCACTCTGGGAGTCTGAGGCAGGAGAATTATAAATTCAAACCAGTCTGGGCAATGTAGTGAGACCTATCTCAAAAAAAGGCTTGTGATATAGCTCAGTGCCAAGGCCCTAGGTTCAATCTCCAGTACCACAACAAAACAAAACAAAATTAAAAAAACCAGCCTAGATTTCTGCCCACTGGGCTCTGAGCCTTATGTTTGTTTCCCTTTAGCCTGCCTCAGCAACTCTGAGGGAGTCGGGGGGTGGGTGCATGTCCATGCCAGGGCCAGAACACCAGTGGAGAACAACTGGGCCTTGGCAGTGGGAATCCAAGTGAGGGAGCCACATGGGGAATTTGAAATATCCCTTTCTCTGCCTACCACCTTTGCCCAGCTAACAAAGGAGAGTTCCAGCTTTATTTTAATAAGAGAGGCTGGTGGGGCTGGGGTATAGCTGAGTGTTTGAGCTCGTACTTGGACATGTGCAAGGCCAGTCTGTCCCCCAGCACCAAAAAAATGGGGTTGGGGGTGTGCTCCTTACCTCAACTCCTTCCCTTATTCTGTAGTTATTTAATGAAACCTACTTTGTGTGGCATTGTTTTGGGCATGGGATCCAGCTAGATGGCAGTCATAGGGTCCTAATCAAAGTCAGCATTCCATTGTTTTACAAATAGGAAGAGTCTTAGAGAGAGGAGGTTACCCAATGGGATGGCAGCAATGACTGAGTCCTGTGGGCTGAGATCATTCTTGGTTACATGCCTGTTGCCACTCTGCACTATGCATGGGTGGAGCTGGGACTTAAGAAGCTGAGGATTTGTCGTGAATTCTGCATACACTTAGGATGGTGCCATAGTCAGTCTGGGGATGAGAATAACAAGGCCCAAACTCACTTGACCCTCTGTCTCCAGTCCTGGTAGTTAGATTTGGAGACTGAGGCTGTTGGTCTGTGCCCATTTTCCCACAAGGTACTCATTAAATGGTAGCCTTGCAGATGCTCCAGGCACAGGAAGCAGCTGCTGCAGGCAGCAGTTGGGCCTCGTGTCCTCATCCTCAATGAGGCAGAGGCTGCCCCATTCCCAGGCTTCACTTACTGGGTCTCAAAAGCCAGCTCACTGCCAGAGCTGCTTCCTGCTATTTGGCCTGCTCCAGCATGGACAGAAAGGTACTCAGCAGCCCCAGTACCTGGCCCCAGGACACTCTTTCCCATCTCCCCCAGACAGAGCTTAACAATACCTAGAGAGTAGAGTGGAGAGTAAAAAGAAAGTTGGAGGCAATGAAAAGGATGAACAAACCTTACAGGGTGGTGGTATTTGGGCTGGGTCTGGAAGGATAGGCAATGCTGTCTTTATGGATGACAGGTAAGGCACTGGCATCCAGGGAGACCAGAGATTAGGGTGGGTTCTGTCTACCAATGATGATATCTGAGCAGATGAGTGAGTGACAGTGTCCAGGCTAGGTTAAGGAGCAGGCCTCTTTTGAGTACTGGGAGGTGGGGAGGAAGAGCCAGAGGCCACAGGCAAACTCTGAATGAGGGAATTAAGTGAGATAAGAGTAGCAGTGATGCCTTGGTCCCAGATAACTCTAAGCCAAGAAGAACCCCCTCCCCACCAGGCCAGGGCTTGGATCTCTGGCCCCTTTTAGAGAACAGGTCCTGGGGGTTGAGGTGTGGGGGAACCCACAGGAGGCCAGACCTCTTCCCTGGCCAAGGCACTGGAAACTGCTTTTCAGCCTTTCTGGCTTCACCCCTCCCTTCTCTCCTCCTCCAGGACTGAAAGCACAAAGCCAGCCTTTGCTGGGGTGGCGTGGGAGCCACTACTCTCAAAATAACAGCTTGGATATTATAGCTTGGCAGCCCTGCAGGACCCTGGGGGCTGAGGCTTGTCTGGATGGTACTGTGGGCTTGGGCCATCACCAATCCAGAGGGAGTTGCCTTCTCTAGGCAGATCGAACTTACCAAGGAAGAATTCTTTTGCTTTTCTCCAGAAAACTTGGGATTTAGGATGGAGGTAGTAGAATGTTCCAAGGAGCAAAATTGCCCAGGGAGCAGAATGATTGTACATTTAGTAGAACCCTCAGATAAGGAGAGGCTAGCTGCCTAGTTTTTCAGCCAGGGAACCTAAGGCTCTAAGACACAAGGACTTCCTGAGGGATGGAGAGAGGATCAGAGTGCCATTTGGAACTGGCACTACTGGAGCCTTCTCCTTCCCTCCCTCCCTTTGCCCTATCTCCTCTCTAGCCTTCTTGTCCACTTGTCCTTCCCCTCTGGCATTTCCTGACTTCTCTGGCTCCCAGGTGCGTGGCTTCATGGTTCCATCTGCACTGAGCAGCCTTCCTGCTGCTGGATAATCAGTCAGCAATGTTTTCATCAGTTTGTGAGCCGTACAGGGCTCAAGGTCCTTGGCTGCACAAATGGTGCAAAGACAGTTGGATCTCATAGAGGGGGTGAGCTGTGGAGCCAGCCATGGGAGGGCATCATCAAGAGGTGCTAATATTTAGAAGGGAGGACTTTGGAATCTCAGATCTGACCTTCCCAGAACTCTGGCTGAGCTCCTCATGGGCTACTCATACCTATGCTCCCCAGGTCTCTGGGCCCTGGGAAAAGGAAAGCCTGGGCATGGGTACAGGGCCGGGGTTTCCTATTTTGCCTGGGCACTAGGATCCTGTGTTCCATGTGCCTACTCAGAGGGAATCATCCTCTCTTTGCTCCTCAGTGTCTCAGTCTGTCCTGATACTTCACTGCTGCCAAGGACCCTGACATGAGCTGCCCAGGAATCCAGGGCCCGAGTAGCGCCAGGGAGATGAGCAGAGGTGTAAATTGTATGGCGAGCTGCCGGCTCTGAGGTGAAAATGAAAAGTCTTCAGGCAACAGCAGCAATAGGCACAACAGGCTGGGGTGCCAGGCACAGCATCTCACCTCCCCACCCTGTTCGCTCACACTTCCCCTTGTGCAGTCTTCCCCAAGCTCTTGCCCAGGTCTAGCTCTGCCTGCCTGGCTCTTTTGCCATCCCTTGCCACTTAGGGGGCTTCTAGACTAGTCCTGGGGTAGATCTGACCCTTGATCTCTTACTTCTATTACAGTTTCTAATTTTCTGACTGTTGCACAGAAAATATGTGCTGTGCTTTAGTTAATAGTGACTTAATGTTTATGGTAGTTCCATCATCAATTCTGATTTTTCCAAGTATACAGTTGTCTTGTTCTTAAATAATGGTATTTGTAGCCATCCTTTCCAGTTCCCAGATTATCCTTTCTTCTTCTTTTATTGGGAAAATTGAGGCATGGGGGAAGCCACTCATTTGTCAATACCTAAGCCAAGGCCCCACGCTTCTGTGTGGGGCTCTCTTTGACATTTCCTGTCCCCTCTGTCCCCTCCCTGGCAGTCTTTCTCACTCCTTGTCTCTTTTTCCTGTCATTTTCAGAGCTTTGGCTCTTCGTGTTACTAGAGAAAGGAGCAGGGGAGGGCACTCATTAACCCTTTTGCGGGCATTGGAGTAACCCCCCACACCTACCCCCAACATACCACAGACAGGTTTATGTTCCCCGCCAGGAAGCACTTGGGAGTCCTGGTGGAAATGAGAGGGAGCCAAAGAGAGGGAAGGAAGTTCCTGGGTAGAATAATAACAACTTGCTACATTCAATCCACAGCCTCTCTGCTATGCTCCACCCCTCCAGCACTTTTCACATGTGATGCCAACCAGCTGCCTGTGGGGCTTCCAGGGTCTGAGCCCCCAGTTCAGGAACTGCCGGGTGCAGGCGGGTACACATTGGTGTCTGTATAGTTAAAAATGAGCATGCATCACTTCACCCAGTGAGATGCCAACACCTTGGGTGGGTTGCAACAGCTTCTTGGTGGTTGTGTGGCTGCTTGGCTCTCCAGCCTGGCACAGAGGGGTGGGTAGGCCTGGGCAGCAAAGGGTGAGTAAAGAAGGCCTAGGGCCTTTCATCCCCATGAGACAAGAGGTAAAGGACTATGATGGGGTAGGGATGCATCAGGCAGACCTCATCCTTTTCTGGGCCAAGAGCCTGTGTAGGAGATGTATGCCCATCCTTGGCCCACACCCATGTCTTCCTTTTGGGCACTTGCCATCTACCTCTGAGAAAATCCAGCCCTTGGGCAGCCTGGGAGTGGAATCTACTCTTAGCCTCCAGTGTGGGCCTCACCTCTTCTGTCTTTCACCCACTCTATACCTTTAGCTGAAGCTAGGGGAAGGCTGATGTTCTGAGAGCAAAACACAAAATGATGATAGTTGAGGTCATGTCTCCTCCTTCCTCCCTCTCTGAGTTCAGAGACTTTCCAAGGGAGGCATTGCATCTCTCCCCCTCAGAGAGGGCCTAATGGTCCATGTGAGTCATGTGCATGACTGCACCCTGGATGGTGGGTTTGTCAAGTGGGCAGTGGCTTCCCTGACTTGGCAATGCTTTCATATGCATCTGGCTGTCTGGGTGGTACAAGAGAGTGTGTCAGGGCTGGCAATACTAAAGGCCTATCCAGGCTCCTTTATTCAGCAGGACCAGCCCAGTGTAGCATTGAGCTGGTGTCCTTGGCCATTGGAGTCTACTCTCCAAGGGCTTCCTGGGGCTAGCTGAGGAAGAGGCATCTGGCCTTGCCTTCCTCCAATGATTTTCCCATACTTAGCGGCTCATTGACACATTGCCTGGGCTGTAGCTCCTGTTGTGCAGTGAGGACCTGAAAGCCTCCCTTTCTTCCCCCATAGGATGCACCTGTCTGGGAGGGAAAGGGCTCGTCCTCTCTGCCTGATCTCTCAGGGACAGGGCATATGGTCAGGCCTGACCCCTTGTTTTCCATCTCCAGCCCCCATTAGACACATTCCTGCTCAGTGAGCAGAGCATGGAGGGAAGAGGAGTCTCCCAGGAGGGCCTGCAAGAGCAACTGTAAGCCACTTTACTTCCCTATGGACAGATTGGTTGTTCAACTCTGTGCCTTCCTCATTCCCCTTCTCCTCTGCCCCAGAGTCTCCATTTTGACAGGATCTGGCATGTGTTATAATGATTTGGGGTTGAGCAGTCAATGGGATTTTAATTAGCGTTGAGCTTCCCCCCCAATAGGGAGGGCCAGGGGTTCTCAGGTGGCAGGGCTGGGACCAGGCTGGGTTTGGGTCTGAGGCAGATCTGGGCAGTTGCTTCGTCTTCCCAGGAGGCTGGCAGGGAAGCAGGGATGCACAGAGCAGGAAGAGTCCTGTAGTCAGGTCACAGTTTTCTCTTCATCCTGTGTAACCCCTGTTCCTCTGTTCTCCCCGATGGCTTTGAGATGAAGGCGATGGCAAGGATGGAAGATGAAGTTTCCATGGCAACAGGGCTGTCCATAGCTAAGCAGCTTCAGAGCTGGGCTCTCTGGAGGAGGCAGATGTGCAGAGCAGCCGCAGAGCTGCCTCCTGCCTGCCAACAAGGGGGCTGGCAGAGCAGGTGGCACAGGGTGTATGCCTGATGCTGCCCACCCTAATGCCCAGCCTAGAAGAGAGGGTGGAAAGAGCACTACCTCCTCTTAGCATCTCTATTACTGTAAAGCTCCTCCAGAATGGAAGTGGCCTGAGTGTTGGTGGCACTGGAGTAGGGTCTCTATTGTCCCTGGAATCTCTGGATGGGCGCAGGCTTTAATCTCTGAGACAATCCCCAAAAGCCAGCTGCCAGTAGCTCTTAAGATGGCTGATGATCACTCAGCTGCTGTACTTTACATCCTTTAGATGCCCAGATCATGAGGATGCTGGTGAAGGCCATACCCTTACTGGATTTGGGAACCCTTTCCTTCCCTCTAACTACTAGAGGAGGTCAGGGCCTTCTTCAGAGAGCTTCTTTGACCTTGGCCTTGGTAACCTGACCCACTTTACTGAGTAAGGCTCAGGGTTGACAGATGCCCACCCCTAAGTGCTGTCATTGGAGGGCCCCAGAGCCTGGTAACTCCTGCTTCCTGGTATTGTTTTTGTAAGTCTCCCAAGGAACTAGGCCTGTGGTGGGCATATGTGTGGGTGGAGAAGCAATGCAGCCATCAAAAACAGTCAAAGTGAGTTTAGAGATAGCGGGAATTGGGGCATGGACTCATGAACTGAGGGGGCGTGGGTAGAGCAACCAGGTTGGTAGAAATGGACTCCAACTATGAAAACTAATGACTTTCCTTCACTGACTTTGGAAGCACTGGGTCTAGGGTGTTTCCCTCTGCGACTGAACACATGGAGACTTAGGATGCAAGCCTTTTCCTGGGTCACTCGTAGAGTTGGAGGCTGAGCTGCAGCTGCCCTGGGCCGGGCTATATGGATGGCTTCCTGGGTGTATCCTCCCTCTAGCTGGCACTGAGGGTTTTAGCTTGATTTGCCTTTCAGGTTTCTTCCTCTTTTTCTTGTCCCTCACTAGATTCATTTATATTACCCTCTTCCCTGACATTAATTGGAAGAGGTTCTTCAACCCTCCACTTGGCCAGGCTGGCAGACAAGTGGAGTCCTGGAGTGGCTTCTCTGAGCCAGGCAATAAGTCTCTCATTACCGTTAAGTGGAAGGCTCATTTCAGAGCTTGTGGTGAGAGCAGGCGGGTGCTATAAATAGCCATGTTGTGAAGGTTGGCGGGTGAGCAGTGACAGGGCAGGGGCCGCACAGTCATCTTGGTAGGTAATTGCGCTCTATCACAGGAAAGGTGGGTAGGCTCTGGAGCAAGAAACACTTGACCCTTGTTCTCATTGTTCCTGCCTGCCTTAGGGCAGCTCTGGTGTGTGTCTGCCCACTTCCACACACTGGGGGACGGGGAACATTGGGACCTGTGTCCAGGCAGAGGGGAATGAAATGCCTTCAGAATTTGGGGCCCCAAAAGCTGGTATTTTAGCCCAATGGGAAGACCCACATGTCATGCCTGCCCCTCCAGCTCAGCCTCCCCCGCATCTACCCCTGAGCCCAGAAGGAGGTATGGGAACCACATTTGATAGCCTCAGAGGTTGACATAGTCTTAGCAAGGGACATAGATCTAGCAGGGGAATGGGAGCAGAAGCAGGTCTATGGTAATGTGTCTGCTTGCAGAGGCTGGAGGCCCCAGGATTAGAGGTACTGGCCTCAACTAATATTTCTGGTTTAGTCAGCATTGTCCAGGGTAAAGATGTCAGGGCCAGGAGGCAATTTGGGGCTGGAAAGTCTAACAGGTTAGACCTTGCCTTGGGTGGCTTAGGGGTTCATGGAATCCCTGTCCTGGATGGTCTAGATGTGCTAAGCTTCATAGCTCTGTGAGACCAGCTTTTTAGTCCCAGACATACATGTAGAATTAGCAGTCCTAGACTCTTGGGCTCTTTTAGCCACTGTCCTAAAGTGTTGTTAAGGATTCCTGGGTCTTAGACCACTATACCCTAGAGTACAGGGCCCTGTTCTTGGAGGGAGCTGCAGGTGCCTCCTTCAGTAGGGGTTTTAAATTTGGAAGAGACTAGGGCAAGAGGCACAGCCAGCCCCTTGGTAAAGAACAGACAATAGAAAGTTCCTGGAGCCACCCAGGGACAAGTGGGTTGGGGGCCCTGTAGGGCTTATTCCACTTTTTCTAACTCTGGCTAGGAGCGGAAGCTGTGTGCCCACCCTCGGCTAGAGATCTACCAGCAAGACCAGATCCATTTCATGTGCCCACTGGCACGGCAGGGAGACTTCTATGTGCCGGAAGTGAAGGAGACAGAACGGAAATGCCGGGGTCTTGTGGAGGCCAACGATACCCAAGTGGATGATACAGGTATAGAATGGGGTCATGAGGGTAGGGCCCTCTTCTGGATATCCAAGGACATGGTTGAGGAGGCTTCTCTGTATGTGTTGACACTGTGGGTGTCAGGCATACTCGGCAGAAGGAGGAAGGAGACATTCTATCTCAAGACACACATGCAGAGTTGTCTGTTCTCAGACACGTGGTTCCATACAGGTATGGTTTCACACATATTCCCCTTGGCAACACTGATACATAAAGCCCGCATTTGGATTCCTGCCAGATGTATCAGGAGTACCCTTGGAAACCCAGATCACAGCCAGTTGGATGCTCATGGGAGGGGGCTGAAGCTACTCAAGAAAGGATTCACTTGGGTGGAGCTCATCAGGAAGTAATACTGGCACTGGATCTGGAAGATAAGGAGAGAAACAAAGTGTTCTGTCCCTCACTATGGGAGCCCCACCAGTGCAGACTGCTTTTTCCCTACCTCTGCCAACAAGGACAGCCTGCTGACAGCCACAATGCCCCAGGTCTAGGCCGGGAGGCTACTTACCTTCTCCTAGCCCACCTCCAGCCATAAAGTCTTGTGACCCCAGGTAGAGGCAGAGGGGCCAGCTGGTAACATGCACAAGTGGTTGCAGGGGGACGAATCCTTTGCTGCCCTGCATGGAACTTTTGTGACTCTGGAAGTACATGATTTCTAAGAGTGGTACAGAGAGCTGTGAGGGGAAGAACTGTCCCTTTTCCTCTCCTTCTCTGGGAGACTTTCTGCCATCCCAGTCTTCAGCAGCCGAGGTCACCCTAAAGAGACGTGTGTTGGCAGGGGCTAGTGGGGGAAGGGTACTGGGAGGCAGTCTCCACTCCCTTGGGGCTTGTGTCCAATAGAGTTAACTTCATCTGCTACTTTAATTACCTCCATGGGGTACTGCTCTCTTCTGCCTAGTATTGCCCGGCAGACACTCTTCAGTGCTCCTGCTGTGGGCACAGGACATGACACAAGGTCAGCAGACCCAGGGAGCCCCCAGGGCAGGAAGGAGGAGTACCTTGACCTTCCTGTGACCTCTCTCTGCTGTCTGCCTACCCTCTCTTTGACCCACCCACTGTTTCCTTCCCTCCCAAATACAGCCTGCTAGGAGTGTTGAAGGACTGCCTGGCACCTGCTAGAGCTGGCTGCAGCTGCAGCTCCCACACCCTCCAGCTCCTCGGCCTGTCCTCCCTACTAGCCTGCCCACCCACTCCATAGTGCGGGGGCTGAAGGTCTTCCCACTGCTGACAGGGCCTGTCCTGACACCCGGTGGTGGACTCTGAGCATCTGCTGCCAGGTGCATGCCACTTAGCAGTGCGTGATGGGTGCATGGCCACCCAAGGCTTGGCCTGTCCCTGCCTGCCTCCCTGCTGGGCTGTGGCTTGGGCTAGAAGGTGAAAGGGGGTGATTAACTGCCTTGTGCCTGTTATTACATTGATGTATTATTTAGCTCCAGAGAGGCGATGAATATTTGATCTCCTTGCACTGGCTGTGGGCAGAGGGGGAGGAACTGGGGTGAAAGTGGTAGCTTCACATCCCCTGGCCAGCAGCCCTGGGGATTTAGGTGCTTCCTGCATAGTATCCTCTCCTTAGGAATAAGACTCAGGGCACTGGGACCTCCTCCTGTGTGTACTTTGGTGGGGTTGTAGGGATGCCACTCCCCTGCCTTTAGCTCCTTCATCACAAGTGTCTGTATATTCCCAGGAGCTATCTTCCTCCCAGCATGCTGAGCCCTGGGCTGAAGGAGGCACCCCTGGGCTCCTTCCTTTGATCATTTCTAGCCCAGGAGTGGTGAGGGAGGTATTGGGCTGGGAAGCAGAGGTCTCTAGAGTCATTGGGTGGGTGGCAGACAGAATTTGGTAAGAATGGGTCCAGGGAAAAACTGCCTCCCTCCTTGTGCCTAGATCTGCAGCCTCTGGGATACCGATCATTTAAGGAGTGAGTGAGGGGCTGGAGCCCTGCCCCAGGAACTCAGCCCAGGCTCCCACTCCACCCTGTTAGCATGCCTCAATGCAGGAGCCATGCTTGGGGTCCCACCAGCAAGAGAGCCCTGGCCAGCAGGCTGGTACTTTCAGGATTCACCTCACTCTGCCAGTAAGGACCAAGAGGGCATCTTTTGAGGCCAAGTAGATTGGGGAAGCAGGCCCCAAATCTCATTTTCAATATAGGCCCCGTCTGAGGTTCAGGGACAGCTCCAGGCCAGTCCAAATGCAAAGCAATCCCTAGATATATCTGGCTTTGGGCTGTATCACCATGGAAACAGGAGCTGGGGAAATCAGCCCACCCCTCACCTTGCATGATATGCCACGAAGGGTGGCACACTGTGGGCCTGAGCTCTTTGTTCTTCCTTGCTACCTTCTAGCTCTATTCAGTTCCTCTGATTCAGAGAAATGAATGGAGGAGTTGCTCCTAGATAGGGAAGATGAAGGGCTGCTTGCTTAGAGAATTTACCAGGTTAAGGAAACAGGTTAGGGAGGGACCTGGCCCATCAGCTAGCTCAGCACTGTTTTGGGTCTCCTCAGCCACCAGGTCCCTTTTTGCTGCCTTTAAGTGTAAGAAATAGCAGTGGTGGGGGAGGGGGTTGTTGAGGTGGGTAAGCGTTTCTCTGGGTTGATCAGGCATAGGGGAGAAGGTCTTTAAAATGCTTTATCCCAGAACCCTCCTTTCTTATGACTGGTTGAATGTTTGGTAAGACTTCTCTATCTTTGTGCCTCAGACCCCTCCTTAAGGGGAGACTCATGGTGGCCAGGGGCAGGGGCCAGCTGACTTCCTGGATATAGCTGCTCTTTAGAGAAGCTTGCATGGAGCTAGAGAGGCCTCCTGGTCCATTCTTGGGTCCTCATGCCTTATGGGCAATGTTCTGTAGCTGGCCTTGGACAAACCTCTTTCCAAGCCTGAAATGAGGGATGGAGGGGGCACTCCATTCTCTTTGTTCTATCCTCAGCTTCTCACCCTGGGGCTGAGTAGCCCTTAATGGATTGGGAGAGGGGGTAGCAGGCTTTGTAGGAGTGCAGGGAGCTGAGGCTAAATCAGGGTAAGGAAGGGAATGCATAGCCAGCTGCTCCCTCTCATTCTCCCTCCCTCATCCCTGTCAGTGCAGCCCCAGTCAGGGCAGAGGGCAGCTGGAATAGGTCTCCTGAGCCATGGTGGGTATATTATTCATGAGCCGGCTATGTATGCTCAGGTGCTGAGGTGGTGGTAGAGTCCCTGTCCTGTCTGGAAGATGGGACCATGTTGGTGGTGGTGGGGTGCAGTGGTCCTGGCTAACTTGTGCTCCCTTGTCCTGGCCACAGGAGCTGACACAATGAGTGACACAAGTTCTGTAAGCCTGGAGGTGAGCCCTGGCAGCCGGGAGATGTCAGCCACCACACTGTCCCCTGGGGTGAGCAGCCGAGGCTGGGATGATGGTGATAACCGCAGCGAGCACAGTTACAGCGAGTCAGGCGCCAGTGGCTCATCCTTTGAGGAGCTAGACCTGGAAGGAGAGGGGCCCTTTGGAGAGCCACAGCTGGAACCTGAGGCCAAACCTCTGGGGGCCACTTCAGGACCTCAGAACCCCTGAGAAGGGTGAGGAGTATGCTGTGACCTGCACCCTTCTGTGGTACGGTTCCTAAGGAACTGAGCAAGCTCTCCAGCCCTCTTCCTCCTTTCCTTCCCCAGACTGGTGTGGGGGTCACTGGGGGTCTGACTTCTCCCACCCTAGGCCTATAGCTAGGCCTTTTCCTCATTGCCCTTTTGGCTTCTGAGGCCAAAGGAGCCAAGGACTGTTATTTGCATCAGCCCCCTGGGCTGCCACCCCTGTCATCTTTTTTCAGACTCACATTGGAGCTTCCAGAATCCAGAATAAAACAAATGATTTTCTTGTTTCATCTTGATTTGGGTTGTGTGTTTATTTGTTTGACATTGGGGAGCACTGTGCAGATAATCTGGGAGTGGGCAGGAGTCTCCTAAGGACAAGGAAAGGAAGGATTCCTGGGGTGAGGGGAAGGGGAATATTGGAGGACCTGCTCTGTAAAACCAGTCGACCCTACAATGCAGTGGGCCTTCGGGGCTCCCCTATGCTGGTGAGAAGCAGAGCAAAAAGTGTTACAGCTAAGCACAGGGTACCCTCCAGAGCTCATAAGTGGAGAGCTCACAGCTTGCCTTTGTCTGCTTCCAAGGATGCCTTTTTGTGTCCATGGCTTAAGTGTGCCTGTGCTCATGCTGGGACCTCTCCAGCAGGTGGGGACACCCTGCTGTGCTGGCCAGTGCCTTCACAGCTGGGTGTGTACATGTAAATACAGACGGAGCTACTGATGGTGTTCCTGGGTGAGTGTGCCCAAGTGAGCATCAAGATGTGATTGTGACCAGGCATGGTGGCTCCTGCCTGTAATATATCACAGCGGGAGGCTGAGGCAGAAGGATTATAAGTTCAGGCCCTGTTTGGGCAACTTAGCAACTTGGTAAAACCCTGTCTCAAAATAATGTTTTTTTAAAAGGGTCAGGGATGTAGCTTAGTGCATAGGCTCTGGGTTTAATCCTCAGTACCACGTACAGAAAAATGCTGGTAGATGAGCATGACTGCATATGTATGGATGGCTGTGTGGCTATTGCATATGCTGCTGTGTTTTGTGTGTTTTAATGGTATAGGTTGCATGCTATGGATGTGTGAGGCTAGCTGTCTGGAGGCATCTCTGAAGCCTTGTGGCTATGTATATGGTCATGTGTTCAAGTGTAAAGGCATATATTTTATCATGTATCCATGGATAAAACTATGGGTCTGTACAGCTGTGTGTCCATGATCACAACTGTGAATGTGGGGGCATAATATGTCTAGCTGCTTATGTGTGGCCATGTGTCCATATATAGGTACCACTATGGCTGTGTGGCCATGCCCATGTGTATAGCTGTATGTACATGGTTATGTGCATGTGTACAGCTGTGTAGGGGAATCATGTACTTTTAGAATCACAGCAAGGTATTATGGCTGTGTCTGCCTATATAACTATGTCACCACGTCCACATACACAGTTATGTGTCTAAAGCTGGGTGTATTTTTTGGGGGGGGGGTTTTGAGACAGAGTCTTGCTATGTAGTTTAGGCTGGTCTTGAACTCACTATGTAGCTCAAACTGGCCTTGAACTCCTCCTGCCTCGGCCTCCCAAGTGCTGGGATCACAGGTGTGTTTGTCCTTGTCTGTGTGCCCAGCTGGGAATGGAGGCTACATGTCTGTGAGTCATTGTGTGTCTGTGCCTGCAGAGGGGCAGTGCAGCTCATCACTGCAGGCTGTGTGAAAGGTTTCCGTTGCTGCTGCTGTGTATAGCCATATCTGTGTATAAAGCCTGGGATCTTTTGTGAAGCTGTCTTGGTGAGTGGGCTGGGTGTGGGACTGGGATTGCTGTGCAGCTTTTCTCACCTCAGCACCCTCCTGCTGTCAACCCCACTGTTCCAAAGCCTGGTCCATCGCTCACCTACCCCAGGGAGCGGTTGCTCTGAGCCAGCCAGAGGGTGAGAGCAGTTGGTGGTAGAGCTGGAGCTGGAAGACAGCATGTCTGTCTCCCCAGCTTTGTCTGACAGCTCTGAACCCTCATCCCGCTGCTACCTTGTCTCCCATTAGTGATCGGTTTTGTATTTGTTTGGGTTTGATGTGTCTGTTTTGTTTCAAAGCTGTGTTCTTCAGAGAGCAGTGGAGCATCAAGCCTCCATGTCCAGGGAAAAAGCCTGTCCTTGTGATCCTGCCCTCAAATGCCACACATACATTCTGATGTGTGCGCCTGAGGGGCCTGGGCCTGGCATTTTCATCAGCGCCTATCTAAGGTGACCCTGCTTCCCCTGACACCTGTGGAAAAAAGGGCAGCACTAGGGGAACATGTAGGGATATTGTGGCCCTTAGCATTCATTAGTTTGTGTATGTCTAGGGGCAGATAACACAGGTCTGGGGCTAGACCTGAGCTCAGGTCCTGTCCCCAAACTCTTCAGCATGGCCTAACTCTACAGTGTATCCACCACCCCTGCCCAGTGTTGTCCTTACCCATCCTGTGGGAGGGAAGAGCCAAGAGCATCTCAGAGCTGTCCTCCCTCTGCTTGGGCTCCAGCGCTCACTCCCTCCTACGCAGCAGCCAGTTCCAGGAGCCTTTCTGTGGTCCCCTTCCTTCCCCCATTTCCATCAACCCAGCAGATCCTTCAGGAAAGACCCTAGTGCCTGGGCTTGAAGCCTCCAAAGGTTGATATCGCGGCAATAAATGTCCTTTGTACATTGGAGCAGGGACTAGTGGGGGAGGGGTAGCAGCCTTAAAGGTCATCTGCAGGAAGGAAGGGGGAGGTCTGTTCTTTGACCTCCCTCTTCTACCAATTTTTCCTCCCGGTGACTCAGGTCCTAGCTCTCACATGGGGCCTGATATGTGGCCTGCGCTGCAGTTGCTGGGTGTAGAGAATGGATGAAGACAGCGACTGACTTTCTGCAACAGGCCAGCACTCCATTTACCTCCCACGCGCCCCTTTACTTGTCCCCCTGATGTCAGCTCAAGACCCTGGGTCCAGCTCCTCCACTCTCGCAGACGGGACCCACAGCATTGTGCTCCTTCTCTTGGTTCAGTGACCTTCCTATCCCTGTCCTGTGCCCTTTTCCCGCCGCTTCTCTAGGATGCAGTGTGGCTGCAGGGACCTGCGAGGCACCTGCTCCAGTGCAGAGCTGGAGCGCCCAGGGATTCAGTACCACGCGGCGGACAGCTCCGGGCCCTTGAAGAGCCGTGCAGGGGTCGGAAAGGAGGCGGAGGCTGGGCTGGGAGGGAGAGACCCGCAGCTGGGAGGACCGGAGGAGGGGCCGGGGGCGGGGCGGCCACGATTGAAAGCGGCTAGGCGGGCGGGCGGCAGGCGCAGAGCCGGCGAGCGAGCCAGCGAGCGGGATCCGGAGTCTTGCGCCCCTGCTCCACTCCGATTCTCTCCGTGCCAGAGCTGGGCGCGCCAGGTAGGGTGAGCCCGTGGGGCTGCGGTGGCTGCCGACCTTCTCGGCCTGACCCCACCACATTCTGGGTCCCCGCAGGCCCTCGAGTTCTGGGGCACCTGGGCCGGGGCATCCAGACAGCGCTCTGGGAGCTCGGGGAAGCGGGAAGACAGCCCGGAGCGTCCCGCCTTTCTTCCCCAGAGAATGCACCCCCTGCATCGCGCTACCCGGTTCCTCCCGCTCCAGCGTTCTCTCGTCCTTCTGTCTGCGCCTCCGTCTTTGTCTCAGCCTCCCGGGCTTGCTTGCCCCTTGACCACATTTTATGGCCCTGAACCCTGGTTGCCAGACTCCTGGGTTCTGTCCCCTTCCTGCCTCTGAGCTTCCATCCGGGCCTCCTCTGTGCTCTGCCTCATCTGGGTCCCTGCCCCACCTGTGTTGGTCTTCATCCCTGCTTCTCTCTTCTGTTAGCTGCTTCTTTCAGGTTTCTACAAGATCCCAGTGTTCCTGCCCAGGCACCAGCGGGAGGTCTGGGGAGCTGAGGGGGCAAAGTGAGAAGCCTAGTCTCTCTGTGACCAAGACGTGGGGTCCTTGAACTAGTTGCTGGTCTCTTCAACCTGTTTCCTTCCTCCTCTGAGGGAAAATGTATATCCCTCTCCCAGCCTTTCTAAGCCTGCGTGATTGTTAAAGCCTGTGTGGGGTGGATGTTTGGGAAGGCAGTTGAGGTACAGATGATAGGATACAGAGTGAAAGATGGAGGGAGGGGGCCCCTTGAGGGCCAGGATCAGAATGGACAGGTCCCTGAAGCTGAGGATGGGGAGGCCAGAATTGGTGACTTTGTCTGCTGTGTTTGGAGTGAGAGAAAACAGGCACAAAATCTCAAACTGCACTTACATGGGAACTAGGGAATCCAGAACTCACCCTCAGAGCTGTTGGAATATTCTGACCAGAAGAATTGTCCCCACCCATGACACATGCATATGTTCACACTTGCTTTCCCTGCTAACTTAGAACCTGTAGCCACTGGGTGCCTTCCTTGAGACCAGCCTCTTTGCCTTGCTGTCAGGGTTCTTTCACTGGAGACACGGGAGATGGCCTTTTAAGAACAAGAAGATGAGACCTTTGTTCAGCTGGGCTCCAGTCTCCATGGTTGGAGATTGTCCCCTATAAACTCTTCCCTCCCTCTTCTCTTATGGATACCCAGACAACAGTGCCTTCTCTCTGAAATCTAAGGCTCAGGATGGGGACGAGAGCCCTGAGTTTGTAACTCTGACTTGGCTTCAGGTATTGGTCTGGGGTTCTGTGAGGTTTGTGCAGGGTCTTGGGTACCCTTTGACTTTCACAGGGTTTGGCATTGCTGGAGTCTCCTGTCCTCTGCCTGGGCTTCCACTCCCTGCCTCCCTCCCCCTCTGCTGAGTTTGATAGGCTACTAGGGCCCATCTCTACCCTAGGTCAGGGTAAGGCTGTGAAATAGACCGAGGGCGGTGTCCCAGGAACTTTTCAGCATAGTGACACTACCTTCTCCATGGATCCTGGGTACCAGGAAAGGTGTGTGGGGAGAGGTGGAGACAGAAGGGGAAGCTGGAAAAAATAGGGGGGGGGGCTGCTCTCAGGTTCCACTTTCCTTGTCTCTCTGTCTGTCTATCTCTCCGCAGGAGCTGGGTCCCTTCTCATCTCTCTTCCTGTCTGTCCTTTCCTGGCCCCTGTCCCTCCTCTCTTTGCCTTCACTGCTTCTACTCTCATTCCCTGGAGACCCAGGTCTGCTGGACCCATTCATCCCCTTTGGGGCCATGGGATTGCTGCTTGGGCTCCTGGCACTGCTGCTGCTGTGGGGTGCTGTGGCTGAGGGCCCAGCCAAGAAGGTGCTGACCCTGGAGGGTGACCTGGTGCTGGGTGGGCTGTTCCCAGTGCACCAGAAGGGTGGCCCAGCAGAGGAGTGTGGTCCTGTCAATGAGCATCGTGGCATCCAGCGCCTGGAAGCCATGCTTTTTGCACTGGATCGGATCAACCAAGACCCCCACCTGCTGCCCGGCGTGCATCTAGGTGCACATATCCTTGATAGCTGCTCCAAGGACACACATGCCCTGGAGCAGGCACTGGACTTTGTGCGTGCCTCACTGAGTCGTGGTGCCGATGGCTCACGCCACATCTGTCCTGATGGCTCTTATGCTACCCATGGTGATGCTCCCACTGCTATCACTGGCGTCATTGGCGGCTCCTACAGTGATGTCTCCATCCAGGTATGTAGAAGCCACTCAAAAGGGCTGTGGGGACAGAGGTTAGAGGTGGTGCCCCAGAACTCCTGCTGTGCAGGAGCTTCAGGTACCATCCACTGAAAGGGAATCAGCAGCTTCCTTTCAGTAACTTTTTATAGAAGAATAAGAAAGTGCCCCAACACACAATGGGGCTGATTTCTAGAGGTTGTGTAAGAGAAACTCATATAAGAAAAAAAAAAAAGAAGCATCTCACTCCCAACACACACGCGCGCGCGTGCACACACACACACACACACACACACACGCACACACCCTGATGTTAAACAACCTGAAAGGCTTAATAGCCAGGCTTCTAGACTCAGGCTGTGTGTGGGTTTGGATCCTGGCTTCTCCATATACTAACTGCATGGCTCTGGGCAGATTATCTCCTCCTTATAAAATGGGATTCAGAACACTTTCTCCCTTTAGGTTTGTAGTGGAAATTTAACGAGGCAATGCATTCAAAGCATAATCAGAAGGCCTGGCAGGTCATAAAGGCACCTTCAATATTAGCTGTTACAGTATTAACCCTTTCTATAGGTGAAGAGATTGAGGCTCAGAGAAAAGCAGATCATAAGAGAGAAAAGCAGATCAAAGTAGTGGCAAAAAGGAAAGCTGAAGTCAGAACTCTCAGCCCAGTCTGTCTGACTATCTCTCCCTGGATTGGAGAGGGGTAGACAAATAAAAGCCAAGAATGGCCATGGGGGAAAAAAAACAAGACAGGGAATCTAAGAGGAAAAGAAGTAGAATGTGCATGGGGCTCAAAGGAGTCTACCTCAGGGTCTTCAGGAGGTATAGGATTTGAGGGGGCGAGGGAACCTCCACCTCTCCCACAAGGGGTCAGCAGAGGGTATCCTGTTACTGAGCTTCAGCAGGTGCTGGCCCAGCTGACTTCCCTTTGCTGTTTATTGGCTATACCCTGGGTACTGCTTGCTTCTTTGGCCCAGGTGGGATGCTCCTGCTCCTTGACTGGGTCCCAGCTCTTGCCCAGTTCCTTGCCTGCTGGTGCCCAGTGCAGGTAGCTGGATGATGAGGCCAGAACTGAGATCCAGGCTGAGGGCCGGAAGGGAGGCCTTGGATGGGGCTTCAGCTTCCTTTAAGAAGCTACAGAGAACATTGACTTTAGAGAAATGAAGCAGAATAGGGGTTGTGGGATAGGAGAGGCCTGGATTATCTGTCCTGCTAGTCCCAGCTATGGGTGTTTCTGCCAGCATTGCCATCTGCAGCCCTGGGGTGGGGGTGGGTTTGCAGTTTCCTGCTGCTGATGTCTCAGGGGCTTTGGAGAACCTTTCTCTGCACCTCTGCCCTCCACAGTTTTCTTCATGGCCCCTTGCATTTTTCTACAACAGTCCCATTACCTCCTTCCCATGCCAAGCTGCCCGCTTCCTATAGCAGGGCCCACACCTCAGCATCAAGCTACTTTTCCCTGTCTTGCACAGCACAAGGCCCATCCCTTCAACCTTAGACTCCACCTGTCTGTCCATGATTCCTCTTCATTCTTGCCCCCTTTTGCCTGCCCAATTCCCATCAGCTTCCATGTGCCAGACACTGTGGTCTCCTATGCATTACCACTTTTTATTTGCTCAGCAGACTTATAAGGTAGGGATGAAAAGCTGAGACTCAAGGAGATTTTTCTAATTGTAGGGGTACAGAGGTAGAAAGTGAGGGAGAGGGCATGAGAACCTCATACTGTCTGAGTCAGACCCTACATCCTAGTTAACAGCAGAGGTTTTAAACCTCTCCTGTGGCCATGCCCTGCTTTCTCTTACCTACCATCTTTCAAGTTTTTGGCTGGACTCTACTCAAGAGGTAGGAGGGTGGAAGATGGGTTGGCAGGCAGTAAGTGGTGGAGCAGAGAGGTTTTTTAAATGCCAGGCTTAGATATCCAGTGGAGACCGAGCCTTGGATGGCCAGGGCCACTGGGCTTTTGGATCTGTGTCTTTCTTCTTGGGAGCCTTTTCCTTCTTTCCACATCATTCCATCAGGATTGATGCTAGGGAAGTGTTTCCTACTTCCAAGCAAGGACAGAGCTTGAGAGTCTTAGGTATCCCAGATGCCACCTAGTGCTTTCCTCTGTCCCTGGTGCAACCGAGTGCCAACTTCTATCTACCCCGTGCCTTCCTTGGCTCCTTTGCCATGTGTCTGTTGCAGGTGTGATTCAGGACCCCAGGGCTTGGCACTGGCCTTGCACTCTCAGCCCTTGGGAAGAGACAGAAACCTCAGGTAGAAAACTCATCAAGTTTATGTGAAGGTCTTTAGAGACAGGGGACTTTTGGGCTGACCCTATAGACACTTGATCCTAAGCTTTGCTAGTGGTGGGAGGTTCGTCTGTCTCTGGTGGTTGTTTGACCTAGTCCTAATCTTTGCCCTTTCTATTCACTCCTCAACCAGGTGGCCAACCTCCTGCGGCTATTTCAGATCCCACAGATCAGCTATGCCTCCACCAGTGCCAAGCTGAGTGACAAGTCCCGCTATGACTACTTTGCCCGCACAGTGCCCCCTGACTTCTTCCAAGCCAAGGCCATGGCTGAGATCCTCCGCTTCTTCAACTGGACCTATGTGTCCACTGTGGCTTCTGAGGGTGACTATGGTGAGACAGGCATTGAGGCCTTTGAGATAGAGGCCCGTGCCCGAAACATCTGCGTGGCGACCTCAGAGAAGGTGGGCCGTGCCATGAGTCGTTCTGCCTTTGAGGGGGTGGTTCGAGCCCTACTGCAGAAACCCAGTGCTCGTGTTGCTGTCTTGTTTACCCGTTCTGAGGATGCCCGTGAGCTGCTCGCTGCAACACAGCGCCTCAACGCCAGCTTCACCTGGGTGGCCAGTGATGGCTGGGGGGCCCTGGAAAGTGTTGTGGAAGGCAGTGAGGGGGCAGCTGAGGGTGCCATTACCATTGAGCTGGCCTCCTACCCCATCAGTGACTTTGCCTCTTACTTCCGGAGCCTGGACCCCTGGAACAACAGTCGGAACCCCTGGTTCCGTGAGTTCTGGGAGCAGAGATTCCGCTGTAGCTTCCGGCAGCGAGACTGTGCCACCCATTCCCTGAAGGCTGTGCCCTTTGAACAGGAGTCTAAGATCATGTTTGTGGTCAATGCAGTATATGCCATGGCCCATGCACTGCACAACATGCACCGCACCCTCTGCCCTAACACCACCCACCTCTGTGATGCCATGCGACCTGTCAACGGGCGCCGCCTCTACAAGGACTTCGTGCTCAATGTCAAGTTTGATGGTAATAGAGCTGGCCAGTGTCCATCATCCTGCTGACCCTCAGAGGATGGAAGGAGCAGGGCTTCATGTTCCATTACTTGGCTAAGAAAACACAGCATAGTGCAAGTGAAGGACTCCATCAGGGTGTTGATGTCAGAACCAGGACAGGGAATACTAGGCAGGGAGGAATCCTAGCCTGGGGTTCTGCTTTCTGAGATCCTTCTAGAGTAGTGTCTGACCTGGTCCTGCTGCTCAGAGGGTTTCTGGTTCCTTGGACCTGGCCCTCTATCTCCTGACTCCTTCTCTTGCTGAGGGCAGAGGCCAGGGGACCGCAAGCCTATTCTCAGGCAGCAGTAGAGTCCAAATCAGGGTGGGTTGAGAGTCAGCATCAGATGAAGCTCTTAGGGAAGAGAAACCCAGTTGATTTTCCATCTAAAGTATCCTCAAATCAAAAGTCAAACTGCCCATTTTAAGAATGAGTGTTTCAGAATCATCATTAGGCTTCGGAAAGACAAGTAGAACAGTGGGAGAGGGTGCCTAGACTGAAAGACCTTGGAAGCACTGTCACAGGGTTGAGACCAAGAGGACAGTTGTCCTCAGTATCCATGGAGATTGTTTCTGGGACCCCCATGGCTACCACAGTCTGAGGAGGCTCATGCCCTAAATGAAATGGTTTATTTGCATATAACCTGTAGCTGTCTTCCCATATACTTTAAATCATCTCTAGATTATTTATTATATCTAAAACAATTAAGTGCTATGTAAATAGTTGTTATACTATATTGTTTTGGGAAAAATGATAAGAAAATAAGTTTGTACATGTTAGGTATAGACTCAAGCGTTGTGGTCTAAGTAATTTTTAAAAAAATTTTTCTGGCTGGGCATGGTGGTACACACTTGTAATCTCAACACTCAGGAGGCTGAGGCAGGAGGATTGCCAGTTTGAGGCCAGCCTGGGCTACATAGTGAGTTAAAGCACAGCCTGAACTACATAGCTAGATCTTATCTCATAAAAACCCCCAAACAAACAGAAAAACAAAAAGCTAAAGAAAAAATTTTATTCTGAGTTGGGTAACTGAAGCTGAGGAGCCTGTACCAACTATAATTCCAATAAGATTGACATTCAGAGCTATAGAATCTGGGTGGGATTGGGGTTTGAGTCAAGGGTGTGATTAAATTGATGTTAGGGCTAGGCATGGGTGAAATTTATGGTTGGGATAGAGTTAGATATTGAGAACTTTGAGGCTGGATGGGAAAAAAAGGGCTTGGTGGGACTTGGGTTTGAATCCAGGCTGCACTACTGACCCAAGGGGCCTTAATCATATCATTTCCTGCTTGAACCCTGAGTTCTCACTGGGACTAGACGTGGCTGTGGCCCTGGCTCCTGAGCCTGGTTGGGCAGTATGAGCTCTGAAGGAGATGGAGTTGGGCTGGAGAGTGGCCATGACCATTCTGTGGAAAGCAGTGGCTGCAGGGGAGTGCTGAAGTTCAGTCTGCACTGGGATCAGGGTTAGGGCTAGAGCTGGGATTGCTGTTGGTAGGAGTACCATAATAGGATTGTCACATTTGGGGAGAGGGCTGTGGTATGTGTTGTGATTAAGTTAGGGTTTGGTGCCCAGGTTCGAATGTGTCAGAGACTAGGTAAGGTTGAGTTTAGTAAGTCATGGTTGGGGATTGGTACAGGACTAGGCTTTAAGGCTTGAGTTATATTTGAGGCTTAGGATTGGTAAAGGCTGAGGTTTGATGTTGGAGTTTAGGGGTAAGAATTTGTTGTAACCTCACTTTTAGAAAAATGGCTAGAGCTGGGCACAGTGGCACATGCCTGTAATCCCAGCAACAAGGGAGGCAGAGGCAGGAGGATTGCTAGTTTGCAATTTAGCAAGACCCTCCCTCAAAATAAAGGAGTTGGGGATATAGGTCAGTGATAGAGCACCCCTGGTTTGATACACAGTACTTGCCAAAAAAGAGATGAGAGAGAAAGAGAGAGATATGAAAGGAAAAGAAGAAAGGAAAAGGAAAAAAAGAAAGAGAAAGAAAGAAAAGGAAGAAAGAAAGAAGGAAAGAAAAAAGGAAGGAAGGAAGGGAAGGAAAAAGGCTGGTTGGGGTCAGGATGGGCTTTAGGGTTGGCAGAAGGATTGGAAGAGCTAGTGGTGGCCTTAGCTCTGGGTTTGTGTTCCATGTGAGTGTGAGGGTTGAGGTCACATCAGGGTAACCCACCAGTCCAACCCTTTCTTCTTTCCTTCTCCATCCCAGCCCCCTTCCGCCCCACTGACACTGACAACGAGGTGCGCTTCGACCGCTTTGGTGATGGCATTGGCCGCTACAATATCTTCACCTACCTGCGGGCAGGCAGTGGGCGCTACCGCTACCAGAAGGTGGGCTACTGGGCAGAAGGCCTGAGCCTTGATACCAGCCTCATCCCCTGGGCTGCCCCCTTGGCTGGCCCCCTACCTGCTTCTCGCTGTAGTGAGCCCTGCCTCCAGAACGAGGTGAAGAGTGTGCAGCCGGGTGAGGTGTGCTGCTGGCTCTGCATCCCCTGCCAGCCCTACGAGTACCGGCTGGACGAGTTCACCTGTGCAGACTGTGGGCTCGGCTACTGGCCCAATGCCAGCCTGACTGGCTGCTTCGAGCTGCCCCAGGAGTACATCCACTGGGGTGATGCCTGGGCTGTAGGACCTGTCACCATTGCCTGCCTGGGTGCTCTGGCCACCCTCTTTGTGCTGGGCGTCTTTGTGCGGCACAATGCCACGCCTGTGGTTAAGGCCTCTGGTCGGGAGCTCTGCTACATCCTGCTGGGTGGTGTCTTCCTCTGCTACTGCATGACCTTCATCTTCATTGCTAAGCCCTCCACGGCAGTGTGCACCTTACGGCGCCTTGGTTTGGGCACTGCCTTCTCTGTCTGCTATTCAGCCTTGCTCACCAAAACCAACCGCATTGCACGTATCTTTGGCGGGGCCCGGGAGGGTGCCCAGCGGCCGCGCTTCATCAGCCCCGCCTCGCAGGTGGCCATCTGCTTGGCACTTATCTCGGGGCAGCTGCTCATCGTGGCTGCCTGGCTGGTGGTAGAGGCACCAGGGATAGGCAAGGAGACAGCACCTGAAAGGCGGGAGGTGGTGACATTGCGCTGTAACCACCGAGATGCGAGCATGCTTGGTTCACTGGCCTACAATGTGCTCCTCATTGCGCTGTGCACGCTCTATGCCTTCAAGACCCGCAAGTGCCCCGAGAACTTCAACGAGGCCAAGTTCATTGGCTTCACCATGTATACCACCTGCATCATCTGGTTGGCATTCCTGCCCATCTTCTATGTCACCTCCAGTGACTATCGGGTAAGCCACCTGCCACAGAAGAGGGAGGGAGGGGTGAGACCCTGGACCCTTGGTTTCCTGGTGTCTCATTTGGTCTACTGATAAATGAAGCTCTAAGAGGTTAAATGCTCACTTGGGCCCACAGCTTGTGTGTACACTGGGGGAAGGTGAGAGGGCTGAGTAGGACTTAGGGAAATGGCCAGGTACATGGGGAACCCAAGTTAGAGAGAGATAAGAGGAGATGTCAAGACTTAGTCATCCCCCCATAATCTGGGAGGAGATGGGAATGCAGAATGTGTCCCAATGAGTAGGGGCTTTGCCTTGCTGTACTTGAGCAGCTGGCTGGAAAGGGGGTACAGATGAAGGAAAGCAGAAAGGCAAAGCAAAGAGTAGGAAGAGGAGATGCAGGGTGTAGGAATGAGAAAGGTTTAAGCAGGTGAAAACTGTACTCAGTTGCTTCCAAGCAAATCTGGCTCCAGCTAGCACTGAGTGTCTCAATGGGTGTCCGCAGCTGCAAGGGGCAATGGCTACTTTAGATGGGGTGTTCAGGGGAGGGCTATCTGAGGAGGTGACTGTTGAGTTGAGCTCAGAATGCTGAGGATCATCTGGGTTAATCCTCATATTCTAGAATGAGCTCCACCACTCTCTTGTTCTACTGATGAAGAAACAGAGTCAGGACAGTCAATCCCTTATTCAAGGTCACTCAGCTTGGTAGTATAGGGTCTGAGCTGACAATCTTAACAGTTAAAGGAGCAGAAAAATTGTGGAAAAGCCCTGGCAAAGATCCTTTTCCCAGGTCAGAAGTGGCAAGGTGCTGATGAGCCAGGGACCACCATGCTTGGCTGCTCTGCTTGCACTTGCTGAGCCACCTGCTTGGGTGGTGGAGGCCAGGTTTGGAGAGGGAATCTGCTCTGACTTAGTCCATATTTGCATATTATTTGCATTTTCTTGCCAATCACAGACAGCTAAGGACTTACCCAGGGCCTACACACACATTATTTAACTACCCATGCAGGTACACACTTGGGCACAAACATGTATACCTATACATGTGTAGACACACATCCCTGCACACACATATATTTGTGTACACATTCTGCACACTTGGTACAAACACATCTCCCTGCCTACACATATATCCTTATCTATAGATTCCACACTTACCTTCAAACATTTGCACATACACCTGTGTGCACTCACTGTTGCACATACATATACCCACACAGAGATGCATGCATCTACATGCATGCACTCCATACCTCTACCTCTCTACACATGCACAAACGCCTATACTTATGTGCACCCCTGCATGTGCTCTTCCACAGCTGGGACTCTGGTGTCCCTGGAAAATAGTCCATTGGGGCTGATGCTGGGACTGTGCCCATACTTCTAGGAATCCTTTGGGGCTCGGCAAATGGACCAAAGCCCAGTGGATGATTACTTCTCCTCCACTTCCTCCCTGAAGAACCTAGGAAGGGGGTCCTGGTGCCAGGACCAGGCCTTTGGGATGAACACACTTAATCCTTACCTGCTCACCCACTCACCCATTGCAGGTTCAGACCACCACCATGTGCGTGTCAGTCAGCCTCAGTGGCTCTGTGGTGCTGGGCTGCCTCTTCGCACCCAAGCTACATATCATCCTCTTCCAGCCACAGAAGAATGTGGTGAGCCACCGGGCACCCACCAGCCGCTTTGGCAGTGCCACCACGAGGGCCAGCTCCAGCGTTGGCCAAGGTCAGCATCCTAAGCTCACCTCTATACCTGGGACCCCTTCCACTCCAGCTCGCCAGGCATGATCCATTCCTCAGGTTGCTGAGATTCCTTGTCTGGAGGTGGGGTGTCCTCAAAATGAGCTGGATATAAGTGGGTGACATTAAGGGGACATTTCCCTCTATTGTCCTGCCTCCCCTGCTGCCTGCCTTCCATGGGAGACCTCAGCCCTAACCTTCAGCTTCTTTTCCCTAGGATCTGGTTCCCAGTTTGTCCCCACTGTCTGCAATGGCCGAGAAGTGGTGGACTCAACAACGTCATCACTTTGAAGATACTGTAATCTTGCCCTGATGTGGCTGCTTCCTGGAACCCAGTGCAGACCCAAGTCCATAGCCAGGAGGAAGTCGGCTGGAGCACTGCAATAACACCACCCCATGCCTGCCCTCAAGGTCATACCCACCTACTCACCTACCCCTTCCAAGTCAGAAGTCAGGGTCCTTAGCTGGAGAGCCTCTCTCATCACCACCAACTGCCCTTCAGCTGTGTCCCCTGCTTGTCAGGCCCAGGGGTCAGAGAGGAGAGAGCCAGGGTCCACTCTGCCCTGGAAAGGGGTGGTTGAAGACTATGGGCCCCAAACCCCCAGTCAGCAAAGGTGCTTCCAGCCCAGCCCCTCCCCCCTCCTAGGGCCTTTTAAATTTTTTATATAAGTTACTCTGGGATGGGAAGGGTGGTTATTGTGGGGGCCATTCCTCCCTCTGCACAGTAGTTCGTCTTGTGGTTTATTTTGTATTATCTGTAAATAAAGTGTCTTTATTTTAAACAATTGCTCTTTCCACTTGACCCAGGGAAGCCCCTCATGCCTCCTTAGTCCCTCAACTTTCATTCTGCTGCTGTTGGTGGACCTTGCTCATTATCTGGTGCTGGCAGCCATTAAGACAGACCCAGTCCTGCCTGACGGAGAGATTTAAAATGAATAAACCATCCTCCCTTATTAGCCAGATTTCCTGTCACTGGAACAAGAAAATATGTGACACCTGCAAATTCAAGTTTATTTTGGCTCCTGCTTTTCAGAGGATTCAGTCCATGTGTAGCTTGCGCCAAGGCAGAACAGCATTGGAAGAAACTGCTTATGCCATGACAGCCAGAAAGCTGAGAAAGAAGGGAATATGGGACAAGAATATACCTGTCCAGGTCACATCCCCAGTGACCCATTCCCTCTGCCCAGGCCCACCTCTGAACATGAAGTTTGGGGAGGCATTTTAGATCTAAACCGTAACAGGATCCCTGCAGACTGGCCAAGACACTCCTTGGGTGAGAGGAGGAGTTTTACATGGCCAGCTTCATCTGCCAGTCCAGGGGAAGGTTTCCCAGAGGCCCTGCCTGCCAGGTGGTGTGGGCTGACTGTGACCCCAGAGAATGGTGGACTTTTCCATGGCTGGTCACCTGGCATTTGGAGGAACTGTTGGTCAACACAGAGCCAGGGAGAGTATTGAGTGTGAGGGGACTATGAGGAGGCATGGGACCGATGTCATCTGTTCACATGGCACGTACAAAACCAGGCTGAGCTCGTGAGGAGGAAGGTGGATGAAGCAGGGAAGGCGGCTAAAGAAGCCCTCTGCTGTTGAGCCAGGCAAGAAGTATGGACCAGCAGCAGAGCCCAAAGTCTTTGGGCATCTTCCATGTTTGCTACGGGGGCTCACCAGCAGAGGGCGCCAAGGCCCAGCCTCAGCCACATGGCTCAGGGCCGACTACTGCCGCCCTCCTGTGGCCTAGAGGACAGTGGGCGCTGAACCAGAGGAATATGACAGCGTCAGGAGGTTGCTGTGGTAGCTGAGCAGGTTGAGGGCCCACAGTTGGAGATGGGCAGCCAGAAACACTTATTATTTTCATTTGCGTCTGCAGGCTGATGAGGCTGTGAAAGTTTGGGTTAATAATTTAAAACATAGACACAGAAAAATAAAATAAAATAGAAAAAAGAAAAATTGCAGAAGAGTTTCTCCTCCTCTGCCAACATCTGGGATGTAGGGATGACATATAAAATGTAGAATGCTCAGTTAACTACAAAGGTCATAGACAGCAAGTACTTTTTTTGATTACTTCTGTCTCACACATTATTTAGGATGTACTTACACTAAAAGATTTTATTTTTCTAAGTATCCTGTATTTTCTCTGCCAATTTTGGCACTCTTGTCCGAGTGGTCTCTATTCCAGCTTCTTGGCCCAGAGACAGGAGAGGGGCCTGACGCTCTCTAAGAGATACTTTTCATTTTTCTTCTGTGGCTGCCTCAAATGCCATGCAGGAAACTAGAAGATAACTATTGGAGATGGGAAATGGGGACTAGAGGAAGAGAGGGGATTAAAGTGATTGAAAATGGTCAAGATATGTTATATGCATGTTCTGCAAAATAAGCATCGCTATATTGTATTACAAACATGCACTAAATGACAACAACAACAACAAAATATCTTGCAGCCAGCCTAGCTTCATCGGGTGTCCCAGGGTTTTTCCCAGAGGTATTTGTTTTAGCTGGAGAAAGCTTTGAATGACTCCACCCTACAACTTCTCTGGACGATTTGTCTCTCTGTAGCTCTCCTCAGTTAGGTCTTCCAAGGGCCCCTCCCTTATTCATGACCAAACAGCAAGTCTGACACTGGACATATTAGCCTGCCTATTTTTCCCTATTTAAGCCACCCTTCAGTCCCCTTAGAGGTTTCAAATGTTCACTGTTCCCCTGTATGCTGCAGCATAAGTCCTAATAAAGCCTCTTCCAGATGGCATAGTTTTGAATATTTGTGATTTCTGTCTTGAGTAGAGCAGGATGAGCTGGTATACTAATGACTGGTAAGATCAGAGGCTGCTGGCACCTAAAACAGCCTGGATCTGCAACTGGCAGCACTGAAGGTGGCTAGCAGCAGAGAATGGCAGAGAGTAATGCAGAGTTGCTGGGAGTTGCCATCTTTAGTGGCCAGAAGAATTCCTGAAGCTTATTGGTTGCCACTGGCTCTGAGTGGCAAGCTGGGCCACCAAACCTAGGAACTGATAGTCTCTGGCTATCATTTAACTTTAAAAGATCTACACTTTGCCAATTCATGATGTGTATATGAATTGAGCAAGAGCCATCAGCTGACTGGCAACATCTTTTTATGTACTTTTTTTTTTTTGGTACCAGGGATCGAACTTGGGTCCTTGCGCTTGCAAAGCAGGTGGCAGAACCACTGAGCTAAATCCCCAGCTGACTGGTAACATCTTGAAAGCTCCTACGGGGACCCTTCCCTTTAGAAAGCCCTGGAGAAGAGGATGGATAATGGTTGTCAGAAGGCTCAAGAACCAGCCCATGTGTGACTTCCATCTTACACATGGCTAAGAATCCATGCTAGTTGATGACAACCCTATATAACTCAGGCCTTGATGCAGTTCCCTGGGTCTGGACACCAGGATGCTATTGCCCATGGCATAGGTAGCCCTGGACCCTGCTTCCAGCATGGCCTTTTCTGGGCCTTCCTGTGAATCTCGACCAGGGAACATTTGCTAGTTATCCCTAACAACTGGAGAAGCCAAGTTGGGGTTCTGATCCCCTCATACTCAGAAAGAAACCATTCTTTGCATGGCTTAGGAGTATTTTCCTTACAATATTAAAAAGTAGTAATGAACATGGTTCACAGATAAAAAGGTACAAAATGCATTTGGTGAAGAATCTGCTTCTATCCCTGTCGCCATATAAGGGGAAGAGCCAGAAATCTAGGGGTTGGGAGAGGTGTAAGGGAAGTGGGTAAAGAATTCCTAAGGACCAATCCACCTGTCTGCTTGCCCTACCCCTTTCCTTTTGCCTCCACATTTGTGGGCATGACTTCCATGGCTGCTACCCTCATATTACATGACCACTCCTCCCTAAACTTTATGGTGTGGTAGGCAGTATCATCTTGGCCTTCACTCTTAAACTCTCAATCCTTATCCTATATGACAAAGGCGAGGCCCCACTAGCTCCCTGACCCCAAGTCCTCCTCCCAATCTTGGGTGACCTGGATTTATCGCTAGCTATCCTTCCCTCCAATGCCACAAATCCGTATCTTTCAAAGCCCTAGCATGTCTGCCTGGGAAAGGGATAAGGGCATGGGGTCCCTGCTGAGTCTGAATATGCTAGTTTTGAAGTCCTCTAAGGAAATCCCTGCTCCTTCTGGGGACTGGGGATGAAGGATGTCAAGCTTTGAGATCTCTCTCAGAGCTATCCAACATGGTGAATGAATTTTCCATGATTGTGACTACCAGATATTTTGCTTGGGTAGCCAGAGTTTAGACTGAGGGGTGGGTTTTCCTCTTGTGGCTTTGTTTAAAGAACCTCCTAGCTCTACTTCCATCCTTTCATTGGTCCCTTGCATTGGTCCTGTGAAAAATCACAAAATAGTCTTTAGGCTGTCTATGTGGGGCTGGCTCTCTCTTACCAAACTATGAGTCCCAGTAGCTTGCAAGAGGGTGGTTCAGGCTTCTGTGCTTTCTGGTTCCCCAATCCTAGCATGGGGAGGAGGGGAATAATCCTGTCACAAGGGAAGTTCTGTTGAAGGATGCCTTCTCCCATTTGAGCAGGTCCTTGAGACAGAACTTCAACATCCAAGAGAAAGTTGGTGATGTACTGGGCAAAAGTTTTGGGGGAAAAACTTGGGGATGAGAAGGAATCAGGAACAAGATTAAAGTTCTTCCATTCCCTAGAATTCCATGGGTGAATGCTGCCCTAGAGCAACATTTGGGCTAGCGCTCCAGTGCCATTGGCCTGCTCTACCCTATTACTCTTGCCTCTTCTGCTGATGTGAGGAGTTATAGGGAGGGGGGAGGAATTGCCAAGTGCCTCAAAATCTTTAGAAAATGTCCCCAGCCCAAGTTCTACAAAGAAAAGAAGGAGGAGGAAGAGGAGGAGGAGGAGGAGAGGAATCCACCACTTCTGCTTTTGTAGGCCAGTGAGGGATGAAGAGATGGGGCATTCTCAAGCTGGGAGAGAGTGGTTAGATCTAGAAAAAGCAGGGGAAGGAGAAAGGTGGGAGATGCAAAGGAGGAGAGGGGAAAACGGCAGAGCCTGAGGGGAACTGGAGGAAGAAAGTAGAAATGAAAGCTATAAACTTTGAGGACTCTTGGCAAGATGTCAAGTTTTTTAAAAAAGAAAATTTACTTTATTCTTTCTGTGAAAATAGTATATGCTCCCTATAAACAGTTTAAGCATTGCAGAGAGCACTAAAATAAAATAAAAGTATTCCCTCAAGTTTCATGATTCAAATATAACCATCATTAACATTTCTGGTACAGCACGCTAGACATATTTCTGTGCATTTTTACAGATAGAAGGAAAGATAGAAATACTTTCATAAAAATGGGATTGTACCATATGCCTACTTTTTAGTGAAGATTTAATTTTACTTGACTCTAATTGAAGAAAATGAATTTGAAGTAAAAACTGAGGAGATTCTTGAATGTCATATACATTTCTTCACCACAAAAGATATTTCCCCCCGAAAGATTCCTCCAAGTTTAAGAAAAGAGATGAAGTAACATTTAGAGGTAAACATTCCTTAGATCTCAGAGGATCTGAGGAGAGTTTGACTGGTTGTCAACCTTCTTGTAATTTCAGTGGGAGGACAAATAGAAGATCTGCTGGTCTGCTCTCATCCCTGCACGAAGGGCCCCGGTGCCGAACAGAGGCCTGGGCATCTGTCATTACTAAGAATCTGTTCATTCTGTCATTACTCAACCACAGGAGCAAGGCAGGCACCCCATTTAGGTATCCCCATGGATGGATGGCCCCTGGAAGCTACCTGCTTTCTTATTTCCATGAATATCACTCTTCTGATTTTTCTGGAAACTTTCTAGCTTTAGCTTGTACATTTAGGTCTTCAGATTTCCTTGACTTGATTTTTGTGTGTGATGCAAGAGTCAATATTAATTTTTTTCCATACTGGGTGTTTGAACCCAGGGAGAGCTGACCTATACATCCCTAGCCCTTTTAAATTAATTTTTAAAAAATTGAGATGGTCTCATTAAGTTGCACAGGAAGACCTCAAATTTTCTATCCTGCTTCAGCCTCCCAAGTAGCTGAGACTACAGGTTTGCACTACCACATTCAGATTCAATATTCATCTTTACTCATATGGGTATACAGTGATTCTAGCATTCTTTGTTGCAAAGACTTTCTTTTCCCACAGTAAATGATATTGGCATCCTTGCATGAAAACAGTTGGCCATAAATGGGTGGCTTATTCTAGATTCTATTATGTCTCATCAATTTACTTGTTTATCCTAATAAACACTACACTGTCTTGATTACTGTAGCTTTATAGTAAATCTTGAGATGAGGGAAGATAAGGTCTTCAACTTTACGCTTTTCAAAAATATTGTCTTGGTTGTTCTAGGTCTTTAACATTTAAAAATAAATTTTAGAGTTTATCTTTGCAGTTTTACCAAAAAATCATATCTTATGGAAAATCATAAATTTAATATTGCCATTCAATTAATAAATTCGGCATATTTTTCATTTATATCAGTCTCTAATTTTTCTCAGTGTTTTTTATAGCTTCAGTGTATTTTACAGTTATTATATTAAATTTTAGGTATTTATTTTTGTGATGCTATTGGAAATGATTTTTAAAGTATCATTTTTTCCAGTTGTTGCTAGTGTATAAAAATACAATTGATTTTTAAAATTGTGGTAAATTATACATAAAATAAAACGTACCATTTAAATCATTTTCATGACCCTACATCATCATCTTTTTGTGTTGTGCTATCTCTAAGATCTCTTGTATTTTTAAGTATATAATAATTTACTATTAACTGTAGTCCCTTCTGTACAATAGATATTCAGGACTTATTCACTCTCACTGAAACTTTGTACCTTTTGAACATTTCCTCATCCCTGCTTCCTGCACTGGTCCTGGGAACCAGCGTTCTTCACTCTGCTTTCTGTGAACTTTGATTTTTGAAAAAATACTGCTCATAGGTGAGATAATGCAGCATTTGTCTTTCTCTGCCTGGACCATTTCACTTAGTATAAATGTCCTCCAGGATCAACCGTGTTGTAGCAAAAACAGAATTTCTTCCCTTTCTATGGCTTAATAATATCTCACTCCCTCACTGTATCTATCTATCTATCTATCTATCTGTCTATCTATCTATCTATCTATCTATCTATCATCTATCATCTATATCACCTTAAAAAATATATTCATTTATAAATGGACACTGAGGCTGACTCGCTGTCTTGGCTGGTGTGAATAATGCTGCAATGAACATGGTGGTGCAGATATCTCTTTAAAATACTAATTTCACTTCCTTTGGTATATACCAAGAAATGGGACTGCGGGATCATATGTATGATAGTTCTACTTTTAATACTGTGAGGAACTTCCATACTGCTTTCTATAACAGCTGTACCAATTTACATCCTACTGACTGTGCAGTGGTCTCTCTTTTCCACATCCCCACAAACATTTATTATCTTTTGTCTTTTTTGGTAATAGCCATTCTGGCAGGTGTGCGGTGTTACAAAGAACGTGGTTTTCATTTGCTTTCCCATGATGGTTAGTGTGTCAGGCACCTTTTCATACACTTGTTAGCCATTTGTTGCCTTCATTTGAGAAATGTCCCTTCATGTCCTTTGTTTATTTTAAGGCTGGGTTATTTGCTTTCTTGCTACTGTGCTGCTTGTTTTCCTTATGCATTTTGGATATTAATCCCTTATCAAATATATGGCATGCAATTTTTTCTTATTCTATATGGTGGGTTTTTTTTTTCATTCTGCCGAGTTTTTGCCTTGCTGTGCCATGAACTGTTTAGCTTAAGCAATCCAACTTGTTTATTTTTGCTCTGGCTGTCTATATTTTTGATGTCATTTTAAAAAAGTTATTGCCAGGCCAATGTCAAGAAACTCCTTTTCCCTTCCTTTCCCTTCCCTCCCCTCCTCTCTTCTTTCTCTTATTTTCTCCTTTCTCTTCTCCTTATCTTTTCCCTCCCTTTCTTCCTCTCTCCCTTCCTTTCTTTCCTCCTTTCTTCTTTTCTTTTTAGGAGATTAGATCTGGTTATGTGGCCTACGCTGGCCCAGAACTCCTGGTCAAGTGATTCTTTTGCTTCAGTCTCCTGAATAGCTGGGACTACAGGCACACACTGCCATGCTCATTTAAGGAGTTTTTTCTTATATTTTTCTGTAGGAGTTTAACAGTTTCAGTCTTAGAGAATTATGAATTAAAGAATTAAAGTGTGGGGGTTTTTTGAGACAAGTTTTTGCTACATTGCCTAGGCTGGTCTTAACCTCATGAGCTCAAGTGATCCCCTGATGTTAGCCTCCTAAATAGTTGGAACTCACACATGTGCTGCCACACCCAGCTATTTTTAAAATTTTACCTTCAGTTATTTATTTTTAAATTTGCCTCCTGTCTTTATGTAGATATGAGTTTCTGACGTACATCATAGTCCTTCTTTCTGAATAACATTTCTTACAAGGGAGGTCTATTGACAATGAATTCCTTCACTTTTTTTCCAAGAAAGTTTTCTTTCTTCTTTGTTTTTGAAGAATAATTTCATAAGGTATAGAATTCTGGTGATTTTTTCCTCTCACATCACTCCTTTTTTATTTTTGGTTTTTGTGGTGCTGAAGATCACTTCCGAAGACTTGCATATGCTAAACAAGTGACCTACCATTTAGCTACACCTCTAGCCCCTTTGTACCACCCTTTTCTTGCTTGTATGTTTCTGAGAAGTTGGGTGTAATACTTACCTTCACTCTTCTATATGTCAGATGTTTTTCTCTCTGATTCATTTTAAGATTTTTTCTTTGTCTTTGATTTTCTGAAGTTGCAATATGATATGTCTTCGTATAATTTTTGTTTTGATTTTCATTTTTGGAATTTCTTCTGTTTAGTGCTCTCTGAGTCTACAGAAAAACTGTAGAAAGCAGTTTTCCTTTACCCTTTGTTCCCTCACTCTACACGTCTTACTTTGGTGTGGAACAGTTATTACAATAGATAAACCCATATGATGTATCGTTATTAATTAAAGCCCATAGTTTACGTTTGGATTCACTCTTTGTTTTGTAGTTCTATGGGCTTTGACAAATGCTTAATGTTATGTGTCCGCTCTTATCTGTAATACAGTTTTTTAAAATCCATACAACTCCTAGTGGATTTTCCTCTATGACTGAATTCTGTTGGATACACTTTCATTCGTGGCTTAAACTCTATCTGATAAATTACACTTTTTACATACTGAATTATGATGAATGGATTATGTTGGTGTTTATACTTATAGCTTTATATGATTAAGCATATTCTTTATAGCTCAATGAATTATACATTTCATATAATTTTAAAAATTATACTTTTTATACTGTAATTATTAGTTTGATTTGCCAATATTTTATTGAGAATTTTGAAATGAGGGCTATTCACCTATAGTCTGGATATCAGGAATATGTTTTCCTCATAAAACAATTTGAGAGGTGTTCTTTTCCTTTATTTATTGAGTCTAGATAAGGTCAGTGTTATTTCTTCCTTAAATGTTTGGTAGGATTTACCAGTAAAGCCATCTTATCCTGTTTTATTTGTGGAAAGATTTGAAATTACAGTTTTGTTTTAGCTGATACAGAGTTATGGTGATATTATATATTCTTATGTCAATTTAATGTTATATATTTCAAGGAGCTTGTTCATTTTATCCAAGTTATGAATTTGTGAATGTAAAGTTGTTGATAAACCTTCTGTTATGGTTTATATCTAGATTTCTTCCCAAGGCCTCATGTGCTCATAGTGGGACTTCTGAAAGGTGTTTGAATCATGGGGTTGCTATAGTTAAATGTGACATCAGGAGGTGAGGTCTGGTTAGAAGAGGCGGGTCACTAAGGATGTGACCTGGAAGGGTGTGTATCTCCCTTCTCAGTTCCTGGCTTCAGTCTCTGCTTTCTAACCACTAGCAGCTTTCTTCCACTATGACCTTCTACACCTTCTACCATGCCTTCCCACCTTGGAGCCTGCTGACTACACACTGAAATCTAAAAATTGTGAGCCAAAATAACCCCCACACACACTTAAGTTGTGGGCATTGGGTATTTGTCTCAGCAACAAGAAAGTGACTGAGACAGATTTTAGTACTAGATAAGAGGAGTCATTGTGAAGACCATACTTGATCATGTGGTGTAGAAGCCTTTGGAAGTGGTTCGTGGGAGGAGTTTGGAAAGGTACAGAGCTGCCAGCTAGGGAAGCCCTAGAATGCTGTAGCCCATGCTTAATGGGAGATTCTAGTCAAAGCTCAGAAGATCTGAATGGAGATAGAAATGCAGATGGAAAAGGTTCTAGAGTTTTCAGTTGGGAACAAGGACTCCATTGGCAGCTGGACTCTAGGTTGTGTATGTTATTTTCTGGCAGAAAACCAGTCTACATTTTTCTCATATCTTGAGACTTTGCAGGGGACTGAGATTAAATGTGGTGGACTAATATGGTGGAGGAAATGTCAAGGAAGCCCAGTGTTCAGGCTGTAGCATGATATTGCTTGCTGCTTTAATCAGGGTTATATTGAAAATCAGAGCAAAAACCCATTTGAAAATGTTTACTTTCTCCAGAGAGAAGAATCTGGAAAGTTTTGGTCAAGGAGAGTTTGGTTGCTAAAAATATTAGCATTAAAAAGAAGCCAAGTCCTTTATATCCAGATTATAGGAAATACACTTTGAGGGCATGTGAAGAATCAGCAAGATTCCTCCCTTTGCTGGCTCAAGGATGCAAAGCTGTAAGAGTTTCATTTGAGAAGAGAATTCCAGGTCATTCTTCTCCAGAAGGCTGCCTATGGCATTGATTCTCCAGGATTTAGTTCACAGTGCTCAGCTGTTCAAGCATTCAGAGGCCTCTTGTCTTAGTTACTTTTCTCATTGCTGGGACAAACTATCTGACACCCACAACTTTAGGAGAGGTTTATTTTGGCTTGTAGTTTGTAGAGGCTTTAGGCCATAGTTGGCTGACTCCTAGGCAGGATGGCATGGTACAGGGGTATGGTGGAGGGATACTGCTCATGGCACAGCAGACAGGAAGCAGAGAGCATGAAGGGAGGAACTGGGGAGGGAGATAAACCCTTTCAGGCCATGTCCCCAGTGACTCATCTCCTTGTACCAAATTCCACTACCGAACAGCAAGCCAGCTATACCATCCCCATAATCCAGTCACCTTTCAAACATATGAGGCTTTGGGGGCCATTTATATCTGCAGCATGATACAAGGGAGCCAGACTTCTGTTTGAGCTGGTAGCAAACCTTAGTACCATCCCTGTGGTGCTCCTTTTAAAGGCATGCAAAAATGCAAGAGTTGTGGTGTCAGGAAGGCTTCCACCTCAATTTCAGAAGAAAGGAAAGAGGCCAGGTAGTATGTCTCTGAGAGGAGAGTGAGTGAAGCTGTTAGCGTGAGGCCAAAAGCACATTAGAGACTGGAGAAATCTGGGGAAGTCAGGAATGTAGTACATCCGTGGAAAGCTGCAGGCACTCAGCAAAGCTAGCACAAAAGAGAAGCCATAAGGGCTACAATCACCAGCAATGACATAGGAACAAGGTCACCCAAACTGTTTGGAGCTTGCATATTTTTTCCCCTGGTGCTGGCCATAGAGTTATAGGATTTAATGTATGCCCTGCCAGGTATTGGTCTTGCTTTGGTCCCATTGGTTTCTAGCCCCAATTCCTCCCTTTTGGAATGGGAGTGTTTACCTTGTGCCATAGTATGTTGGAAGTGTTTAACTTTCTTTTTGACTTTTACAGGGACTCACAGCTAAGAGTTTGCTTTGAGACTCAGAGGAAACTTTGGACTCGGACTTTTCAGTACTGCTGAAACTGTTAAGACTGGCAACTTTTAGAGACGGACTAAATGCGTTTTGCATAAACAAATGTATGCAAACATTTTAGGGACTAGGGACAGAATGTTACAGTTTATACATACATGTACTCCCCAAGCCTCATACACTCATAAGATGGGGCTTCTGATTTGATCACAAGGGTGCTAGAGCTAAATGCAATGTTAAGAGGTAGGGTCTGGTAAGAAGAAGCAGTTTACTGGTTCCTCCTTTCCTAGTTCCTCACTGCACCCTCTGTTTCCTGGCTGTCATGAGATGAGCGGCTTTCCTTCATGAAGCCTTTCCACCATCCCTTGTAAAGGCTGAAGCTTCTGGATCATGAGAGAAAAAAAATCATCCTTTAAGGTGTGAGTGTTGTGTATTGTGTCTCAGCCACAAGGAAAGTGACTACAATTATCTCTTAATATATTTTAAGTGTCTATATGATTGATAGTGATGTCTACCAATCATTTCTGATGTTGGTAATTTGCATTTTGTTTTTTCTCCTTTTATGTTTCTACCCAAAGGTTAATCAGTTTTATTAATCTCTTCAAAGAACTATATTTGTTCACTTTATTGTTCATTCATTTTTCTATTTTGTTGCTCTTTATTTCTTTTAAATTTTAAATTAATTTTTATTAAGATGTATTAGTTGCACATTTTAATGGGATGTAGTGTGATATTTCAATACATACTTTACATATAGCGTATACTGATCAAATCCAACCTCCCTTTATAGTACCCCCTCTTCTGCCCCTCTCACTAATCTATATTCAGGTTGGCTTTTTAAAACTTCAACATATGGGGGCCGGGGATTTAGATCAGTTGTTCTGCTGCCTGCTTTGCAAGTGCAAGGTTCCAAGTTCAATCCCCAGTACCAACAAACAAACAAACAACAAAAAAAGACCCTTGAACATATGAGAAAGAAATTAAAGACACATAAAAAAGTGTAAAGACCTCCACGTTCACGGATTTGAAGAATTACTATTGTTAAAATGTCCATACAACCCAAAGCAATTTACAGACTCAATTAAATCTCCTTTTAATTTCTTTGGGTATAATTTATTCCTATTAAAAAATTTTTTTGACTTGTATCTCATTGACTTTAAATGTTTCTTACTTTTAACATATACATTTAAAACCATATTTTTTATGTGGTACTTTAGCTATAACCAATAAATTCTGATAAGTTGTAATTGTATTGTTATCTGGTTAAAATATTTCCTAATTTCCCTCGTCATTTCTTCTTTAACCTATAGGCTATTTGGAAGTGTGTTGCTTAATTTTGGAGGAGAGCTGGTGGTGCATCTCAGTGGTAGAATATTTAACCTTACATGCATGAGGCCTGGGGTTCAATTCCCTGCACCACAAAAAATTTTAAAAAATAAATTTCAGGGCGGGGAATTTAGCTCAGTGGTTCCAGTGCCTGCCTGCAAGCACAAGGTCCTGGGTTCAATCTCCAGTACCAAAATAAAAATTTTTGTTCAGATATTTAAGGGATTTTTCTGGATATATTGAGAATTGGTTTTTAATATACTCTCACTGGGGGATGAAAATATATCTCATATCACTTCAATTTCTTTCAATTGATCATGACTTGTTTGATTTATATACCAGAACATGATATACCTCAGTTAATATTATGTTGGACTTGAAAATAATTGCTATTCTGTAGTTATTACATTTAATATTCTGTACATTTTATTTAGGGGTAGTTATTAATAACAATTTTGATTTTCCACACCCTTATATTTTTATCAACCTCTATTAGTTCCTGAGAAGAGACTATCAAAATTTCAAACTTGGATTCTGGATTTATCTACTTTCCCTTTTGGTTCTGCCAATTTTTGCCTTAGGTATTTTGAAGTTCTGTTGTTAGGTACCTATACACTTAAATTTTTTATATATTCCAAATGAAATAAAATTTTAAAATCTTCTATGAGATATCAAAATAATTAGATCTTAAAGTTGACATTGTCTGGTATTAATATAGCAATACCAACTTTTTTTTGATTAATGATGTCACGGTATATCTTGTGCCATTGTTTTCCTTTCAACCCATTTGTGATTATATTTAAAATGTGTCTCTTTTAAAAAGCATAATTGAGTCCTCTTTGTGTGTGTGTGTGTGTGTGTGTGTGTGTGTGTGTGTGTGTTCAATGCAATTTACATCATCCAATGTCACTGGCAATGCCAGCCCTGGCAGACTTGTGCATGGTTACAGCAACTTACCTGAAGTTCCACATTGAGATCATCAGCCCCTGAGGGCTGACAAGAAAAGGCACTGTCATCTTTGGTAAAGATCTCACCTAGTCTGAAGTCATTTAACTCAAACATTTGGACTCTCCTGCTTCCTCCTATTCCTGAAAAAGGGCTTTCCTATGACCCTTCTACTGACCTTATTGTACTTACTCTAAATTGATGATGACTCTCTTCCCTTGAGCCTTTCTCTAAGTTGAAAATTGAGGTCCAACCCCATTTTGATTAATGGCACAGTGAAAAACCCAGTTCCCAGACCAAGGCCACTCCCTTTCCTCTATAGTTGGTCTAGGGGAGTGTGCACATTGTTCAAGTATACAGACTTTTTGTATAGCTCAGATGGCCTTTGAGATCCTGCTTTGCCCACTGGGTGGGTGCTAGGCATAGAAGTGCTATGTATTAGTTAAAAAGGACTGAGTCTTAATGGGGCAAAAAACTTCAAAATAGCAGCTTAGTACAACGAAGTTATTTTTCTTGGTCATATTATATATCTATTGCAAGTCAGCTTGGGAACCATTCCATGTAATCTTCAATCAGTTATTCAAGCTGATGGAGTAATTTAACCAGATTAAAATGCAACATTCTTTAGAGGAAAATAACATAATAAACTGCCTGTATCATATATCTTCTATGATTTCAAAGATTATTTTAAAAAATTAGTAGACACTTGAAAAACAGGACTTGTTAAAACAAGAAAACTAAATAAGAGAAAAATAAATCAATAGGAACAGATAAGACTTGGATATTGGAATTAGCATAAAAGAAGTTTCAAACAGCTAATATTAATGTTTAAAGAATTTACAGGAAAAAAATGGAGAGAATGGCGAGCAGTTAAAGAATTTCAAATGAAAAAGAACTCTAAAAATGAATTAAATGAAAATTATAAATTTGAAAAATATCTGAAATTTAAAATTCATAAAAATTTGAAACTTAAAATTGGATATACTAAACAGAAAAATGAACATAAAAGAAGTAAAAGCCTCAAAGACAAGCTAGTAACAAAATGGAAGCACAGAAAGAAAAAAATCAATGGAAAAAAACCCCCAAATAGCCAGGGATTTAGCTCAGTGGCACTGCACCTGCCTCACAAGTGCAAGGTCCTGAGTTCTATCCTTGGTACCACCAAAAAAAAAAACAAACCCAAAAAAACAAAAAACCCCACCCAAATATCAAGTAATTGAAAATAGATGCAATGGCAATCAAAAAATGAAAGAAAAGAAAGGAGCAGAAGAAATACTAAAAAAATAATAACTTTAAAATGTCCCAAATCAATGAAACATTTCAAACTGCAGAACCAAGAACCACAGTAATCATCAAGCAGGAGAAATAGAGAAAAGGCTACAGTTGGGAACATCAAAGTGAAAATGGTTACCAAAAAGAAAAAGAAAAATTTTAAGACAGTCAGAGAGAAAACACACATTGACACCCAGGTAAATGAGAGGAAGAATAATGGCTGAGTTCTCATCAGAACAGTGAACATGCTGCAAAGGCTGAAGCTCTACATTCTCCTCTCTTGCTGTGTCCAGTCCATCAGGGATGCCTTCCAGATTTCTTCCACTACCAGCAGCCATGAGTCCTGTGTTATGGTTTATATCTAGATATCTCTCTGAAGCTTCATGAGCTTGTAAGTGGGGCTATGGAGAGGTGATTTTATCATGGGAGCATGCTATTTATCAGTGAATTTGTCCACTGATGAGTTCATAGCTAAATGTGATGCTGGGAGATGAAGGCCATTTGGAGGAGGTAGGTCACTGGTGAGTTGGAAGGATCTATCTCCCTTCCTCCTCCCTTGGTCTCTCTCTGCTTCCTATCTGCCATGTCATGAACAATTCTCTTCTGCCATGCTGTCCTGCCTTGGAGACAGAGGTCTATTGACTGAAATGTCTACCAACTGTGAGGTAAATAAACCTTTCTTCCTTTAAGTTGTGGTTGTCAGGTATTGTGTCTCAGGACAAGAAAATAACTAAGACATCCTGAATGATACCTGAGCCAGGGGCTACTCTATATACCACCATGCCCTGCACACATAGTGGCACTACTGGACCTTCATGGATGACCTTGGTTTCTGTGTGTTTTTTACTTGGCAAAGAGCAGACTTTTGGTCACCCATCTCAGCTCCCAGGTGTCTCTGGAAGGACAGGCATTCATTCTTCTGGAGTCAGCCCTTCTCTTGAGTTGTCAGAACACTTTCTTAGGGCCAGGATGTCATAAAAAAAATTATTCACAGAAGTAATGGCAGAAAACTTCCCAAGCAGGGGAAAAGAGCTTGACATACAGATAAGCGAGGCATATAGGACTCCAAATAGCCTTGATCAAAAAAAATCTACACATAGGCACGTAACTGTTAAGATTCCAGAAACCCAACAGAAGAACAATGTTCTACAAACAGTTAGAGAAAAGAAACAAATCACATACAAAGGAAACTCCATCAGACTCACAGAAGACTTCTCAATGGAAACCCTCAAGGCAAGAAGAGGTTGGAGTGATGTATTTCAAGCCCTAAAGGAAAACAATCTCCAACCCAGATTGGTGTACCCTGCAAAATTATCTTTCAAAATTGATGGTGAAATAGGATACTTTCATGACAAAGAGAACCTTGGGAAATTCATGAATACCAAACCAGCATTCCAAAAAATTTTAGACAAAATCCTAGGAAAAGACAATGAGGATCACAACCCCAGGAAGCAAAGCAGAATGAATCCACTGGGCACAACAAAGAAATTAAAAGCAAAGGGGGAGAATCCAACAAAAAGAAAAAGTCATGACAATGATAATTCAATACATATCAGATATAACGATCAATGTTAATGGTCTCAATTCACCAATCAAAAGAAATAGACTGGAAGAATGGGTCAAGAACCAAAATCCAACAATATGCTGCATACAAGAAACACACTTAATTCAAAAAGAAATTCATAGACTGAAAGTTAAAGGGTGGAAAACAATACTCCATGCTACAGGAACCCGAAAAAAAGCAAGAGTACCTATTGTCTTTGCAGACCAAGTGGATTTCAACCTACACTGATTAAGAGAGACAAAGAAGGACACTACATCCTTGTAAAAGGAACAATCCAACAGGAAGAGATGACAATCATAGATGTCTATGCACCAAACACTAGTGCACCCAACTATATAAAACAAATACTGACAGACATGAAAAATCATATAAGGACTAATACAATAATAGCTGGGGACCTCAATACCCCATTGTCACAAATAGATAGATCAACTAGACAAAAAACAAGCAACAAAATACTAGAACTCAATCAAACTCTTGAACAAATGAACTTAACAGATGTTTAGAGTGTTCCACCCCACAAAATCAGAATACACATTCTTTTCAGCTGCACATGGGTTATTCTCCAAAATAAACCACATACTTACACATAGAACACATTTAGGTAAGTGCAAAGGAATTGAAGTTATCCCCTGTATATTATCACACCATAGTGTGATGAAATTGGAGATCAATTGCGAAAGAAACTGCAAAAATTTCATAAATACATGGAAATTGAAAAACACACTTCTGAATAACCAATGATTCACAGAGGAAATTAAAGAAGAAATCAGACAGTTCCTTCAATTAAATGACAATGACAATACAACATATTGTAATCTATGGGACACAATGAAAGCAGTATTATGAGGGAAATTCCTAGCAGTGAATACTCATATTAGGAAAGCAGAGTGAGCCCAACTAAACAACCTGATGCTGAACCTGAAGCGTCTAGAAAACGAAGAGCAGAACAAACCCAAACCCATAGAAAGGAGGAAATTATAAAGATCAGGGCAGAAATCAATGCAATGGAGACTAAGAAAACAATACACAAAAATCAATGAAGCCAAGAGTTGGTTCTTCGAAAGAATCAACAAAATTGACAAACCCTCAGCTAACCTTATCAGAAAAAGGAAAGAAAAGGCCCAAATTCATGCAATTAGGAAGGAAAAGGGTGAAATTACAACAGAAATCCAGAGGATCATGAATACCTACTTCGAGAATCTATATGTCAATTAGATGGAAAACACAGAAGAAATGGACAGATTCCGAGACACATATGAATTACCAAAGTTGAATGAAGAAGACCTAAAAATTCTAAACAACCCAGTATCAATCAAAGAAATTGAAAACGTAATTACAAACTTACCAACTAAGAAAAGCACAAGTCCTGATGGCTTCACTCCTGAATTCAACAAGACATTTAGAGAGGAACTACTGCCACTATTGTTTAAACTTTTCAATGAAATCGAAAGGGAAGCAATACTCCCAAATTCATTCTTGGAAGCAAGCATCACCTTGATCCCCAAAGCAGAGAAAGACCCAACTGAAAAAGAGAACTATAGGCCAATCTCACTAATGAACATAGATGCAAAAATCCTTAATAAGATA
>NW_004624730.1:5461663-5479034 GCF_000247695.1 Heterocephalus glaber
TGTGTGTGTGTGTGTGTGTGTGTGTGTGTGTGTGTGTGTTACTGGGATAGAATCTAGTGCCCCTGCATTGAGCTACATCCTCAGCCCTTTTTAATTTTTTATTTTGAGATAGGGTCTCACTAAGTCACTCAGTTGCCCAGGCTGGGCTAGAATTTGCAATCCTCCTGCCTCAGCCTCCCAGAGTACTGGAATCACAGGCATGCACTACAATGCCTTTCTCCTTTTGCTACATTTACAGTTGTTATAATTTCTGGTTTTGATCACTTTGTCATTGTGAAAAATTGATTTTGTCTCACGTATTATTTCTTTCTTGAAGTCTATTTTGTCTGATAGAGTCATTCAGCTCTTTTTCTCTCTTTTTATTTCCAATTACTGTGTCTAAGATATGTATCTTATAAAAAGCATATGGTTGGACTTCAGCGGTTTCTTTTTACATTTCTTTTTTTTTTTTTTTTGGTAGCGGGGATTGAACTCCGGTCCTTGCGCTTGCGCAGCAGGCGGCAGAACCACTGAGCTAAGTCCCTGGCCCCTCTTTACATTTCAATCTAACAATCTCTATTCTTTGAGTGTGATGTTCACTCACTCACATGTAATGTAATTATTGATATGACTGGTTTATGTCCATCATTTTGCAAATTTCTATTTGTTGTTCTAGTTCTAGTTTTCTTTATTCTTTCATTATTATCTATTTTTGTATTAAATAATTTTTTGGTGTTGATATTTAACTATATTTTCAGTTATTTTCTTAGTGGTTGCTCAAATACAGAAACTAAATTATGCAAATCCTACAGTATCTGGCATTTTCAGATTGGCTTTTTTCGCTCAGCACTGTTTTCAACATTTTTCCATGCGTGTCCTATGTGTGTGTATGTACTTCCATAGCTCTTTTCTGCTCATCATTGAATAATGTTAAATTGCATGGACATCTCACAGTGTGTTTATTCATTCACCTGCTGATGTATGCCTCACAGTTTGAGCAATTACAAATAAAGCCATCACAAACATTGGGGTGTGAGTTTTGTCTGGATGCGTGTCTTCATTCACTTGGGTAAATATCAAGGAGCATGATTTCTGGATTATATGATAAATCTATTCCTTTAAAATAACCAAATTACCGCACTGGCCTCTGGGAGGGTTGCACTTTTTTCATCCCTCCAGTGATGAATGACAGTTCTTGTTGCTTTGTATCCTTCTGAGCATTTGTTGCTGCCTCCAGTGTTGTGGGTTTTAGTTGTTCTCATAGGTGTACAGTGGTATCTTGTTGTTTTAATTTGCAATTTCCTAATGACATATGATGCTGAGAATATTACATTTATTTGCTATCTGTATTCCTCTTCCTCTTCCTCCTCTTTGTCCTCCTTCTTTGATACCCGAGATTGAACTCAGGGCTTTCGCACTGAGGTACATTCCCAACCCTTTTTCATTATTTTAAATTTTGAGACAGAATCTAACTAAGTCACTAAGTTGCCTGGGCTGGGCTTGAACTTGTGATTCTCCTGCCTCAGCCTCCCCTTATGAACTGTTCAGATTTTTTTCACCCATTTTTAATTTGTAGCATTTGTTTTCTTATTGTTGGGTTTTAAGACTCTTTGGGTAAGAGTCTTTTACCAGATATATCTTTTAGAAATATTTTTTCTAATTTGTGGATTTTTTTCAATTTTCTGAACACAGCCAAAAAGTTTTTAATTTTAAAGAAGTATCATTTTTTCTTCATAGATCATAATTTAAAATATTTTATTGAAAAAATCATTTCCCAAACAAGGTCATCTAGATTCCTCCTATGTTACGAAGAGTCTTAGAGTCTGCCATTTTACATTTGGCTTTGGAATCCATTTTGAGTTGATGTTCGTGAGGGTGAAGGTGCCTATAATCATTTTTTTTTTTGCATGTGAGTGTCCATTTGTTCCAGCATCATTTGACAAGACGACTACTTCTCCATTTAATAGCTTTGCTCCTCTGTGACTGTATCTATGTGTGTCTATTTCTGGGCTCTCTATTCTGTTCCATTGATCTGTATGTGTATTCTTCCACCAGGATCACACTGTTTTGATTAATGTAGCTCTATAGTAAGTCTTTTTTTTAGTTCAAAATCCTTGTATTTTTTTCATTAGTACATGTTTGCAGTAATCCAGTTTACAATCATCTTGAGAAGTGGGTACACATACATGATACAGCTTGTTTCTTTTTTAAAATTCCCTTCCCCTTCTCTCCCGCCTTTCTCCCTCCTCCTCTAAATCCTCTTTCCCCATTTTCATTCTCATTGACATTATTAATCTTAGCTCATGTATATGACATCTTACTTCCCCTTTCCCTAGCCCTCACCCTTTACCCTTGGTCTCCTATAACTCTCTCCATTTGCAAAGGATCCATCTCCCTTGTCTCCTTTTATCCATCCTTTATTATGCTCTTTGTTCATACTTTGCCTTACTCAAATGGGAGATACCATACAGTATTTAAGCTTATGTGTCTGATTTATTTTATTAAAGATTATATTTTCCAAGTGCATCCATTTTCCTGCAAATGTCTCAAATCTGTCATTCCTTATACCTGAGTAGTATTCCATTATGTGTAGATAACACATTTTCTTTATCCACTTGTTTGTTGATGGATATACAGGCTGCTCCCAAGACTCAACTATTATGAATTGTGCTGCTATAAATATTTTTATGCATATATCACTGAAATATGATGTCTTTAGATCTTTGGGGAAGATACCTAGAAGTAGAATAGCTGGGTCATATGGAATTTCTAATTTTAATTCTCTAGGAAATCTCCATACTGATTTCCATAACAGTTGTACTAGTTTACAGTCCCACAAATAATGTAGGAGGGTTCCTTTTTCACCACAGCTATGCCAGCATTTGTTATATTTTTTACTTCTTTTTTTTTTTTTTTTGTACCAGGGTTTGAACTCTGGTCCTTGTGCTTGCAAGGCAAGCGGCAGAACCACTGAGCTAAATCCCTGGCCATATATTTTGACTTCTTGATGACTGCCATTCTTTCTGCAGTAAGATGGAATCTTAGCATTGTTCTTGATGTTGGGTAGTGTCGGTCCTCTGGCTTTGTTCTTCTTCAGTATTATGTCGGCTGTTCTGGTTCTTTGACTTTCCACATAAACTTTAGAACCAGTTAGTTACTATCCACAAAATAATGTCTGTGGTTTTTATTGGGATTCCATTGAATCTGTATATAAAATTGGGAAGAATGGATAGTTTAACAATATTGAGTGTTCCTATACAGGAAAGTGGAATTTCTATTCTAAACCTCTTTTCAGTACTAGGGATTGAATCTAGGGCCACTATACTACCACTGAGTTATATCCCTAGCCCCCTCCCCTTTATTTTTTTATTTTGAGACAGAGTGGCCTGGAACTTGTGATCTTCCTGCCTCAGTCTCCCAAGTAGCTGAGATTACAGATGTGTGACACTACATACAGCTTCTTTGATTTCTTTCACCAGAGCTTTGTTATGTTCCTCACGTAGATCTTGTATATATTTTGTTAGATTTATACTGAAGTATTTCTCTCCTTTTTGAAGGTGCTAACATAAATGATATTTTAAAAAATATTTATCTTGCATAACTGAAACTATACCCACTAAGTTATTGTGTTTTTAATTTCAAATTCTAATTATTCATTGGTGGTATACAGAAAAATAATAGAATTTTGTACATTAATCTTTTATCCTGAAATTTGCTATAATAATTTGTTCTATGGAAATTTCTATTTTATTGTCATTTTGTATAACTCCAATTCAATTTCATATTCTACCTTTTGGCTAAACTAGCAATCTAATGAATTCCTGACAAACTCAATTGCTGCTGTTTACATCTCCAGTCACTTAAGGGTTTCTTCCCTCCCCTTTCTTCTCCCCAGGGAGGCATCGAAGTTCAAGGGGCTAAAGCAGTGTTCTCATAGGTGTCTGGTTGCAGGTAGCTCAGCCATGTTGACATTGGCTGCTGATATCTATGTAGCTAAGTCTTGAGTCCCAAAACAACAACAACAATGACAATATCAAAAATATTTCTGCTCCTGGGGAAAATGGGAAATGTTTAGATGCCTCTTGTATTACTCTAGGGCCAAGAGAAATTGGAGAGGGTAGCAGGCCTTCTCTGCTGAGGCTACCATGTTGCCAATTCTACAGGGTTGCTGCCACCGCTTGCTGGCTAAACATGGATAAGGGTGGTAGGATCTTCCTTTCTTTTCTTTGTTTTATTTTTTGTTCTTTTTTTTGTTTTATTAGTTCATTATTGTGCATGTTTGCAATTCATCCAGCTTACAATCATCTTGGGGGGTGGTTACATGTAAATACCACATCTTGTTATTTTTATAAGCCTCTCCTTTCCCCTCCCCTTCACTCTCTCTTCCTCCATTTCCCAATCCCATTTTTTACTCTTGTTGATATTATTAATCTTAGCTCATGTTATAGCATATAATGTTTACATTAATGGAGATTATTAGGTTCCTGTACATGGTATATCTTTATTCTACTTATTTCCTCTTCTCTGCCTCCTCATACTTCAGTTTTTCCCTTGGACCACTTTCTGGTTCCATATGAATGTTAGGACTTTTTCCTAGATCTGCAAAATATGCTGTTGGCAGTTTGATTGGGACTGTTTTGAATCTGTATACAATATATGCTTATTTTGGGTTGTTAAGCATATTTATATCTTCTTGGGTTAGTTTCACTAGTTTGTATGTGTCTAGGACTCTGTCCATTGCTTCAAAATTTGCTAATTTGTTGGAATATAATTTTTCAAACTAGTTGCTAACTATCTTCTGGACTCGCACGGTGTCTGCTGTGATTTCACCTTTTTTATTTCTAATTGCACTGATGTGAGTTTTTTCTTGTTTTCTCTTTGTAAGTCTGGCTAGGGGCTTATCCATTTTATTTACTCTTTGAAAGAACCAGCTCTTCAATCATTTAAAAAAAATTTTTTTTTAAGCCTCAATTTCATTGATTTCCACTCTCATCTTTATAATTTCCCTCCTTACTTTCAGTTTGGGGCTGGCTTGTTGTTGTTTCTCAAGTATCTTAAGATTCCTTATAAGGTTGTCTATTTGCACTTTTTCTGTTTTCCTAATGTGAGCATTGATTGCAATGAGTTTTTCTCTTAGAACTGCTTTCATATGTCCCAGAGGTTTTGATGAGTTGTATTGTCATTGTCATTAACTTTCAGAAATTTTAAAACTTCTTCTTTGATTTCTTCTGTGACCCATTGGTTATTTGGGAGTATATTGTTAATATTCCAGGAGGTTTTGTCTTTTCTAAACTTTATTCTGTCACTTATTTCTATTTTCATTATACAGTAGTCTGATAGTATGCATGGGGTAATGTCTATGCTTTTATATTTACTTAGGCAGGCCTATTACTAGTATGTGATTTATTTTGGAAAAAGTACCATGTTCTGCTGAAAAGAATGTATTCTGTTACAGAAGGGTGGAATACTCTGCTTATATCCATTAAGTCCACATGTTCCAAGGTGTGTTTCAGTTCTGAAATTTTTCATTTTTTTTTTGTTTAGTTGATCTGTTTCTTTGCAAAAGTGGGATGTTAAAATCTCATACTATGATGTGTTAGTGTTTATTTGCTCTTTTAATTTCAGCAGTTTTTGTTTTATGAAGATATGTGCTCCAGTATTTGGTGCATATAAGTTTAATCAATATAATTTTTTCTTGTTAGATTGTTCCCTTCACTAATATGTAGTGACCTTCTTTGTCACTCCTAATCAGTTTTAGCTTCAAGTTTACCATGTCTGCTATTAGAATAACTTCCTCTGCTTGTTTTCAGGGTTCTGGTGCTTGAAATGTTGTTTTCTAACCTTTAATTTTTAGTCTATGAGTATCTTTTGGGATTAGATTAATTTCTCGAATCCCACAGAGTGTTGGATTCTGGTTTTTTTTCATTCATTAATTTTATTGGTAAATTTTAGGTATACAATATGCTGACATTCATTATTGGGAATTTGTACCTTTACATAATTCATCTTGGTTCTTATTTTTTTCCCCATTCCCCTGCCCTCCTTTCAACCCCTTGGATTCTGTATTTTGATCCAGTCTGCAGGTCAGTATCTTGGGGATTTAGCTCAGTGGTTCTGCTGCCTGCCTTGTGAGCACAAGGTCCTGAGTTCTATCCCCAGTACCAAAATAAAAAAATATAAAATAATTGGAGAGTTGAGTCTGTTAACATTGAGAAATATTACTAAGATGTGTTGGGTATTTACTATCATTTACTTTTTAATCTGTTGATGTATCCTTTGTTTTTCTTTTCCTAATGTTTTATGTTGCTGTTTATCCATTGACCTCACTAGTTTCTTCTATGTTTTTAGCAGTGTCCAATTCATTATTTCTGTTGAGAATATTCTTAAGTATTTTCTCTAGAGCTGGTTTAACACTCATATCTTCTGAGCTAGTCTTTTTCAAGGAGATAGCTTATTCCTCCATTTATTTTGAAGGATAGCTTTGCTTGGTAAGTTAATCTTAGTTGGAAGTTATTTGCTCTTAGAGCTCGAAATACTTCACGCCAAACTTTTCTGGCCTTTAGGGTTTGTGCTCAGAAGTCTGCTGTGATTCTAATTGGTCCACCTTTATATGTGATTTTTCTCCCCCTCTGGCTGCCTTTTTAAAATTCTGGGGTTTTTTCTGGATATCTAGTAATTTAATAAGGATATGCCTTGGTGAGCTTCTCCTTTCTTCATGATTGTTTGGTACTCTATGAACATTGCTTACTTGTATTTTAATCTCTTTTCTTATATTTGAAAATTTTTCTTCAATAATTTCTGTAAGTATGTTAGTGAATTCATCTGTGTAATCTTCTGGTTTTTTCTCTAACTCCAATTAGCCTTAGATTGATCTTATTGTCATCTAGTAGCTGCTGGCTAGTCTTCTCTTGTTCTCTCATTTTCTTTTTGGGTTCTTTGAGCTCTTATAGTAATTCACTATTTTCCCCTCAATATTGCGTACTCTGTCCTTACATTGATCATTTCTGCCATGCATGAATTCTATCTATAATGCTTTTTATTTCCAGTATTTCTGTCTGACATGTTTTGAGAATTCCATATCCTTGTTGAAACTGACATTAAAATTTTGAAACATTTTGGTTAGCTTGTCTAGTTTTTGCTTTTTTTTTTTTAACCTATTTTCCCAAAATTCACTGTGGGCATATTGAGTGAAATTGCTGTGGACTTTTGCTTCATTTCTTTTTTGTACTTGTCTATTTTTCATTAGATTTTTGTCAGCAGGTATTTTTTTTCTTCTCTCTCTGTGACCCCTTGCTCTACCTTGGGAGAGTGAGGTTGAGGTTCAGAGGTCTGTCTTATATTTCCTTACTTCTCCCTTTTCCTACATGTGTTTGTGTTTATTTTGTTATATATCTATATACCTATATATCTATATGAATTATATGCCCTCTCATTTTGCCGCTTCTTTTTTTGGTGGGGTTACAAGAGAAGTGAGGAGGGTTTGTGGCTTATATGGAGATTTTTAGCAGGATGCTGCCTCCCCATGAATAATTTTCAGCCTTGTATGTCCAGGGCTAGCATTTACTCCTTCTGTTATTTACTTTAAGTGATTTTGACTCTGTCTCTATGTTTTGCCAAAACAATTACTTCTGTTTATACCAGCATCTACACATTTAATCTTACAACACTTCTATATGATAGTCCTTGAAGTAACTGTTACTTCTTTTGCCTATTCTCTGTGCACACTGTGACAGTTTATTATTTGTGGTTGCTCTGTAATGAGGTAGATGAGGTGGTGTGGGGAGCATGGGAGATGATTGGATGAGGAGTGTTAGACACTAAGAGGGAGATTTTGAAGTAGGAAATAGTAGTAAATGAGAATAAAAGGTTGACATGGGGTCTGATTTTATTGGAGTACTTTTAGTTGAGTTGAAAGTTTAGTACTGAGAATTTTCAGAGAATATTTTGTTGGGGCAAGGGCAAGATATGGGAGAAAGGGGGTTTACTTTGTGATTGAGGAAATTCACGTGGTTGTCAGAACTTGCTGATAGGGAGGACAATAAGCTAGATAAGATATGGAAGAGCCAAAGGCTTATGTTGAAGAGGATCGAGCAATAATACTAGTAAACATAGGAGTGACTACGAGGAAGCTAAATATGGGGAATTACAAAATTTGGGAGGAGAAGTTTACATGTTTTGATAAAGAATAAAGAGATATGTTACTAGTATTGTCTCAGGGGCTTGAGGTGAAGAAACTAGATAGAGAACTGAGATGAGGGAGAGAAGCTAGACACCTATTAAATCAGACTCAATGAAAGAACAAATACACAAAAGTAATCACCCAAGAAACATAGGAAATCATAAAAGATCATAACATTTCTAAATAAATCAAGAAACATACAAAATTTAAATCAATAAGATGTCCAATTGGAACACAGATTAAATATTCCAATGAGACATTGCGCATGTGATTCCCAAGTAGCTTCTTTGCCTGAGAGTCTGAGTGCTCACCCCAATAACTCCTCTGATCCCTCCATTGCAATACTGAAGTTAACTCAGAATCAGGACTTCTTTCTTTCAGGTTGCAGTTCTTATAGAGTCTGATCCAGACTGAGTTTTCAGGTTAGAAACTCTTGCTGTTCCTCTCCCTGTGATGGAGGATTCGGAGGACAGGTTCACTGGCACTAAATTGTCCACTGAGTAAGGATTATTCCTATGTAATCTAATCAGCTACAACAATAACAGGCTAATCCATTGCAGTGGTATCTATCAGGGCTAGTTGAGAAATAACATACCATGAGAACTTGTTTTGGGTTTCTCTTTTGCCTAGAGAAGAAATCCATGGTTATAGCGTAAGCATCTTAACAACCCAAGTCTTAACCCATAGTTAATGTGCATTAAATGCTATGCCCCTGTCCCTTCTAATGGTGAAAACCAGCATTTAATAGAATCAGTTATCTAAAGCCCAGGGGGTTGGGGACTGGGTAATGTCAGAGAGGGGAGGAGAAGAGAAAAAATAGAAAAGAATTAAAAAAAAAAAAAGTCTTCTACTCTGCAGTATGGGAAGGAGGAAATATATACTACACTTGATCTTAGTCAAAATGCCAAGAAGTGATTGGGAAGGAGGAAATAGGAAAGAGGCCAAAGGATCCTAATGATTGTAAGGTGTGTTATATATTTAGAAGGAAACAACAGGGAAAACCGGGTACAAAATTGGCAGTGAGAAATGGGGATAGGAAAAGATTCTATGACTGATATAAATATTAGAGAAAATTTTAAAGGGAGACAAATGAAAAGGAAGAGAGGAAAGAAAAGATAAATTGAGAAAGAATAAGATACAGGAGAAAGAAGTCAGGCAAAGAGTAAAAGTACATAAAAAATGGATAAAAGTAGGGCCAGGAATTTAGCTCAGTCATGCCGCCGCCTGCCTTGAAAGTGAAAGGTCCCCAGTTCGATCCCCAGTACCAAAAAAAAAAAAAAAGTGGATAAAGGTAGGAGGAATTTAAAGGACAAGAGAAATTACCTAACCCTCTATAAACTATATTGGTATAAAAAATGGCAAGAGGAATAGAAGCACACATACACAGACACAATCATAAAAGAAAAAAGGGTAAAATAATGGAATAAAAGTGTGAGGGAGATGAACAGAAGGAGGAAAACAGCAAAGAAAAAAATGTAAAGTAAAATAAAAAGTGAAAAAATACTACAATCAAATAAAGAATAATAAAAGAAAGTTTTCTAATGTTTTGGATGTGTTGTTCTTTTCTTCAGCCTATGGTTAAGGGGTGGAGGTCAAGCCAGGATGTGTTTCTTATTTTTTTGGTACCGAGGATCGAACTTGGGTTCTTGCACTTGTGCAGCAGGCAGTGAAACCACTGAGCTAAATCCCTGGCCCAAGCCAGGATGTGTTTCTATTCAAACTGGAAGTCTAAGGTGGCAGTCTGCCCCCACAATGGTCTGCTTACAGTGAGAACATGGTGCCAATGTGAGCTTCCAAACCTATTTAACTCAGGCTGAGCCTGACCTCTGACCACAGGAGCCTGGTTTGTGCTCAGCAGCCCCTGCCTTCAGAGGGATTCCTCTCAGCCTGCTCTCCTACTGCCAGCAATCTCCTGTGATTGTCTTTCCTTCATCCATTCTGAGAACTTGGCAGTGTGAAGGGGCCAAGGGGCTATTCTGGGACCCAGGTTCAAACTCCCAGCCCTTCCATACAATGTGTCCTTGTCAGCTCTTGCTCTAAGACTGTGGCCTTGGGTGCTTTTATCAAGGTCATGCAACTGTGAATGACTGTGGGAGGTCACTCCAGAAGCAATATCTTGTGTTCCCCCTACTGGCTCCAACTGCAGAAGGCTCTCGGTTCCAATGTAGTTCTCTGGTTATCTGTGAGCAAAAAGTTGTTAGTTTCACTTTGCCTCCCATCTTGTGGCTAGCCATGGGTGGCAGGCACTGCATGGTCTCTCCTCCAGGGTGTGATGTATTTCTTCTGTATCACTTAATCCTATTTTCTTCTCTTCTGTCAGTTACCTTGTGGTTCCCACGTACCCTTCACTCACTTCAATTCCTCTCCAAGCTATTGTTTTCCAGACTCTATACACTTTGTCCTTCCTGGACAAGTTGAATTGCTGGCACTCACTGCTTCTCCATTTTTGGCAGGGTCTTTGTTTCTCTTCTGGTTTCCACCTAAGAAGAAAGCACTAGTATCCTTGCTCTTAGCTTCCCTGCACAGTGTGGAGATTGTCATCACCACCTCCAGCTGAGATTTTTGAAACCCCCAAACCTGGTGTTGTTGTTTCTGAAAAAGCATGGCCCTTAATCAAAACCCTTGACTTAGAAGATTTTGTCTCTATGATGGTTTCACGAGTCTATTTTGGAAGTTGGAAGCCAATATTTGATATTTTATTTTTATATCTCTAGTATAAAATTTATTTTCCTTACATTTTATAGGTGATTTAAAAAAGATGACAATAGGTCTTTAATTTTATCTTATAATTTTCTTCTTTGAAATAGTTATGGTGATGGATTTTTTCAGGTTGAACAATCACTACTTTCCTCGCAAAGAATTTCTGTGGTCATTATATATTAAATATTTCTGGTTGCAGTTTACTTAGATTTGATTTGAGGAGTTTACCTGTATGTTTATTATTGATAATAGCCCTACATTTCCTTTCTCAAAGCACAGTTGACATCAATGCTAGGCCTACATCGTAGATAGTTGGGTAGCTTTGTGTTCTTTTTTTCTCTGGAATATCTTATAGTAAGGGTCTCTAACCAACCCCTGGGCCATGGAGCAGTACTCAGCCATAGCCTGTTAGGAACTGGGCCACACAACAGGTGAGCAGCTAACAAAGAAGTCTTCATTTTTTTTTTAACTTTTTTTTTTTTGGTACCGGGGATTGAACTCAGGAACTTGTGCTTGCGAGGCAGGTGGCAGAACCACTGAGCTATATCCCCAGCCCAAGGAAGTCTTCATTTGTATGTACAGCTGGCTCCCCGTCACTCATAACACCACCTGTGCTATGCCTCCTTCCAGATCACCTGTGGCATTAGATTCTCATAGGAGCACAAACTCTACTGTGAACTACACATGTGAGGGATCTAGGTTATGTGCCACTTTGAATCATCCAGAAACCATCCTTCCAACCCCATTCCATTCCATGGAAAAACTGTGTTCCACAAAACCAGTCTGGGTGCCAAAACATTAGGGACCACTGGCTTATAGTACATTTTATAGATCTTTTCCTGGTGCCAAAGACTGCCCATTGCCTTCAATACCCATTTAACTCTTTAAATGTATATGTGTATGTTTTAGCATCTGCATGTGTGCGTGTGTTGTTTTTCAAAAATGCCATTATATCAGGGCTTTCTCACAGCTGCAGTCACCAGCCCCCTGAAGGAGGCAGTTAGGAAAGTAGTTAAGAGACCTGGTTCTGGAACCAGATACTTGCTTTGGAGCCTTGATTGCTGAGTCCTTTTCCCCTCTGAGCATTTCTTTGGTTAGCTTCCTCCTTTCTGCCTTATCCTATGCCCTTCTCTTGTGCTCATTTTCCCAGAGTAATGGTCTTTTTTCCACCAAAGGCCTTTCTTCTCTCTTCATGACTGTGAGCTTTTCTGAGGGAAATTAATTCTTTATATTCATTTTACTTCTGTCTCATGAGAGATAATTAAATATATTTTTAAGCAGATAAAAGTTTCTCTCCTGCTTTACCTCTTTATATTATTTTAGTTTTAGCCTCCAGCTTCCCTTCCTTTCATTTCAGGTGTCTCCATTATAAACAACATATGGTTGGGATTTTTAGAAAACCCAAGGTAAGAGTCTGTTAATAGATGAATTTTACCCACATCTATTTAATATAGAAAAATTCCCATCTTTGGGCTTTCCATCCATCACCTTTCTTATTTTTTTCTTCATTTCATACTTGCACTGAAGTGATTGAATTTTCTTCTTTATGTTTTTCTCTAATGCATTAGCAGTGTGGCCACCCTGCTGTCTACCTGCCTGATCTCTATCCTCACTTTCACCTTACATAGGGTACCTTGATGTGAGGGACATTGGTCTGTTTCCCTACCTTCTTGTTCTCTTCTTTCAGCCATATGGAAATATTGTAATTCCTTTATCCTTGAGGTTAGATGCAGCTACCTGTCTAGCTGAGCCAAGAAAATGGGAGAGGGAAGTGGTGATGCAGTTTAATGGGAGATTGCTTAGCATGCTGGGTGCAATCCCCAGAACCTGGAAAAATGAGAGCAAATGGGGCTGCTCAAAGTGAAAGGCTAAAATTCTGGTGCACTTCTCTCCACCCTTGCCTTCCCCAGCTGGGATGAGCACAATCACAAGAGTTCAGAGCCACATGGAATGGTGTCTGAGTGGAGCAGCTGGGGATGCTGAGCAATCACATGGAGAGACTGTCTAGGTCTTAGCAGGCTTTGCATGAGTGAGAAATACACCTCAGTTAAACTGCGGAGACCTGTAAGTTTGTATCCCAGGAGAATCTGGCCTATTTTTTTTGCCCTTCCTCTTTTTATCTGAAATATAGACATGATGGCTGGAACTGTGGGTAAGATCTTGAGAGCACGAGGCCTAGGATCAGCTCCCACAGAGGAGTGTGGACTCAGGGCAGGCGAGCAGCTGTGGTGCTGCGGACTTCCCATTGCTCAGCTTCACTGTGGGAGAAGAAAACAAGCTTCTGTTCTGGTTCACCATCTTTTCTCAGGTTTCTGTTTCCAGCAGCCCAATATAATTCTTCACTATGATGGAAGTTATTGAGGCAATCTTTGTCCTTCTGGTATTTATGTCAAAATTACTTTTTCATATTTTTGTCATGGAAACTTTAAACATATCCAAATAGCGGAGTGAGCAGAATCCTTCTGGTTTCAACAATGATCAGCTCAGGGCCAATAGTGTCTCATGGCTGCCCCCACATTCCCCTCTGAGATTCTTATAGTGGGTCCTGCTGCTGTCACGGGCACCATGTTGTTTCAGCTCACCCTCAACAAATAAACATCTTTGTGTTCCCTCAGACCTAAACCTACTGTCTGTGCTGCCCATGGTCTCTGCCTTGGCTCAAGTAGTGAGGACCCCATAGTCTATGGGGGTGTCCATAGTCTGTCTGAGGCTCAGGGAGTGAGGTCTTCTCGTCTTGTGCCCAGCCTTCTTGCGGTCATTACTCCTAGGGATCTAGGGATTTCAGCTACTACCTAGCCCCATATTGGGTGTGCAGGATTCATGGAGTCTGCCCTCAGACCCACCACTTCAGCACCTTCCTTGGTTCTGGCTACTTTTTGCCTCTGAGCCATGCAGTTTCAAGTCAGTAAGTTTCTGTGTGATGGGAGAGCCTGGGGCATGTGTCTCTTGGGGATGCATGTCACCAGGGGGAAGACAAGAGCAGACACCAGGTTCTCCTAGAGTTCACTGGGACCCACTGCTGTTCCAAAGGTTCAAGCATGCCCTCCTCATTCCCACTTAGTATCTCAATGTATAGCACTTGTTCCCAGGAAGGGTTCTTTACACAGTTCAATTTTCAATGACAGTGGGGAGCAGCAGGGAGGGTCTGTGGGGTCTGCCTTTGAGGGTCCCATTTGCATCTTCACCCCTGTTGAGGGAAAGTGGCTCCACTGATTGGCTGACACTGGTCACTGTGAAAAAGGAGCCTTTCTCCTGATTTCCTCCTGAACACATTCACTTTGGCTTTGGGACTCTCTGCTAACCCCACCCACAAGTTCAGGCCATCTCTGGCTTCTCAAGACTCCTGGCCATTGGACAGACACCCAAGGTGGTGGTTAAGGGCTTGGATGAAACTTGGTCTTCTACGTCTGGCTCTGGGTTGCCATTACTCAAACCTGTAAGGTGCCATCTTCTTTGGATGCCATCTACTTGGGACAAGAGGTCCCATCTAGTTCCCCTCAAAAGTTCCTCTCATCTTTTCCCCAGCTACCAGGAGGTACTATGTCCTCCTGCTTCCAAAGGTTTTTAACCCCAAGTGCTGCTCATTCTGGATCCTGGTTTCATTTCTCATTCTTAGCTCATTAGGGAGCAGGATGCTTAGATGACCTTGAATCTGCTGTGTTCAGCTTGAAATTCTACACAACTATCCCTAAATGGGGCTGGCTACATGGGCTAGCTGGGATGGCTTAACTCAGTAGTTCTCAAACTGTGGCTATACCTCAGAATCCTGATGGCAAGGCCTCAAGCCAGGCCACTTAAAGCAGACTTTTTGAGTGGGGCCAGGCATGGGTACTTTTTAGTGACCTAAGAGATGTTAATGTTCTATGTAGGTAAGTTTAGAGTCTTCAACTCTTGCTAGCCCAGGTTTCTTTTTTGGTGTTGAAGACTGAACCCAAGGCCTCATGTATGCTTTCCAACTGAGCTATATTCCAGGTTTTAACATTTCACACTGCTGGGTGGCAGCTACAAGGGTGGTCAGGCAAAATCCCTATCATGTAGCCCTAACTGGTCTGGAGGTGATGAGCACCAGACTGAACCCAGAAGCTTCATGTCTTTCACAGCTGTACTGGAGATTCCCCCCATCAGACAGACAGGCAGACCCCCCTGCCCCCACCACCACACACACACCAAAGAGGCTTGGGGGCTGGGGAAAGCCTGATCCATGAAGATGCCTGGTCTCTTGTGCACCTCTTAACTGGTCCTCCCACCCCTTGTCCAGGGCCTGCCATCAAAAGACCCTGCTTAAGATCACAGACCTCAGACTTCTCGGATGGTAATTCAGGGACCTTATTTTCTTCTCCCACAGTGAAGCTGAGCAATGGGAAGTCCACAGCACACGAGCTGTTCGCCTGCCCTGAGTCCACATTGCACTGTGGGAGCTGATCCTCAAGCTCTCAAGCACCTGAGGGATCAGGGTGAGAGTGAGGAATCTCAACCGTGGATGACGAAGCAGAGACTGAGAGATGAGCTGAGCGGTGTTCAAGCCACAGATGCAGAGACCCAGCAAGACCCAGCAAAGAAGAAGCCTATCACCCCACTGAGGCAAACCATGCAGAGGGGTGGTGAGATGGGGAGGGCATGGGATGGGATCGGGAGGGGGTGAACAGCTGCTTCTGAGAATGGTAGGATTTAGAGGCTGTGTGCCCAAACCCGAGACTTCTAGTGGCAGGGAAGCCCTTCTCTTGCCCACCCCACCCCTCCCTGCTTATTTATTCACCCTCAGCCATCCCTCCCTCCCCACCCCATGCCTGGTTCTCCTAGAAGTGTCCAGCAGAGAGGGGGGAACCTTGTTGTTCAGCCCCAGGGGAGGGAGATGGTGAGCACAGCTGCTGCCCCTCAGCTCCTGCTCTGACTTCCCCAGGGGCTCTGGCTGGCTGCCTCTCTCTCATCCCCGGGAGACACAGCGCCTGTCCTGCTGTTGCTCAGTTGGGGTGCCTTGTCCTCCAGGCTGCCTGCCCAGCACTACACTGGCCCTCATTGGCCTGCAGCACAGGCCTGTGGAATCCCCACCTGGCCCTGCTGCAGCCAGACTCCCCGGTGCCCAACTTTGAGTGGAGATGCCTAGGTAGGGGCTGTAGGAAAGGGTGGTCAAGGCCTGTTCCTGCTGTGGAGAGGTTGAAATCAGCTGACTGAGGTATGGAGCTTGACCTGGCCCTGTAATTAGCCAGAGATGGCATCAAGAGCAAGGACCTAGGGTAGGTCCCTAGGGTCAGGGGGCCTAGACCTCAGCAGGGAACATTTCTGGGTAAAAGGCAGGAAAATAAAGGGCTGAGCCCTCTCTAGGGGCCTACTCTCCACAGGTCAAGTCTGTGGTTAGTTAAGTGTCTTTATTGGGAGAGAGGTCCAGTCTCTTGGGCTCTATGATACACTAGGTCATGAGGATCTCGATGTCGAGCTCCATCCGCCTGGCTCTGACCTCATAGCGGCCCTGGATCAGGCCTCGGGTCTGGCTGGCATGCCAGCGCCAGTGAGTCTGGATGATGCAGGCGGCTTGTCCGGCCTGGAGGAAGCGTCTGCGGGCCTGCCACATCCGAACCTGGGCCTGCACCTTCACCACTGCCCACTCCTGGCAGGAGTAGAGTCTGAGTGCCAGGGGCCGTCTCTGCTCCAACACCTTGGCCTGAGTTGACCTCCACCAGCCCTGGATGACCCAGGCCCTGAGCGCTGTGTGCAGTAGCGTCCGGCGCACTACATTGCCACGCCACCATGACTGGATCCTCACCGCTGCCTTCTCTGATTGAGGGAAAGAAGAACATGAGGGGCTTGGCGGGGCACACACTACTCCTTTCCTCACCTCTGGTAGTTGGGAGGAATGGGGACCTGGCCCAGGGGCCCTGCTCTGTTGTTTCTAGGCCCCGTACGTCTTATTTCCACCCCCTCATTCTCCGTTAGACCCTTCTCATTATTCAGCAGGCGGGTCCTTCCTGGAAGGGTCATACTCACAGCTTGTACGTCCATGGCCCTGGTCTCTAGAGTCCACTCATCCATCATTTAGGCCACTAACTTTTAGCCACACCCTCAACTGTTAGCCTTGCCCTCATCATCGGACCCCACCCACCTGCACTAAATCATCCACTAAAGCTCCACTCAGTCTATCCACATCTTTCTCCTCTTTTTATGCTGTATTGTATCTCCTTATGGATTGGCTGTCACTTTATTTATGGATTCTCATCATTCTAAGCGTCTCTTACCTTCAGTTTATTTCTCAGATCCAATGAGCCTTTCAAATCTCACTCTTCCTACACTATCCAGTTAGTTATTTCCGTTCCTTCTGGTGGCAATGCCTAGCACCAGAAGGATGTGGGCAGAGAAGAAGAGTAAGGTTTGGAAAGTATAAAGCCAGAAACTAAATAACTAAAAGCTAAATAACTTCCTGTTACTAGACATGTAAAACTAACTGTAGGTAGAAGATTCAATTCTCATTGATGCCTGATTAGAATTGAGGTTTTCTTTGGTCAGGAATATATATATATA
>NW_004624730.1:5487831-5510190 GCF_000247695.1 Heterocephalus glaber
ATATATATATATATATATAGAGAGAGAGAGAGAGAGAGAGAGAGAGAGAGAGAGAGACAGAAAGTCTGCCAAAAAATGTATACTCACTAGACAGAGGGAGAGAGACAGACAGAGAGAGACAGACAGAGAGAGACAGACAGAGAGAGTCTACCAAAAAATGTATACACATTTCAGGAAAAGAAAAACTTATATTAACATTTTAATACTGAATTTATTGAGACATCATGAGAATAATACAAGTTACCTTTGGCCTCTACAATTATAAGGGGTACTCAAAGTGGCGGCTGTGAGCTTCCAGACATTTATAAGTATAGTGAACTGCTGTTTGGGTAACCTTGGTCATTGAGATTGCTGCATATGCATTTTCAATTTCTTCTCTATGGGCTGGAGGTGAAGTGTGTTTTCTGTGATATATGACATCCTCTAGGATCCCCATATGAGGGCAATACCATCTGTTGAAAAAACGTAATTGTTTTCTGAAGTGTGTATTCATTTTTTTGGTGGAATCAACCTCTCTCTCTCTCTCTCTCTCTCTGTGTCTGTCTCGTGTGTGTATACGTGTGTTCACTGAGAGTCAAGGTCAAACAAAATGAAGAGACTTTGTTGGTGGTATGAAGATCTCTTTAGTTAGATTCTGTTTTCCAGTGATGTGATCTTAGCTCTATTTGCCAAGAGGTATTGTCTACCACTTTGATCTATTCAGTTCTAATTGTGTTGGACCCAGTCACTGCATTGTAAGAAAACAATTCCTACTGGCTTTAACAGCATCCACAGATCCAACCATACATCAGTCATGAACATTAAAACTTACTTTGACAATTTCACCCTTTTATCAAGGGGCCTTTAGACAGCTCCTTTTGGTCAGCTCCTTATAGACTATACTGTATTGCTATTGGTGCTTAGTCTGGGATGTGGAGGGAAGGGGAAAGAAAAAAGAGGAAAAGGAAATGGAAGGTCTTAGCCAATAAGAAGAGAGGGAGATAAGAGAAATATCAATAGGTGAAAAACAGGAGATCAGGCTCTGTTGGTGGTATTTTCAAAGCTGGAATAAAGGGCTAGTGTTTAGGGAATTGTGGAGGTGGGAGGAGGAATGCAGAAGGAGGCAAGCATAGAGGCTGATAGAAGCTGTGAGATTTTTGGAATCTGTTAGCATATTTGTAGTTAGTTTTGTTTGGATTCTCTAAGCACAATTTTGTTAAGGGTTACCATGGCATTCTCATGAATGTTACTACTCAAGTTAAAGCACTGGTTAATTCTTATGTTCTTTTGTGCATATACAGGCATCTACTATATGTATGCTATATGAAAGAAGATAAGGAGACAAGAAAATGAGGGAGAGAGAAGAAAAAAGAGCAGAAATGAAAGAAAGTTTTAAAAAAGAAGACTGAAGAAGATAGTAGGATAAAGACAAAAACCTAAAAAGTAAAATAAAAAATAATAAAGAAACAAGAACCAGAGAGATGAGAGAGAGAGAGAGAGAGAGAGAGAGAGAGAGAGAGAGAGAGAGAGAGAGAGAGAATCCAGAACAAACAAGCAAGGAACAAATGCCCCTTAGCCCAGAGTCCACACGGCACAGTTCCTTATGCTGCAGTTATAGTCTGATTCCAAGCTACCATGCTGGTTTCCCCACTGTAGATTGCTTAATTTCTGCCTAGGAGCAGTGAGGATTGCTGATCTCTTTGGACTGCTTCTTGGATGCAAGCTATGCTTTGGTTGTGGCCAGCTGCAGGCTTTTGTCTCTGGCCCTAGATTGAAGCACCTCAATTATGAGGGAAGAAGTGTGTGTGCTGTAGTTTTCCCAACACCAAGTTCTGTGTTGACTCTTGCCAGAGACCTCTCACTCCCACCTCCTTCACTACAGGGCAAATCCTGTGGTTATCTCCATAGTTTTCCTCTGTAAGCTTTTTGCCACCACAAGCCCTCTGACTCAGGTGCCATTTCTGTCCCTCCACCTGCAGTCCTTTGTCTGTTCCTGTCTCTACAGCTCCTCTCTTTGATGCATGGAACTTGGTACAGCCCCAGGCTCTGCAGAGGGTCTCTTTACCAAGTCTTTTACCAGGAAGGTAGTTGGTGGGCAGGATTTCACACTATCTCAGATCTTTTTGCTGTTAGGGGAAACAAGGGAATGCCCAATCTGGTCTGTCTTTACTGAATTGCCCTTTCTTCCCTGTCTCCAAGGATGGGATCTGCTGCTCCCTGTCAGCTGTTGCCTCCAGCTCACAGTGTTCAGCTGCTCTCTGCTTAAGGTGGGGGTTTCCCCAGGCCTCCAGAAGCCTTTTTCCTAGTGTAGCTCCAGAAGCCCTCTGACCCAGGTGCCACTCTCTGTTCCTCCTGTCATAGTCCTTTTGCCATCACTGTCCTGAGAGCTTCACTTTCTGTATCATGAACTTAGTGTCCCAGGTCTCTCTGCCTTCTGCAGTTCCTAGCAAGGGAGTTCTGGGGATTCCTCCATGGGACCCTCCTGGCAAGCGTGAGCAGTGCAATGAATGTCCCACAAGCATAGCACTCCTGTTGTATGTGGGAGAAATGGGCAACTCACTTTTTCGGGGGTCCATTAAGCCCTCTCTCTCCCTACAGTTCCACTACTTATAGACATTCCTCACTTCTAGAGTGCTATTGCTTGCAAAACCTAAGTGTGTGGTGGTGTTGCCTCATATGCTGCTCTCTGGCTTTCAGTTTCTCTGAAGCCCTGGCTTGCACGTATCCCACTCACAGTGACCCTCTTCCCAGTGGGGAGGTTAGAGAGATTGTGAGCCTATTTCACCAGCCAGGCTGCCACTGAGGAGCTGAATGTCTACCTCAGGTAATCTGATCCTCTCCGAAGAGAGTGTGTACACTGGACCTGTCATCCAGGAGTGGTCCAGGTTACCCTTACAAAGCCCCCAAACACTGGATTTAGGTCCAGCAAGTATCTCTTTTCATTTACCCTCCCATATCAGGCTGTCTTTAGCTCCCCTCAGAGAACCTGCTTTTCTCCAGTACACTATTCAGAGATTCATCCTTGCTGTTGTCACCTAGGGGGCTATGCTGATCTTTTTTGAAAGTTATGTTATTAATTGAAGTCTTTGTTCTTTTTTAATGTAGGCATTTACAGCTATGCATTTTCTTCTAAGTGCTTCCTTTTCTGCTTCCCTCAAGTTTTGATATAGTGTACTTTTATTTTCATTCATAGTGAAGTGTTTTCTAATTTCCTTTGAGATTTCTTCTTTGACTCATTAGTTATTTGAGTGCGTTGATGATTTCTATGTATTGGTGGATTTTCCAGATTTGTGTCTATTATTGATTTCTATTAACAGTCTATTGTGGCCAGAGAAGATACTTTATGTGGTTCGTATCTTTTTAAAATTATTGAGACTTGTTTTGTGGCCTCACATAAGGTCTATCTAGGAGAATGCTCAGAGTGCACATGAGGAGAATATATATTCTGCTGGTGATTGATGTTCTAAATAGGTATCAATCATTTGGGTGGGGGTCAAGGTCTTAACCCAGCCTCTCCAGGAAATATCCCTGACCAGCACCCTTACTGAAAATCCTTGTATGCTTGCTATGTGACTTGCTTCCCAATTGGACCACCATAACCCAAGTGACTATACTTGTAACCTTATTGGATGTTCATGGCTGTGGCCCACATTGTACCCACATGGGTTTCACCCTATAAAACTTCTCTGTAAAGTGGGGTCTTTGGCTACCCACTCAGGACCCCTCCTGCCCCTCAGCAGCTTTCCTATCAATAAATGTCTTCCTACTTAAAAAAAAAATATATATATATATATATTGTGTTGTTCAATGAAGTATTCTATATATGTCTGTTAGGTCTAGTTGCTGTATAGTGATATTCAAATATTCTATTTTGTTTATCTTTTGTCTAATTAACACAATTATTGAAAGTTGGATGTTAAAGTCTGTAACTATTGTTTATCGTTTATTTCTTCCTTCATTTCTGTTAGTTTTTGCTTCATATATTTTGGGATTCTGGTTAGGTGTATATATGTTTACAATTATTGTAGGGTGTGTGTGTGTGTATGTGTATGTGTGTTGCATGCCGGATAAATGCTCTACCACTGACCTATTACTATATATAGCCCTCTAGCCCTAATTACTATATCTTGATGGATTGATTCTTTTATCATTATATAATGCCTTTCTATGACTCATGATTTGTGTCTCAAAGTCTATTTAGTCCAGTACTAGTATATCCAGCTCTTTTGGATTCTTTACCTGAAATATCTTTTTCCAGTCTTTCACTTTCCACCTATTTGTTTTTGTTTTTGTGTTTGTTTGTTTGTTTGTTTTGGGTACTGGGGATTGAATCCAGAACTTTGTGTATATAAGTGTTCTACCACTGAGCCACCTGTGTCTTAGGTTCCAAAGAAAGTCTTCTGTATAAAGCATGTAGTTGGATCATTTTTCTTTTTTGTCCATTCTGCCATTCTCTGTCTTTTGACTGGGGAGTTCAATCTGTTTAAATTTCATATAATTACTAATACAAAAAGATTTCTGTCACTTTGGGGTTGTTTTAATTTGTTATATCCTGTTGCTCCCCAATTCCTCCATAATTACTTCCTTTATGTAAGATAGATCTTTTCTAGTGTATCATCTTTTTTTCTTGTTTCTTTTATATTTATTTGCCTTCTTATTGTTGTTTCAATATTACAATTAGCACTAAAGTATAACAATTTAGTTCAAACTAATACGATTTAATCTCAATAGTGTAGAAAATGTATAGTTCCATTTCTCTTATGTTGTTATTATCATGAGTGACATTTTATATGTTGTGTGTCCATCAATATAGATTTGTAAACATTTGGTTTTTTGTACCCGTCTTTTAAATAACAGTGCTATGGGGAAAGAGTTGCAAATAAAAATATTGACTTTTCTGTCTACTGATGTAATTACCTTTGCCAGTGTGTGTGTATGTGTGTGTGTGTGTGTGTGTGTGTGTGTGTGTATAGGGATGTTGAGCTACTGCCTGCTGTCCTTTCATTTTTGCCTGAAGGACACCCTTTAAGGTTTTTTATTAGGGCAGGTGGTCTACTGGTAATGCACTCTTTCAGGTTTTATCTGGAAATCTCTTACTTCTTTATTTTTTTCTTTCTATTCCTCACACTGATAGATAATCTCAATTAGTCTCTTTTCCCTTGATCTTAGCCAAAGTGGTAAGAAGCAATCAATTAACCCATCACGAAGTTTACTGTTTCTCTCTTCTGCCCTCTCAAATATGCTACTGAATCCCTCTAATGAAGTTTTCATTTCAGTGATTGTACTTTTCAATCCAGTATCTTCATTTAGTTCCTTTTAAGAATAATTTCCCTGTCGATATTCTCTATTTGAGGAGATAAAATTCTCGTGTTTTCCTCTAGTTCTTTGTACATGGTTTCCCTTAGCTTCTTGGTAATATTTCAAACAGTGGATTTAAAGTCTTTGTGTATAAATCCAATGTCTGGACTTTCTTACAAGTAGTTTCTATTAGCTTTTTGTTTTCCTCTGTGTATATGTCATACTTTATTTCTGTGCATCTTCATAATTTTTTGTTGAAAATTGGATGTTTTGAATGCTACAATGTGTGATTCCAAAAACGAGATCATCCATGTTATTGTTGCTTGTTTTTGTTGCTGTTTGTAAAGTTACTAAAGTAGTTTCTCTGAAATAATTTTGTAAAGTCTGTATTTCTTGTTGTGTGTGGCTACTGATGTTTTTGTCCCATAGCCTAGTGGTCAGCTTGTGACTCAACAGAGATTTTCTTAATTGGTTGGAACTAAAACAAAGGAACAACAACAGAACCATCCCCCAAATGCTCAGTGTTTGCAGCAGGATTCTGTGTGGGTTTTAGGGGATGTCTCCAGCTCTCTGCCTATTTACACCTGTGAACAACATTTACAACAGTGCAGTTTATAACTCTGCTTTAGCTTTCACTTTCCACTTATGTAGAGCCTGAAAGTAGGCCAGAAATGAAAGTTGAAGCTGACCCCATGATGCCTGGGCATTAGACCTTGCTGGTTGTGATGGGCACTGTGTGAGAAGTGGAGACATTACGAGAGAAATCTGGGTCAGGCACCTACTAAGGCATTTGATGAGTATTCTTAAACAAACAGTATGAAGGCACGTATTATGGTCTGAAATTTTGTATAGGGTCAAGGCAACCGAACAGGTCAAATCCTTTACCCAGGGCCAGAATGGGAAATGCTGTAAATCTGGATAAAGTTATAAAATTCCTGCACTTGTTGAGCATGGCTTTTAGACTGACTTATACTTGGCCAGAGTTAGGTACATGCAGCAGGCTGTTCCTAAGATGGTACAGACCCTCCCCATTAATAATCTAGGACACACACACAGATAATTACATAGGCAGACACCCCTGCATCAGGGTGAGGTGATCATTTGATACCATCTGAGCTAGACAGTCATGTGATTGTCACATCAGGGAAAAGGTATGCTACAACAGATTAATGCGTTTGGCCAGTGCAACTGACAATTTTTTTTTCGGTACTGGGAATTGAACTCAGGACCTTGCACTTGTCAGGCAAGTACAACACCACTGAGCTACATCTCTGGCCCATGCAACTAACAAATTTATACTGGCCTCATGGCTTGTGACATAGACAGAGCTGCAGTGCTCATTCCAGTTTCCACTAGTAAAAGTAATAATCCTGATCCAAGAGTGTGTGAATAAAAACAGCTCATCTTTAGTAGGTGGTTGTGGCCTGGTAGGGAACCAAGGTTGGGGTCTTGGCTAGTTGAATATAAGAGAAGGCCCAAAGACTCTAGGACACATCAAAAGTTGTGGACTTGAATCTGGGCCCTGTTGTTGCCCTTGCATTGAGGTAGGCAGGAGTTGGGCTGTAGGAATAAAGTGGGTATAATGAGTCCCAGCTTCCATAGGACCACAGTATACTCCTATGAACATATTAGGGGCTCTCAAAATGGGCAGTGTTATAACCTAAGCCCCAAGAGATAAAGTGGTACTGAGTTTTCAAGTGTTGTTTCCAAGTCATGTTAAATCCAGGGCAGATGTGTACAGACATGAACATTGCTTGCCAAATCTGTCAAAGAATGGCCTGGCAAGTATCATGGGCTGATTAGTTCACTCACAGGCAATAATGTAAACAGGAGAGCCTTGTAGCAGGCAATGTATTAGCTCAGCAAAATGTCATTCCAAGAGGTCTACATTGGAGAACTTAGAGTGGCAACTTTCAAGTTCATATCTAAGTCCTGGGAGGATTTCTCAGTCACCAGTTGTCTCATCTTCCTGAACTCTATTGTGGTCAAGGATCTGGGTCTTGCAGGAATGTTGCTGTCCCACATTGTGTTGGGCTCAGGGTGCTGGCATCAGAAGTGTCATCATTACCCATGATGACCTCTTAGGCTGAAGTGAAGTCCTCTGTGGCATTTTTGTCTCTTATAGGGTGACTGGATAGCCAACTCTAAGAAGCCACCTAATACAGGAACGTGGGAGCTTTGGAGTCTAGTGCAGTCTGATCTATTTGAGAGACCCTGAGCAGAGTTTGTTTACATTATTGGGCTTGACTCGTAGAATCCCACATTGTGAGGACTTGCTGAGAGTCCACAGAGGTGACTCATGAAAAGCCTTGGACAATGCTTTTTTCTGAAGAGTAGGATGTATCCATCTGTAGGTAATATAAACGGGAAGAGCATGCATGGACTAAGCCAAAAGAGAGTTTAGTGACTCTCAGCAGTCAGGTGTCTGACTTTGGGTAGCAGTAGATGGGTCAGGTTGCACAGTATGACCAGCCAGCTGGGGTTGACATTTGGGAAATCTGATGGCAATCATTTAGAGGTGAGGCTCTCTGTGACTGAAGAGGTCAGGTCAGTGTTAATGCTGGAGCCACTGGATCCATTTAATACATAAAGGGTTGTAATTTTCCTGCTTGAATCCATACCTGGTGGCACTTAAGATACAATCCCTTTAGTCTCTCTACCTTCCAACAAGGGCTCTTTCCTGTCCTGTGGTACAATTGTGCAACAAGGCTGTTTGGTTCCAGTGTGGCCTATGTGGAGTTTATGAGGAGCCCCAGTATCCAGGTGGCACAACAGATGCACAACAAACATTCACGTTTTAGGGTTTTGTTGCCTATGACCTTCCCAATGGGGACATTATCACAGGGCCATTGAGAGCCTTCTTATCACTGATTGCCCACTCAAATTTTGGATGTGGATACACCTAGTGAGTTGGGTCCCATTTGTGGGATTTGGGGGGGCTGTGACCAGGTTGTCATCTCCATGATACTACCATGTTGCTGATGTATACCAATTGTAGTGCCTCCTCCATCTCTTGGAAATTTATTCTGTGTTTTCTGTGGATTGTGGCACAACTGTTTCTACCACCCATGGGGAATTATGATTGTGACGTGCCATCCAAATCATATTTTAAGCCATTGTACTTGGGGATTTCAGTAGATGTCTGCATTTCAAGCAGATGAGTATGATTCAACAGAAGCATCATGAGTTTGCTTTCAGGAAAGGATCCTGAACCCACCATTACAAGAGAATCATAGCTTACCACTTGTCCAAGTTGGGTAGCCAATGGATGTCAGAAGGCAAAACAGTTGATAGCTTAACTTTGCTGGGACAGATATTTTGGAGCATATAAAGCTAATACCATCCTACAAAGAGAGGGTATCTGATCCCCCTGAAATTACCAATATGGATTGTGTGGCTCACTGTAACCAATTATGGTGAGGGGAACAGTAATAATAAGGCCCAGAATTTAATATGGTCAGTGCCTAAGGTTAAAAAGGACATTCACTTGGGTATCCTTTTGCCTAACTATAGTTTAAACAACAGGGATTTAGCAGTCCACAGTGGTGCTCAATAAAGTCAGAAACCTGAAGGCAGCCGGTCAAATGGGAGTTCTATTGTGTGCCCTGTTCAAGTGCCCCATTGGGTCATGGGAGCTGGGAGGTGGGATTCAAGTTCACCACTTCAGGAAGTTCAAATGGAGGAGGATATATTTAGTAATACTGATTAACATGTTCCACTTCAGTGTTCCTGGTTGGATAGCAAGAGACCAGTATATATGACTGTAGCTATTATAGTCAAACAGAAGTGACCACTGAGGGAGGAGGTGGGCCAGTGAAGTCAATCTGACTTCTAGAAAAGGGGAAATTGAGGTAATTTCCAACATTTGGTCTAGGAGCATAACTTGCAATCAAGGGCAACCACCTAGCTGGGGCTATTGTTGCCTTGGCTGAGAGCCCACATCATGTGGCCATAGGGCCTTGTTGGCCAGATAATGCATGGGCCCACTCAGCCACAGACAAGGGCACTTGAAAGTGGTGACTGAAGAAGGCTGGGACAGGGATTCAGGACCGAGCTATGAGAGAGAGTTGTGGGGAAGGTTTAGTAGCTGAACTGGGGAGCTCTGAGGAGCTGTGGATGTGGTTAGTCCACAGGGTGGTGTCCTGTGAAAGAGTCAGCCTTGCCATTAAACACTACTTCAAGGGGCTTCATGGCTACTGCTGAGCTGGTGAGTGGGAGATGGGTCCTTTTGAACTCAACATGCCACCGAGCTCTCTAATCCAGATTCAGGGGTTGTTTTGCTTTTCTTGATTAAGCATTTACCTTGCTGCTGTAAACTTTTGATTAGTTTCCAGATTCTATTAAAATTAATTGTATTAAAATTAATTTTTGGACACTATATACTGCTGTAGTAGAGGGACAATGTTTTAAAGCCCTCCATTCTGCTATTTGAGCTGATGGAATTCCATTTGTGTATATTTGTAAAAGTAAATATTATCATCAACTGGCTTTTTAAATTTTCCTTTTCTAAGAGTGTAGACAGTGTGAATGTTACTATTCTTACTACTTTCTATTTTTAAATGCTAATTCTACAATAATGTGTGTGTGTGTGTGTGTGTGTGTGTGTGTGTGTGTATAAAAACTAATCTTGTTACCTTCCAGTTTCTATAGGTCAGGAATTCAGTGAGGTGGTTCTGTCTTGAAGTTGTAAAAAATATGTTCACTACACTGCTGTCCTCTGAAGGGTCAATTGGAGCTGGAGGATCCACACCCAAGTTTGTGCACGTATCTGATGGCTTTTTCATTGCTTTCTTCTTGTTTCTTTTGCTTGGTTTTCATTAAACTTTTGAATCTGTGAGTTTATAGTTTTCATCAAGTTTGGAAAAAATTTAGCCATATTTTTGCTAATCATTTTTCCAACTCCTCCTGTTATAGTTTGGCTAAGTGACCCAAAAGTCTGTGTTGTAAGGGTTGATCACCACCTTTGCACTATTGGGAAGTGACAGAAACTTTAACAGGTGGGACCTGTGGGAGGTTCTTGGGTCTTTGGGGGCATGCCCTCAAAGCAGACAGTGGGATGGGCACAATGGCATGTGCCTGTAGCTCCAACTACTTGAGAGGCTGGCCGGAAGATCTCTCGAGTCCAGAAATTTAAAACCAGCCTGGGCAGCATAGTGAGACCCCGTCTCAAAACAAAACAAAAACAAAACAAAAACAAAAAACGCAAAGAAAGAAATTTGGCGTCATCTAATAGGATTTAGTAGACCCATAAACCCACTCTCAGAAACCACATTTCCCTATGCAGAAGTACTGAACAATAACATCAGTGTATGTCAATACATATAAAGGAGGCTCATGCCATGCAACATGCAGTGATAAAGACTATAAACAAAGGAATGTCCATCAGTAAGGAAATGGACAAATAAATAGTGGTACTTTTATTCCTCAGAACATTAGTTTTCAATAAAAGGGATGTCTCACTCTGTATTAGCTGATTTGGTGATGTTTCCACAATATATTATGAAGTGAGAAAATAAAGGTACAATAATATGATCTGAATCTGCATAACAAAGATAAAAACCTACATGTAAACAGATTGATAGGTATGATTACATGAGCAATAAGGAAAGCAATGGAAAGGCAAACAACTATTGTTTATGGGGAAGGGCAACTAATAAGGAGTGAGTGGGGAAAAAGAGGAAAGGGGAGAAAAACAAGAATGAAAGGATAAATATTGAGAAGATATCTTCAGACTGAAGTTGAGCAAGAGGTCGTAAGCAACATGGAGCCATCCACAGCCCAAACCAAATGGAATAGGCCCAGGGTGGGAGACCCCAAAGAGCCCTCCACAGTGGTCCTGCCTTATCTCTTCACAGCCTCTGAGAAGGACTGTTAACTGGTGCTTACAGAGGAATAACTGGTAACACCAGAACTTCTAGTATGTTTCATGGTTTCATAGCATGTGAGTATTCAGAGAAACTACACAGGACTGACCACTCTAACCAAGAAGGTATAACAGAAATCTGACTTACCCTCCAGTGTGAGACAACCAAAACACTTCCTAGGGATACCTGGAACAACATTTTAAAGGCACTGAATATTAGGCAAGAAAGGACAGTGATCCCTGAAAGACAGGACGCAAACATAATGAACCTCATGGCCTTGAGAGGGCTTCCAGGCCAGGGTGTAGGAAGGGAGGACTCCTTGCATTGAGACCAAGAAAAGAGAGAGTGAGAGAGACAGACAGACAGACAGACAGACACACACACACACACACACACACACACACACAGACTGAGAGACAGAGAGAGAGGGAAAGGAGGAGGAGGAAAAGGAGGAGGAAGAGAAGAGAAGAGAGAGAAGAGAAGAGAAGTGAGAGAAGAGAAGAGAAGAGAAGAGAAGAGAAGAGAAGAGAAGAGAAGAGAAGAGAAGAGAAGAGAAGAGAAGGGAGCAGACTGTGGGAGCTTGGTTTGTCTTTTTTGTTTCTCAGCCATGAGATTGAAGTTTTGTTCCTCCATATGATGGACTGAAACTTCTAAAACTGTGAGCCAGGATAAACATTTTCTCTACAAGCTGAGTAGCTCAGGTATTTGTTTTAGTGACAGAAAGCTGACTTAACACATCTATCCCCTTTCTCTCCTCTGAGAATTCACTTACATGTTTATCAGGTGGCCTAAAGATGTCTCATGGCTCACTGATGATCCACCCTTCCCTCTTTTCCTTCCTTTTCTTTCTGTGTCTGTCTTCCTGTCTTTCCCTTCTTGCCCTCCCTCATTCCTTCCTTTCTCTTTTATTGTCCTTTCTATTCTGTTTATTCTGCCAGTTGCCTTTTTTACCTCAGACATTGTCATTTTCATCTCTAGAAGTTTAATGTGTGTCTTTTTTTATGTCTCCTGTGCCTCTATATTTAACTTTTGACCATATGGAATGCAGTTACAGTAACTGCTTTAATGTCCTTGTCTTCTAAGTCTGATTTTGGGGTCAGGTTTGATTGACTGATCTGCTCACCCCCTTCATTATGTATTATGTTTCTTTGCATGCCTGGTAATTTTTATTAAGCACCACATGCTGAGAATTTTACTTGGTTGGATGCTAGATATTTTTGTGTTCCTATAAATATTCTTGTCTTTTTGTTTCTCTGAGATTCGCTTAAGTTACTTGGAACCAGTTTGATCTTTTTAGATCTCACTGTTAAACTTTGTTATGTGAGGTGAGAGGCATACTTAGTCTTGGGTTAACTATTCTCCACTACCAAAGGAGGACCCTTCTGAGTACCTATCTGATGCCCCACACACCTCTCTGGGCTGGTGGGAACAGGCACTATTCTTCCCCTGCTTAAGCATCGGGTACTGTGCTATTTGTGGGTCTTTCCTTAGTGCAAGGCAGTGTCTTACCAGGCATGTATGATTGGTGTGCTACCCTGTGCTCAAGGGGAGGCCTGGAAACCTGCAAACTTCTTTCTCTGCAGCTCTCCTTTTCTGCATTGTGGATTCCAGCCTCCATGGATTCCTTGGGCTCCTAGAGATCCTCCTTCTCAGTCTTTCAGGTAGCTGGGACTGCAGGCACATGCCACTGTCTCCAGCACACAATCTGCTTTGAGGGCATGCCTTCGGTGACCCCAGAACCTCTCATGGGACTCCACCTCTTAGTCCTTTAAAAAAAAGCTATAATAGCATTTTTATTTTATTTTATTTTTATTGTTTTCTTTTTTATTTATATATTAATTGGTATATTTTAGGTATACAATACATTACATTTATCATTGGGTGTTTGTACCTGTACATGATGTATCTTAGTTCTTATTTTTTCCCCATTACCTGTGCGCCCTTCACCCCCTCCACCCTTCCCTATTTACACAGACTTTGATTCCATTTGTTTTCTTTCTCATAATTTTTCCTTTCCCTTCTTTCCTTTCCCCTTCCCCTTCCACCACCCCCAAACCCTTGGACCTTTTCCTATTTCAAATTATCTGTTATTCGTTTTAATCATTTTCATCCTTATTTACACTTTCAGTTTCTCACACTAGAGAAACTATTCAGTATTTACACATGTGTGTCCTATTTATTTCACTTAAAAGTATGGCCTCAATATGTAACCATTTAGCTATAAATGTCTCTAGTTTCTCATTCTTTATGGCTGAGTAGTACTCCATTTTATAAAAAAAACACATGTTCTTTATCCAGTTTCCAGTTGATGGGCACTTGAGCTGTTTCCAAGCTTTAGCTTATAATAGCATCTTTAAAAGGTGTCTCAGGAGCAGCCCGAGGAGAGAAGGGCAGAGCCTGGAGCTATGCTTCTCTGAGGGGGGCTGCCAGCCAATGCCGCCGTCTCCCCCTGGGTGGGCACCCATGCCAGTGGCCCCAGACAAGGGTTTCATCACCTTAAATGGGGTTTTGAACCAATGAAGCTGTGTCCCCTTAAAGAGATGGACAACCCATCATGTGAACGGTAGAGTTCATGGGTAGATTAATATTGGTTTCATATGGCATAATGCACGCAGACTCCTGCGAGTTCCCTTAAGTTCTTAGAGGACCGCTTTTGCCTTTTGAATCAGAGTTGCAAAGTTCGATAAAGAATGCCCGTTGTGGATAAGCACAAAGTCAAGTGACAGTGATTGGACAGAATCTGTGAAGGTATCAGACCCCAGATCATGAACTGCCCCCTGCATCCCTGACCCCTGCGGCACTGCAGGGTAGCAGAGACTGCACAGTGGAGATGCCCATCCTGAAGGACCTAGCCACCGTGGCCTTCTGTGAGGCACAGTCCACACAGGAGATTCAGGAAAAGGTGTTAAACGAGGCCGTGGGTGCCATGATATAACACCATCGCCTGGTGAGGACTTGGAGAAGTTCAAGCCCCTGAGAGTGATTGTGCAGATCGGCAGCGGCTATGACAATGTGGACATCAAGACTGCTGGTGACCTTGGGATCACTGTGTGCAACATCCCATCTGCAGTGGTGGAAGGGCTGATTCCACCATCTGCCACATCCTCAGTCTGTACTGGCGGAACATGTGGCTGTACCGGGCATTGTGGGAAGGGAGGAAAGTACAGAGAATGAAGCAGATTCCAGATGTGGCCTCAGGAGCAGCCCAAATCTGTGGAGAGATACTGGGCTTCATTGGCTTTGGTCACACAGGGCAGGCTGTTGCTGTTCGAGCCAAGGCCTTTGGATTCAGCATCATATTTTATGATCCCTATTTGCAAGGTGGCATAGAGTGATCCCTGGGCATGCAGAGGAGCTACATCCTACAAGATTTGCTGTATCAGAGTGACTGTGTCTCCTTGCACTGCAATCTCAATGAACATGACCACCACCTCATCAATGACTTTACTCTAAAGCAGATGAGGCAAGGGGCATCCCTAGTGAATACAGCCTGTGGTGGCCTGGTGGATGAAAAAGTCTTAGCCTATGCCCTCAAAGATGGCAGGATAGGAGGGCCAGCCCTTGGTGTGCACAAATCTGAGCCCTTTAGCTTTGCTCAGGGTCCATTGAAAGATGCACCAAATCTCATCTGTACTCCCCACAAGGCCTGGTACAGTGAACAAGCATCCCTGGAGATGAAGGAGGCAGCCACCACCAAGATCCACAGAGCAATCACTGGTTGCATCCCAGAAAGCTTAAGAAACTGTGTCAACAAGGAATTCTTCAACACATCAGCTCCTTGGTCAGTAATAGAACAGTGAGCAATTCACCCTGAGCTCAATTGTGCCACATACAGGTATCCACCAGGCATTGCAGGTGTGGCTCTGGGAGGACTTCCTGCAGCCATGGAAGGGATTATCCCTGGAGGCATCCCGGTGACTCACAACCTCTCCACAGTGGCACATCCTTCCCAAGCTCCCTCTCCCAACCAACCCACAAAACATGGGGACAATAGGGAGCACCCCAATGAGCAATAGCAGAGAATACTATAAGGTAATCATTTGCATAAACTTGGGACCAAGAAGCAGTGAAAAATGGGTGAACTATGAGAAAAGTCTTTGACAGTCTTTTTAACTGATCCTGGACATACACATCCTTGATGTTGCAGTGTTAAAGCTACAAGAGATAGAAAACTGAAGATGTCTGCTTACAGAAGTGCTGAGAGACTAGGACATGACTTATTAATGACCAACTTCTGTTATTGAGTGTTGTTTTTCATCTGTGTATCAAATCACAAAGAATAAATTGAGCTTTTTCCTTTACCAGCTCCTTGGACATAGCAGGTCCTGAGCACCTTACTCAAGAATGTTGCATCAAGAGTTCCAAATATCAAAATTAAAAAATGTTAAGAGAAAAAAAAGCTATAATAATTCACATTCTTTCACCAATCATAGGTATGAGAGCATCATATCTTCCTGCCAACAGTAGGCATTATCACAGGTTCTTTTCTACCTTAAGTAATATCTTTCAGTTACTTTATTTTGCATTTTTATGACTACTAGATAGCTCGGGCATGCTTTCATATGTTTATTGATAATATATATTTACTCTTCTATTCATATTCTTTCAATCATTTTCCTATTAGGTTGTGGTTTTGCTATTTGGGATAACTCTTATAACTGTAGGCATTACCCTTTTATTATATACATTGTAATTCCCCTCTCTAATTTTTTACCTTGTTTATGAGACAAAAAAGAAAGAGAGGCCAGGGCTCCACAATTGACTGTTTTTTTCTTTTCCTTTTCTTACTTTAGCTTTCTTTCTTCTTTTCTTCTGTTTTTGTTTTGTTCTTTTATAGACAGGAGCCTTATCAATTTTAAACAGTTTCTGTTCTTATTTTATCCAAAGTTTTAAGATCAGCAGTGTATTCAGAAGATACTGATTTTATCAGGAGGCCTTTTGTTTTTCCTTTAAATCATTCATATAAATATATACCTTAATTCTTCCTAATATTGAGCCATTCCTGGAATAAACCACATTTTCTTTTACTGTCTTATTCTATTCTTACTGCTGGATTCTATTTGGTAATGTTTAGTTTCACATCTTTATGTCTATATTGATGAGTGAGGTTGGGCTGTTGCAGAGATCAGTGAGCTCCTGTCCACTGGCCAAATTCAGCTTACTGTCGATTTTTAATGGTTTTTCCTTTTTAGATGGTTGTGAAAAAGCAAAAGAGTAATATTTTGTGATGTGTGAAAATGATATTAAATTCATATTTCAGTGTCCATAAATATTTATTGGAACTGCTGCATTCATTCATTTACATAATGTATCAGTCAGTGCTTACTAGAGAAATAGATTTAATGCAAGATATACAAATATATAAGAATTATATATAAGATTGGCTTACAGTGGCTGCCTGCAGAGTCAGGTGTGGAAGAGTCCAAAAGGGCTGACTATGGGCTAGAGATCTGAGGGATACAGTTGAAGGCCTGAGCTAACTGTAATGTCTCATGTGAGTCCACGTCAGGAGGCTGAAGAGTCTGTGCCGGAAGCCAGGAGACAACATCCAAGGTGATGGTGAAGACTAGAGCTTCTTCTTCATTTCCCTTTTATTCCATTCAGGCAACAAGCCTATTGGTTGGTTTCACTCACACCCAGGGTGGGTCTTCTGTCATGGGTGTTTCTTACTCAAGTTCACACGATCAGTTAACTATCATACATGTCATGTAAGGTTGCGTTTGCTAGCTATAGAGTCAAATTGGCAACAGAGATGCTATGACCTGCAAATTTAGTATTTTACTAGTAGGCTCTTTCTAGGAAAAGTTTGCCTATACTTGGTCTTTCTTTTTTTGGGGGGAAGGGTATTTTTTTTATCAGTTTGGTTTTAAAGTTAAAGTAGTTCCTCAGTATTTTCAAATTTGGCTTGTCATAAATTTGCAGTGTACTTTTTTGATATAATTTTAATTTTACCACTTCTGTGGTTATGCCTCAGTCCTCATTTCTTATTTTCCATAATAATTAAGGCTGTAAAAAACCTTCCAATTTCAGGCTTTATTAAGAAGGAAAGGGTCTTTTTTTCATTGCTTTATGGGTAGTTTTCAATTTCATTTTGATTTTGCCTTCCCTCAAGGAGTTTTCTTTATTTCTAATGAGGTAAGACTTTTATTAATTTTTAAATTATCAGTTTTTATTTTATTGGATACAATCATTGAAATTACTTACAACATTTGTATTTGTGCTATTTTTAAGCTTCTTGTGATATCCAAACATATCCTGGTCTTTTCTTAATATTTTATGGATATATGAACTAAATGATCATTCTCTAGTCAAAAGATGTAAAATTCTGTATGTATCTGATGAATTTTGTTTGCTGATTACTTTTAGTGTTTTTTGGTACTGGGGATTGAACTCAGGTCCTTCACACTTGTGAGGTAGGCGGTGGAACCACTGAGCTAAATACCGGGCCCTCTGCTGATTACTATTTAATTCTCCTATGTCCTTACTTTTTAACTATTGATATTGAAGTCTCTTACAATAATGGTCACATTCTGTAGTGGATTAACTAATGGTTACCTTGTAATGCCCAGCTGAACTGAATCAGCATGGTCCGGGCATGGAGGATCCACTTGAGGATTGTTATGAATAGCCATAAACTAGAGGGGAAGATCGTGGCCTGTTGATTTTCTAGAAGCTTGCTGCAGATGGTTTTCCTGAGGCGAACTTGGCTGTTCTCATCAGACGAGGAGGAGCTTGGGGCCTCACTGTCATTGGGAATGGCTGCTGTTTTCATCAGGGGAGCTCTGATCTTCACCATGAGCACCACTTCCTGGCTCCAATGTGGATCCCTTAGCCTGGTGGCAAAAAGCCTTTATCCCACCAGTGTAGGTTTTTCTGGCTTCAACCACTGGCCTCTGGGCCTTCTGGGTGCAGATTCTCAAGACGGACAAGCATGAGACCTTGCCATGGGCTCTGGCCCACTGGCTGAACTCAAGGACATTGCCTTGGACTGTAAGCTGTTACCTGGACTTTTGTGGGACATTGCTGGAATCCAGGCCCTCAGCTGGATTCTTTGGGCCTCTAGTGTGCGGTTACTCTCTTGCACGCCTTTGCATTTGATTTTTTTGGTAATTATCATAAAATATTCCTATAAATTATGTGTCCTGTATTTAATATATTCCCTTGCCAAAACCCTGACTACAATACTTTCGCCTTGCATTTCATAGTTCTAATGGTTTGTTGGTTGATTCTTTGTGATTTTTAAAGTAGATGATGATATCAATCATAAATAACAACTCTGTAGTTTCCTCCCAGTATATATCCATTCTCCTTCACTCCCTCTTTTCCTCCTTCCTTCCTTCTGTGTTGTAGTATTGAAAAGCATTGTGAGGAGTGGATGCTGCTTTTCCTTCTGACTAATTTTTTTAATGCTTTCCATCAGTAACACTATTTGTGGTACTTTTATCAAACTTTTTAAAATTAGGTAAGTTTCTTTTCATTTTGTTGTGCAAATTTTTTTAATCAAGACTTTATTATTTATAGCTTTTTAAATTGAAAAAAATGCTTTTCTTTTTACAATGACAGAGAAAATTACATGGCTTTTCTCCTTGATCTGTTGATACAGTAAATTACAATAGATTTTCTTCTGTGGAAACCTCCTCAGAGTAGTAGATCTTGATCATATTTATTTTGGTATTTTGGCAGTGCTGGGGATCAATCCCATGGCCATGCTAGACAAGTGCTCTACAACTGAGCTACAATTCCAGCCCAACCTTGGCCATATTTTAGGCTACCTGGCATCTGAGACCCTTCCTCATGTTTGGGGATTCCTCCTCTTACCTGTCTTGATGAGAGAAGCATTCCTCTAATTATAGAGCTGAAAATTCCAGGTCTTCTCTTTCTTGGTTCTTCTGGCTACTTAGTCAGAACATGACCAGGTTTGGCCACCAAATGTACCTATTAGGGATTTTCAGGCAGCAGTTTAGGATCTAGAAAACCAAGAAGGTATTCTCTGGGCTAGTGGTAGAAGCCTCAGTAGGCTGGTTCTGTGGCCTGGTGTTTTTTTCTCATTCTGGATATATAATTTCTCTTGATCTGTTTTCTGAGCCTGGTTCCTGTCTTCATGACAGTTTGGTAAGGTAATAAATATTGTTTCAGTATATTTCTATTCCTACTTAAATAAATACGAAAGTTAATTTTGTTTGTAGTTTAAAACAATGACCAATATACTTACTTTTGTGAGAGAGATTCTACTCATTTAAGAAATTATTTGAAATCACCACTAGATTCAGTTGATATTTGTTTGTAGATAAGATTGACTTGATAGTTTTTGCTTCTTGTATGTCCTATTCTGATTTTAGTGTCAAGTGGGTGCTAACTTTAGAATTGCTAGAGCAATGGGTCTGTGAATTTTCAGTTTCGATGCTATTGTCAAATTGCTATCCAGTGTATTTTTGCCAATTTATATTCTGACCAACAACATATAAAATTATGCCCCTCTCTCTCCACCCTTGTCAATATGGATGGGCTGACCTCAGTATGTTCCTTAATTTTGTTATGGGTGAGTTAAGTATCTTTGCATATGTTCAGAATATTTTTCCCCAGCTGTTTCTTTTGCTATGGCACCATCTGCTTATGTTCTTTGACTAGTGGTTGGCTTTTTAAAAATGTTTTGCTTTAATTTGAAGAAAGTCTTGGCTCCATCCTTTGACCTGTAGTGATCTGGTGGTCTGGAGTTTAAGCTTTGTTGCCTTTGATATTGGTTTACATAGCTGTTTAAACTGAAAAACCTCATCAAGATCTGCAACTCAGAGGAGGAAAGATGGCATTGTTCGTTCTGACTCCTAATTCAAAACATTGACTTTCCAGTTGCATCTACCAGCTATGAAAAGGTTTTTATTAAGTCTGGTTAGAAGATTCTACATTTTCCATTAATAATAATCTGTTTTATAAACCAATCTGAATGTATTGTACGTTTATATTTTAGCAAACAGATCTTGAACCAATACAACTTATTTTAAAGAAGTGATAATAAGTAAGGAAATTATATTTCTAAAATTTTAATTGTTCGGCTATAAGAGTTTTTATGAGTGAACCACATTCCTTTTGACAACAAAATTATATGGAGAGATATAGGCTTTTGACATGGCTGAACAGAGAAGAGGCCACATTAGAGCTCCTCAGAGAAAATCAACTAAAAACACAGGTAATTGGAAGAAAGGGATAGATATACATTCTGATGCCAGAATCAGTCTGAAATAAGAGACTTGCAGATCAAACAAAATGTAAGCACAGGACTTCTTAAAACAGCATACCAGCCCACAGGGCTGCCAGCGGTGCCAGCACGTGACACATGGAACAGGAATTGCCATTCTGGGATATTTCTAAAAAAACTGCAAAACTGTGGCAAACCCAACCCACATAGGATAGATTTGAGATGTAATGCCCCTGACCTCTTTTGGCTTCCTGCAAACAGAAGATGCTGCAGTCTGGCAACAAATTCCACTGGTACACACAAGGGTGAGTGACAAGTTAGCTGCTCCCTCCCCAACTGGCCACAATTTTTTTGTTTGTTTGTTTTGTCATGCACCACAGTGGCTAACTAGAACCTCTAGCGACAATAAGATTAGGGACTGAAGTGTATAGTAAATGGAAGAGTACACTCCTCCTACCCTGTGACTGGTGGCCTGCAAGAAGGCCGCAGATCATGGAAGCGGGATTCAAGCAGCCTTGGTCCCAGCTTGGGTCAACAAGTGGGCAGACAGCACTCCCCTGCCCTGTGGTAAATGGCATGAAAGGAGCCAAAAAAAAAAAATGCAACAGAGGAGACTGTGTAAGGTCTGGGAGGTGCCAACTGTACATAGGACAGGGAGCAGACTTGGGCTGTCTCTGATTGAGGATGCTACAGCAATTCAGAGAGCCATCCAGAAACATACAGGGTCAGGAGATGTGGGTGGGCTGCCAAGGGACATCCAGAAAGCTCTGGCAGAAGACTGCAGCCTCCATACCTGGAGGCCAAAACCAGCCCTGCCCTCAGCACTAATCCTGCTGCAGACTTGGTGGCCCAGATTTGGGCTGTGACTTGAAAAGTACCACAGAACTGTGGACACCAGTGGAATTTTCTTTCTTTCTTTCTTTCTTTCTTTCTTTCTTTCTTTCTTTCTTTCTTTCTTTCTTTCTTTCTTTCTTTCTTTCTTCCTTCCTTCCTTCCTTCCTTCCTTCCTTTCTTTCTCTTTGTTTGATTTTCATTTATCTGTCTGGTTTTTTGGGGGGGTTGTTTAGGGTTTTCTTTTATTGCTTGTTTATTCATCTTGTTTCTCTATTTTCTCAACTGTCTTTCTTGGTTTTTTGACATTTTCATGCAGGTGAACATTGTCTTTAGTCTTTGTGGTTTGTTTCAATATTCTTTTGCTTTCTCCTTCTTTCTTTCTCTCCTATCCACTTCTCCAGTTTCCCAAAGCTTGGGTGATCATTCTTTGTTTTTCAATCTTGCTTCTACTATTGTCCCCTTCATTTATTTCTCTGTTTTGTTTACTATCCATCTTAGATCCCAACACACACACACACACACACACACACACACACACACACACACACACACTCACACGGGGAAACTCAATGCATACAGGCTTCTGGTTTATGTTGGGTTTTGTTGTATAACTTTAGATCTTGCTCCTGAGTTAAAGGTACCAAATTAATATATAATACAGTTTGTCAGTTTCTAGGCTGTATTTAATGGTATTGTTATTGCTAATTGCACTGCTTTAACCAGAGTGCCATATCTGTTGTAACAATTGCTCTCCCTTGTCTGACAACACAGTGATTGTCTGGGGTCATAACCATTACCATAGTCTAATAACAATGGGCTGGGTGCTGACTCAGATAATAACTTCTCATCTCTAATAAGTTGGGAAGGTAGACTCTTGGGACAGACTCAAAGACCAAGAGCCAACTATATCTAGAAGATATCTCTGAGGAATAGACTAGTATCAAGGGAAGCCCTGATACTAGTAATAAAGCTATCTACCATAAGAAATTTACAGGCATCAAAACAAAGACAATTAAAATTTAAAAATAGAAAATGATGACAGGTGAGCAGCTTAGGTGCACAGGCTGAGAGGTCCCTGGCCATCTGGAGCCCCGCTCCATCCGACTGCAACTAGTGAGATGGTGAGGACCCCCTCGACACGCCCGTCAGCCACCAGCTTAGCCTCACAGGCACCTGCAACCCCCATCCCCC
>NW_004624730.1:5567471-5590064 GCF_000247695.1 Heterocephalus glaber
ATAAGAACCAAGATACTCATGTAATGGTACAAGATCCCAATGATGAATGTAACTGTATTTTATACCTAAAATGTACCAATAAATTTAATGGGGGGGGGGAGCACTCGGTTGATGAACTGTAACCACCATTATAATAAGACATAACATATTTCTCTTTGTTTTGTGCTATTGCAGGCAATACTCCTTATATCTCTACCCTAGATGTAAATGGTATTTGGATTTACCTGTACATTAGTTTTGCTTGTTTTAGCATGTTTGTGTACATGGAGTCATCTGACAGGTACTCTTATGCCTGGCTTCCTTCATTTAATATAATGTTTTTGATCACTTCTCTGCCTTTTGGCTAAGATCAAGTGTAATATTTTTTAAATTCATCTATATTATTCTTTATATTAGTGTGTTTCTCTTACTGCTGAGTATTATTCCATTATAAGAAGAGTGGACTGATTCTTTGCCTATCATCTGTTTGTGACATTTGGGTTGTTTCCACTGTTGACAGATTGATCAATGTAAAGCTACTCTCAACATTGATGCACACATATTTCATAGACAGTGTTTTCATTTTTCATCTGTAAGTACCTAGAAGTGGAACTGCAGAGTTACAGGGTTGATACACATTTAACTTTATTAGAAACTGCCAAACCACTTTGCATAGTGAGTCTAGTGTTTGATCTGCTCTACCAGCAGGATTGGAGAGTTGCTGTTGCTCTGTCAACACTTAATGTTGCTAGTGCTTTTTTATTTTAGCCATTCTTCAGGATGTCTAGAGCTATATCACTGTTGTCTCCTTTTTTAGTTCCTTCATGACTGATGATGTTGGGCATCTTTTCTTCTGTTTCTGAGCCATTCACAAACGTCCTTTTGTTAAAAACTGTGAAATCCATTATGAACTCTCTCTCATCATTACTTGGTTACATTATATGATTGAACTAAAGTCCATGTATTGAGTTTCCTATTGATGTTTATTTAAATTGTCTCAGTATGTTTTTTCACCTGGAGCACAATGACTATCTTTATACATCCTTGTGTCAGTGAACCAGTGTTTCCAGTGTCTCATCTCTCTAACCACATTTTGAGCATTTCTTCAAGAAAGGATGGAAACTTTTACTAAAAAGTGCCCTATTTTTAGAAGTCATCCATTTGCTTATGTCATAGGTTCCCTTATGACATCATAGTCTCTCCCTTCCCTCACTCTTCCTGCCAACTTGCAGATGGAGGAGTGCAGACCTGAGCATGATGGAAACATCTAGCTCCTAACCATGGGCAATTTAAGGGATCACAGAACTGAGGGATTTGAACCATCTATCTAGAACTCATGGGTATTCAGTTTTGTGTAAGAGAAGGCCAGTCCTCTCAAAGCTGCAGCCAAGGGAAGAGGGATTTCTACAGTTAATACCTAGAGACACTGGGCAATTAAGGAAGTTGAGTATGTGTTAGAATTGCCAGCTAGTTGTACAATGAACAACTTACCCACACTTCTCTTTTTAAACTCTGGTTACAGAAGGATGGCCATCTTTGTCAAACCATAATTAAAGATATTGATGAAACTACTCTGTGGAAGGAGAAGGCAAAGCAAAACACTCCACCAAAACCAAAACGAAAACCAAAGGTAGGTGGGCAGGCTCCCAGGATTGGGGGTGACCCTTGACTTGCTACATCTCTGATCCATGTCCCTCAGACTGATGGCATCTCCTTTCTGGCTTGTAGCATAAGATGATTGTAGAATTTATTGTCCAAACCAGGATATATTTGGGAGTGGAAGGTGATGCTATTAAATATTACTCAGCACTACCAACAGCAATCAAGAATATCCTCTCCAACCAAGAGAAGGGGGTGCCTAATCCAAAGCTAGATGAATAGGGATTGACTCATGCTTTGCTGTTTTATTCTCCAGTTGCTCTATCAGCCTGAGAAAGGCAGATAACAGGCAGGCAGTCTTGGTTGGGGAAGGAGAAACTCTGAGGAGTGGGAGCTTGAAAGTTGGGGAGTAGCGTCATGAGGGCTGTTTGGGGAATGCATGGCCAAGCTAAGGGACACTAAGCTAAGCCCAGATTTCTGCGGGAGCATGTACACATGTGTGCATGCATGTGTGTGTTAGTAGAAGTTTAAGGTGTGGGCCAAAAGCAGTGACTGTGAGAAACAGATGAGAAAGGCCCCAAAATGTGTGGAGCAGGGAAACTTTTTTTTTTTGTACCTGGGCTTGAACTCCAGACCTTCCACTTGTGAGGCAGGCAGCGGCACCAATGAGCTAAATCCCTGGCCCAGGGAAACTTTTAATATCAGGATTCAACAGAGGGAGGAGCAGGCCGTGGATGGGGGTGGAGTCAGGGAAGAGAGGGCAGGGGGAGCAAAGGATGCCACTCCCCAGCAGGTAGGAGGGTCTGAAGGGCAGGTGAGGGGTGCTAGGTAGGTGGTCAGACCCAGGTGGAGCCTATGGATCACAGGATTCTTGCTCCAAACTGGCCAACCAGGTCCATGGAAAACCAGGTGAGATAGCGAGAGCAGGAGGGCTCACATCTAGGAATGGGGACGCTGAGACCCAGCGGTGGAGGTGTGTGTGTGTCCATTAACTGACATGGCAGAGAGGAGCAGCCAGAGGTAGGCACCTTCCTGGTCTCCAGTGTCTGTCTACCTGCTGCCCTGCACAGGATTCTTGGACTTAAGAGGAAGAGATGATGGTTGACAGAGGATCAGGGGACTTTCTTAAAATACTCTGGGACTAAAGTTTTGGAGAATATGTATTGAAGTGTCCTTGTTCTTTCCTTGAAATTCCTTCTCTTCAAAGAAGGTGGCACCTGCTGACATGGTACAGGCAAGCACAAAGATCCAAGCCTGGTGGCGGGGCACGCTGCTGCGAAGAACACTGTTACATGCCACCCTCAGGGCGTGGGTCATTCAGTGCTGGTGGAGGCAGACACGAGCCAGGCAACTGGAGAAGAAGAAGTGGGAAGCACTGGAGCTCTACAAGCGGCAAATCTGGGCAACTGTAAAGCTGCAGTCTTGCATCCGAATGTGGCTCGTCCGCCAGCGATACTGTGATATGCTCAATGCGGTCCGAAATATGCAGAACTGTTGGCATGGTCATATTTGCCAATTCCATGACACTTTTCAGGGCAGCTATGAGCTCACAGGAAGCCACCTACAACTTCAGCTTGATATCTTCCTAGGATCTCAAGTTTGTCGCATTACAGACTGCATCCCTTTTCCAATAAAGAACTGACCATGTCTACTCCAAATACTGTATGTGTCACTACATCTTTTTTAGACAAGCCGCTGGAGGTCCCTCTCTTGACAAAGTGTCAGAGAAAATAATGACAGATTAAAGCTTCCCTCAAAATTTTGCTCTGGGTGATCAGCAGGGTATGCCTGGGGCTCTGAGGGCAGAAGGGTGTGAGAGCCTCGTGTGGGATGAGCAGGGCCTGTGGTGATTAGCAATGTCTGCCCTAGGTAGGAGGGTTTAGCTGCAGGGTCACCAAGGCCACCAACTCTAGGGAGACTCCTCACTGCTGTCTATATAAATGGCAGCCCTGAGCTGTGTACCATTCTTTGCTTTTCATCCTCCAAAGCCTTCCCACTCAATTGAGAATGAGGTGAAAAGTCCTCCTCCTTCCCCCTCGTGGTTCTTGTGACCCTGACTGCTCTGGCCCTGACCACTGCCCCCTCCTGAGGTATTCCCTGGATGCTCTGCTATTCATCAGACCTCTGGAGCAGGTCATGCCAAGCATGCTCCATCTGAGAACTTTGCACTGGCCTCCTGCTACCTTGGGAGTTCTCTTCCCAAGGTGTTTTTGCTTCATTCAGGTTTGTCTCTGCACAGATCATAAGCCTCCTCCACCTGGGATTCCTCTGTCCACCTAATTTTGGTGGCATTCCCTATTGGTTCTAGCTCCTGACTCTGTTTACTGTGTGCTAAGTTCTCACTGCAACTCAACGTGATCTTACTTCATTGTTCATCTAGTTTCTGTTATACCAAATAGAGGGTGAGCTGAAGAGGAGCAGGGCTCTGGGCCAAGCTCTAGCACACCCTGACACCACATGGTTCTGTCATTTTCAACTAGCCAGTCCTAAGTTCTTTGCCTGTCCTGCAGGCCTCTCCACGGAAGCTCCAGCAAATCCAGGGCATAAGTTCTGCCCTTAGCCCTGTCTGCTGTCATCTTCCAGAACTGGAGCACCACCTGTGACCCTGTGTGTATGTGACTGAAGTAAAATTCACATAAAACTATTTTGGGATTAATATATACAATTAATAATTAACATAAAATGAACAAGTCAGTGGCATCTAGTGTTAAACACTGTTAAACAACCACCACAAGTTCTACAATATTTTTATCATTCTAAAAGAAAAATCTCATGCTCATAAGTGACATTCCCTACTACCTCTCCATGCCCTGGCAACTCCCAATGTGCATTATGTCTCTATGCATTTGCCTATTGTGCTTATATCATATAAACAGAATTATAATCACACAACATTTGTGTCTGGCCTCTTTCACCAACCATAATTTTCAAGGTCCATTCACATTGTAACTTCTTTTTTTTTTGCAGTACCAGGGATCGATCTCATGACCTTGCACTTGCCAGGCAGGCATGACACCACTAAGCTACATCCCCAGCCCTCACATTATAACTTTATTACTGAATAATATTCCAGCATATGGATATGTCACATTTTTTTTCCATGCATCTTTTGATGTGTTGGATTGTTTGTACTTGGGCTCATAAATAATGCCACCTCAAGTGGTTAGCATTTGTGCCTTTCTGTATACCCATCAGCATTATCCAAGGATTCCAATTTTCTTTGTCATTCTAGTAAGTCATTACCATCCTATTGGAGTGAAGTGGTGCTTCACTGTGGCTTTAATTTCCACTTCCCTAATGACTAAAGATGTTGAGTATCCTTATGTGATTATTGGCAATTTGTATAGTATCTTCTTTGGACAAATATCAATTCAAGAATTTGGAAATTATTTTAATTGATTTGTTGTTTCAACATTTCTATAAAAAAATGAATGAATACATGATTCATGATTCTACTCACATCTTATACTTGTGGATTTTAATGGTCCAAATCCTACTGTGTAGAATGAACATGTCATCATCCCTGAATCCTCCTACCCAACAGACATGTTGTTCTTAGCCTGAGTTATTGTTTCTCTCTGGCAATATTTCTTTGTATGTGTATTTGTATGTGTGTGACCATTAATCATTAAATGCCAACTTGAATGGATTAAGAAATGCCTATGATTTTGCAAAAGGAAACGGGACAAAGAGATGGAGGGAGATGTGAGGAAGGGTGTGAGAAGGGGTGAAAAAAGAATTAAGATGTGCCATGTACATGTAGAAATACGTAATGAATGTAATCATTATGTACTGCAAATATGTACAAATAAAAAATTTTTAAAAGACCAAATGGAATAGAATTTGGAGTACGCAATCAAAAGAAAAGAAAAACCTGTGAGATTAGTGAAATACAGTATTGGGTGTGTCTCTGGATGACTGACATGTAGATCAGCAAACTGAGGGGAGAAGATTCACTCAGGATGTGGGTAGCACCAACCAATAGGCTTATAGCCTGAACAGAATAAAAAGGGAAAGAAGGACAAAATGTGACCATTTCTGAAGAGCTTCATTTTCACCATTGTCTTTGGACATCGGTTTCCAATTTCTTCAGCCTTCTAATGCAGAGTTGCACCACCAACTCTTCCATGAGCTTCCAGACCTTCAACCTTGAACTGATGCTGCAACTCTGATCCCTCTTGTTCTGTAGCTTTTATCTTGTTGGGCTGAGCAGCTACTGGACTCTCTCCAGAACACAGACAGACATCTTGGACACTCCCCCCACCCCCGATCTTATAAGCCTACCTAATAAAGCCCATTGCATAATTATGTGCATATTTTGTGTTGATTATTCCCCTGGGAATCCTAAGTAATACAGACTTTGGTACTGAGAATGGTTCTAAAGGAACAGAATTGTAAAGATTAATTTCTATAATTTTTCTAGTGGTTTCTAGAGTTGTCCCTGTAATTCGATGAGACCTAAAACTGCTATGGTGTTTCCTTCTGATAATATAGAGGGTCCTAATAGTCCATGATGTGAACTGTTTAAAATTATATGCAACATAGATCCATTTGATTATCTTAATGCACCACCTGTGAGATGCAAAATATTTAGTGATTCTATATACAATACTTTTGAACATTTCTGGAAGTGTTAGAAATGTAATGATGCTGGCTGGTTGCTCTTAGCATCTCTGGACAAACTACTAAAAGAAAAGAATGAGACATATATAAACAATCTAAAGACTTCTAAGTGTGTCAAGAAAGTAATAAAGGACAATAATGAGCTCAAAGATTTAAATTCCAAGCTCCAGGTGTACATAAGCAGTCTACAGGCTGCCAAGTGTGTCCTGAAGGAGACTCTTCTCTCCTTTAATCATAGAGCTAAAGTTACCAAAAACCAACCACAAACCCTCATAATGCAATTGGCTGAATTATAGCACAAGTTTAATGCTCAGTATATCTGCATTTATAGAAAGAGCACTTGGTATGGTTTAAATTTGAAATAGTCCCTAAAGCCTCATGTATTGAGAAAGTGATTGGATTATGGGATCATTATAGCTGATGTACTGTTAAGAAGTGGAGTCTAGTCAGAAGCTGTGGGTCACTGTGGGCATGACCTAGAAGGGTAGATCTCATTTCTAGGCTCCTTCCTAGACATGCTCTGCTTCCTGCCCATCATGCTATGAGCAGCTCCCCTCCATCATTCTCCTCTGCCATGTAATCCTGCCTTGGAACCAGCAGACTTTGGACTGAAATGTGAACCAAAATAAACTTCTCCTCCTTTCAGCTGTGGGTGTTGGGTATTGTGTCTCAGCAATAGGAAAAGTGATTGAGGCAGTAGTGATTGGAAAAGAATGGGATCCCATAAGCTGGGATGGAGATACTTGGGAAGAACCTGAGGTAGTAGAACTCCTAAATTCTGATGAGGTTATATTTTGTCAGAGGAAGAAATTTCCACACTCTCGGTGGTGGAGGTATCCCCAGCCCCAACCCCTGTGGTGTTGGTCTCTTCTCCTATACCTGAGGAAACTAACTCTATGTTGACTTTGGGAATAGTAATGACCTTCACTAGTGCAGTAACCAAGCAAGACAATGATGATTCTCCTCAGAACTCACCTTTATCATCCACTATTGAGAAGGAGTGGAACCTTTGAGAGGCAGGACCTAGTGGGGAACTTTAGGTCATTGGAAGTATTTCCTCAAAGAGGATAGTGGAACCTTGGCCCTTTCCTCTTCCTCTTTTGTTTCATGTCCATGCAATGAGTAGGTTCACTCCACCACACATTTCCATCATGGTGTGTTGCCTTACAACAGGCCCAAAGCAACAGGGCCAACTAGTCATGGACTGAAACTTCCAAAATTGTGAGCCAAACAGACTTTTTCTCTTCATAAGTTAGTAATGCCAAGTATTTTAACTTCAATTCATGACTGATTCTCTCTTTGTTTCATTTAGGCTGCTACCAGCCCTTTTCTGCCTGTAAAGCTAATGAGAACACATTATATTTCATAAAATAGGGTGTAGCGCAATTCTAGAATCACAAAAGCTAATTTGATCTTTACATATGTCCTTATTTTGTCTTTTGACAGTTAATGCTGACCTACAAAGGAATGCAAAGGAGTCTAGTGATGAATCCTGAGACTCCTGAAGAATGCAGGTAAAGCACTGCTGAACCTCTTTTGTGGTCTCCTATTTTCTTCACAGAGACCTGAGGGTGTAAGTAAAGTTACTCTTGGGTTCAGACTCTGCTCTCTTTACATCAAGCACCTGAAAATTTTGTTGGCTTTTGAATCTAGGGTTAGTTTGTGCTGTGAATTTGTGCTGAAGAGAGAGAGAGGCTATGAATGTTACTGGGATACCAAGTGTCGGTTTGTGCTGTTGGAGGACACATGACTTTTGATGTTTTACAGATAACTGAGGGTGATTGCATAAGTGGCCGTTTATGTGTGAGGTGCACAACTCCAGCTTTCAGAATTCACAGGGATTTGGGTTTTATTCTATTCCTTCATTTGTTTCTTTTCTTGAATGCTAAAGTGGGGGAGTTCGTCAAGGGATCTCAGACCCAATCATATCTTGACTGGTGGACACATGTCAGGCAAATAAAAACTATTAAGAGCACCCCATCCTAAAAATTGAGATTCCTAAAAAAAGGGTAAACTTGGTCACAGAATGGATTATTTTGACACTAGTTTACCTACCAGCTTCAAAAAAGTTTCCGTGCAATGAGGAACACTGTAAAACTATCAGAAGGCTAAACCAAATGGCAGTTCCTTTCAAGGCTTTTACCTCATCTATGAGAGAATAAAGATTCAACATTGTCTTAGTTACTTTTTCATTGCTGGGACAACATACCTAACACCATAGGTTAAAGGAGGAAAAGTTCATTGTAGCTCACAGTTTGTAGAGGTTTCAGTTCATAGTTGGCTAGCTCCAAGGCAAGGTGGCGTGTCCGAGGGGCACCACAGAGGAGAAACAATCCAAGGAAGAGCAGCCAGGAGATAGTAAGCAGCAAGCAGCAAGCAGCAAGCCTGCCTTCTTCTGTCCCTTTATATTCCATTCAGGCTACAAGCCTATTGATTGGTGCCACCCACACCCAAGGAGGGCCTTCCATTATCCATATCCAGAATTATGCTAAACCAATTTAGTTATCACACACCCTTAATCCCAGTATCACACACTCTAATCCAGCATCACACACCCATGGGCCAGCTACCTCCCAAAAACACCAAATATGACTGCATGAGATTTTGAGGACATCTAGATATAAGCCATAACAAATAAAAACAGGAGAGCCTTGATTTCTAAAGAACTGAGTACTGTACCTTATGTTCTGGTCAGCTTTCTTGTCACTGGGACACAATACCCAACACCTACAACCTAAAGGGAAAAAGGTTTATCCGGCTTACAGTTTCAGGGGATTCAGTCCATGATTGTCTAGCTCCAAGGTAGAAACATCACTGTGGAAGAATGCAATGGAGCAAAGCTGCTTGGTTCATGGCAGCAAAAAGCAAAGCAGGGAAATAGCACCAAAGAGGAAATGGGCCAGAGACCAGATGTAGACCCTAAGGTCATGGCTCTATGACTCATCCAGTTGCATCCAGAAGTGTGGTTTACTAATCCCCTAGGCCATCACTTCTCAGCTTTTTGGCTAAGATCAAATGTCTAATCCCCTAGGCCATTCCCAAGCCAATCAAATTGACCAATAAGCTTAATTATCACATTCAACTCCTTGTCACCTTGACACCCAAACACATCTCTTTAAACCATACTTAATCTCCAAATAAACACAATAACAAGTTAATAATTCCACTAAATGTGATACAACAGAATAATCTCAGGGCTGGGGATTTAGCTCAATGGTTCTGCCACCTGCCTCGCAAGTGCAAGGACCCAAGAGTTCAATCCCTGGTACCAAAAAAAAAGAATAATCCCGTCCTCAAAGTCTCAAAAGTTCAAGCCTTGTTCAAAAGTCCACATCAAAGTCTCTTGACACTCAAGAAAATCTCATAGCTGTGCATGCATGAAAAATACTAGAAAGCAAGTTACTTGTTTCCAATATACAATAGTATGGGGTAAACATACCTATTCCAAAAGAGAGGAATAGATAGAAAGCAACCAGAACAAAGCAAGACCAAATCCCAACAGGGCACATATTAAGTCTTACAGCTCCATATCTGGCATCTGGCACACATGGTGGTAAGACCTGAGTTCCAATGGACTTGAGTGGCCCCATCCCTGTGGCCTTTCTGGTTGCAGCCCACAAGGCCTCTCTCTTGGGATGGCTCCAATTAATGGCCTGCAGTTTTCTTCAGCAGATATTCCACTTTCCTGGCATCTCCAACCTCCTAGAGTCTCCACTGCACATTTGGCTTCATATCCACAGCTTCACACAGTACCCTCTCAAGGGCTCCTTGCCTGATCTCCCAGGATTTTTTTTGAAATCTAAGTGGAAACCTCCCCAACACCACAATTCTTGAATTCTGCATGCTGATAAAACCAGCATAATGTGGATGATGCCAAGATCTGCGGCCAACCTGATCAATAACCGGGTCCCCTTGGATCATGGCTGGAGGAGCCTCTGAATGCCTATACAACTGAGCACAGTGAAATGAATCCCAGAGAACCAATTCCCTACATGGCATTTCTTTTCTTTCCTTTTCTTTTTTTTGGTACTGGGGATTGAACTTGCGAACTTGTCCTTGCAAGGCAGACGATGGAACCACTGAGATAAATCCCCGGCCTAACAAGGCATTTCTTTTTTTTTTTTTTTTTTTTGGTACCGGGGATCAAACTTGGATCCTTGCACTTTCGAGGCAGGCAGTGGAACCACTGAGCTAAATCCCCAGCCCAACAAGCCATTTCTTGAGCAGGGGTCCAGGGTCTCTCTTCTCAAGTGAAAGGCTGACATTTTTGCACCTTTAAACCTGCAACGAATGAGATCTTGCTCATTCTAGAGATGTCCTGAAAGCATCTTTCTTCTTGTCCCAGTGCAAAATACTTGGTTTCTTTTTAAAGGCCACAATCTTTAAAACCCACAACTCCTTTGGCTTCAACTTTCTGTGTACTTCCTTTTGGGCCAAAATTTGAGTTTACCAAATTTTTCTGTTGTTTTTTGCTTCTGATTCTTACTTTAAAACTAGCTACCTGGAGATCAAAATTACCATAAAAGTAGGACATCAATGCCTCCTGATGCATCCGCCTGGGGTTTCATATCCTGAATCTTTTCATGAGGAAATAACAGAACAATCCCAACTGGAGAACAGTCTATAAAATAACTGATCTATATTCTTCAAATATTACTATGCAATGAAAGAAAAAGAGGTTGAAGAACTGTTCCAATTAAAGGAGACTGAAGAAACATGACAATGAAATGCAGATTCTTGGACCAGATTCAATACTGGAAAGGGGGAAATGATAAAAATGACATTATTGAGACAATTTATGAACTGTATGAATTTATGGACTATGAGCTGTATATCAAATAAATATTATATAGATCTTAAGTAGCTCTGCTGTAGTTATATGAGAATATTCTTGTTCATAGGTGATACCCAGTGAAATATAAAGGATTAAAGGGATGCAAGATATGTAAATTACTCTCAAAAAATTCAGAGATAAAATTATATGTATATATATATATGTACACACTCATATAAAGAGATAAATCAAATATTATAAAATATAAGTTAATTATCTGCTTAAATGGTACTCAGGAATTCTGTTACATTTATGCAACTATTGTGTATATTTTGAAAAGATGATGAAATCTTCTGGTGGCTCATAAAATTCCAGAATAAAGTCTGCCAGTGTCTTTGTTAGCAAAAACAAAACTAGCTAACAGCAGTACCCATGCCATAGCTTAAATATCAGTCTGCCTTGAAATTTCCTTACTAGATCTATTAGTCCACTGCCCTTAAACTCAGCTTTCCACAATCTTAGGACATAGGCAAAATGTAGACAATTTTTTTGCCAAAGTATAATATGCACAGCCTCTAGTCCATTTCCCAATAGAGTCCTGGTTCCCAAATGACACCTCAAGAGCCTGCCCTTTATTGTCTGCATTCCTATCAACAATTCCTGTGCCTTCTGGGCCCCAATCTGTTTTTTGCTTCTATTCTTGTTTTATCATCCACCAAGATCTATTTACAGTATTCTAGGGCTTCTCTAGCCCATATCTCCAAACCTTTCCAAACTCCTCCTACAAACCAGTTTCAAAGATTTCTGAACCTCATGATCAGTTATAGTCATAGCAACAATCCCATTTTTCTGGTACCAATTTTTTATATTAGTCACTTTCCTATTGCTGAGACAAAATACACAACATATACAACTTAAAAGAAGAGGGGTTTATTTTGGCTCATGGTTTTAAAGGGTTCACAGGGCTCCAAAGTACAAACTTCATGGTAGAAGAGCATTAACAGAAGAAAGGTACTTACCTTATAGCGGCTGGAAGAAGAGAGAGAGGAGAAGAGCCAGAAACAAGACTATGTCTTCCAGGTCATTCCCAAATGACCCACCTTTTCCAACCAGGCCCAACCTCTGAACAGCACATTCAGCTATTAACTGATCAGCAGATTAATCCACTATAGTGCCCCCATGATCTAATCATCTTCTAAAAGGCCCTGCTCTGAATATATGAGACTTTTGGAGACATTTTAGAATTAAATCATAACATCTTAAAACCATGTGATTTTTTTGTATTTGCCTTTGTTTCATAATAAGCATGATTTTAATTTGTTTTAAATTTTCATGTATTATCGACAAACTTTCTAACATCAAACTCACAATTAAGCCTTTTGACCCTAAACTAACTCTGGAGGGATCCAGAGGCCTCCTAAAATGTCTCAAAAGATTTGTGAAAGAGTGACATTCAACTAATAAGGTTTATTTAGTATATTCTGTGGGAAGTATTGTCACGTAACAAGTGATAATAACCCTTCTTTAAATTACATTGGATATATGTGTTATTGATATGAGTGCTCCAGAAACTGTATGAAATTTCTAGGAATCTAAGATGTTCTGACATAATGTTATTAGTCATAATTCTGGTTTTAGGTTAAAATGTTATATGCCACAGAAATATAGTTCTTTATTAATTGGTTATAATGAGTTCTAATCGTATTTTTCACTATAACTATTATTTGTATAAGTGCAGCAATAATAGTGGTTCTGCACTTATACAAATAATCAGGCCAAATTTGATGTGGATAAATTTATTTTGAAAGCAAATTAGTCTTTGGTAGATGTGGAGATTAGCATAAACAGAAAACTCATATTTTAGAAGAAAACTATAATATACCTGTTATTAAGATTGCAGTTGTACTCATTGCCTTTGAGTTTTTATTTTTTATAGACCAGACTGGATCCTGAATTTTTCTGTTTTCTTCCAATATCTGGTTATGACTCTCCAACTAAGGACAAGAACTGCTCTGTTCATGAAGCCCTACAAGCTGAAGGTGGACACTAGATGTAAATTTCAAGGGAAACCCTTTATTGATGATGTGTGGGGCACTCCACAAGTATATTGAAATGCTTGATGTGATGACAGTCAAATGCAAAGTAGGATGAGAAGCTGGTGACTTCATGCCATGGGTAGCTTTTCCCCAAACTGTTAGAACAAGACTACCCATTACAAAAAAAATCTTACCCATCTTAATTTTTCCTTGTTTATGTCTACGTCTTTTGCTTGACAGGTTACTGTAATGAGAATTTCAGAATGAGTAGCCTCTCCATGCAACTTGATGAAGTGTTGTTGGGTTTATCATAGAAAGCTCAAATCTTTACATGATCTAAGAGATCCTTTTATCCACCTGGTGGCTAATGGTAGCAGCATCCCTAAATGCAACTGTCCTAGTCTACAAGTGGGCCTTTTTATAGTCAGACTTCTAGATTCACTTGTTCTCACACTGTTTTAATTGAACCCAATTATAAGTTAATGTATGATACAATTACTACCTACCAGCTGACAGGGAGGAAATTGAGCAGTTGTTAATGCTTCTTGTAGCACATGAATAGATAGTTGAAAAAAATTTAAATAAGCTGTTTGGTTAGAATGAGAGATTCTTAGCCTGGCCCATTCTCTTATCTATTTGACTTCAGTTGATTTGGCACATGGGGACCCTAGCTAAGGAGCATACTCCAGCTCTTGTATTGTCAACTCTGCTAGTTATAAAGTACACTCTTTGGGCCGCCATCCCATGCTCCTATGGGAGAGAAGCTGAGCTGGTCCCAGCACCCAGAAGGAAGCTCCCCAGCCGCCATCCCATGCTCCTAGGGCAGAGAAGCTGAGCTGTGCAGGCGCCAGAAGCACCCCTCCCACCCAGTGGAAATGAGAAGACACATAAACAAGCCTCAAAAACAGACTTCCAGATCACCTACAGCAACCCCAAAGGGAAACGAGATGGAACAATCTGATACTCAACCACCTGGACTCTCTGAACTGGCAACAAAGATCTGGAAAAAATGAAATCGGAAATAATAACTCAGATAACAACAACGATTGTGCTCATGGTGCAAGACATGATTAATAAATCTAGAGAGCACACAGATTAAAAAAATAGAGGATCTGAGGAACATGATGGAATCCCAACATAGGAAACAAATGGAATCCATAAAACAGATGCAAACAGATTTCCAGGAGATTAAAAACTCCATCAAAAGTCTGTGCAGCAGAATGAACCAATGTGAGGATAGAATTCCAGATATAGAAGAAAAGATTGCAATTAGTGGCCAGGAAAAGAAAAAGTGCTTCAAAATTGTAAAGGAACACGAGAAATCAATCCAGCAGCTGCTAGACGATGCAAAGAAGAATAACATAAGACTGACTGGAGTCAATGAAGAAACAGGAGAGAGTGCAGATGACATAAAAAAACTCTTCACAGAAGTGATGGAAGAAAACTTCCCAAGAAGGGGAAAAGCACTTGACATACAGATAAGTAAGGCACATAGGACTCCAGCTAGCCTTGATCAAAAAAAATCTACACATAGGCATAAATAGTTAGGATTCCAGAAATCCAACAGAAGAACAAAATTCTACAAGCAATGAGAGAAAAGAAACAAATCACATACAAAGGAAAGCCCATCAGAATCACAGCAGACTTCTCAATGCAAACCCTCAAGGCAAGAAGAGCTTGGAGTGATGTATTTCAAGCCCTAAAGGAAAACAGCCTCCAACCCAGGTTGATGTACCCTGCAAAACTCTCTTTCAAAATTGATGGAGAAATAAGATACTTTCATGATAAAGAGCACCTCAGGAACTTCATGAATATCAAACTGGCACTCAAAAAAATTTTAGACAATACCCTAGGAAAAGACAATGAGGATCACAACCCCAGGAAACCCAGCAGAATGAATCCATTGGGCGTGACAAATTAAACACAAAGGGGGAGAATCCAAAAAAAAAAAAAAAAGAAAAAGTCATGACAAGGCTTTTAAAACTTTTAACTTCATATCCCTAATGAGTGTATAATTCAATCTTGTTATTGTACTGATTAGTATTTTTCTGATTCTAGAGTTGCACACCTTTCCTTGTGCTATACTGGCTATTTATCATCTTCTTATGTCTACTTTTTAATTGAGTTGTCTATTAATGAGCTGTAAGAGTTCTTTATATATTCTGGTCATAGGTTATATGCATTGTAAATATGGTCTGTTTAAGGACTACTTTTCATTTTAGTGATGTCATTTAAAGTTCGAAATTTTGATGGAATCTCATTTATCAATTTTTTTCTTTTATACATCATGTCTTTTGTATCCTAGGTAGTTCTTGCCTACCCTCAATTCATAAACATTTTCCCTTATAAATAAAAAATAAAATAAATAAAGTACACTCTTTGCTTGGCATTCTCTCAAAAGGTCTTAAATGTCCAAATGCAGCCATCTGTCAAATGTTAAATGGTCTGTCTTATCTGAATGATGAAAACTCAAGGAAACATGAGAAACAAAGACATTATAACCCTATCAATCATGTGCTGAGACAAAAACCCAAAATGATGGTGACAAGAGTCCTAGTTTTAGTCACACTGTCATGTAGGTGAGAGCCCAAATCAAAGGGAGAGTTTGGTAAGTAAAGCTTATGGAAAGTATTGTTTTAGACTAGACTCTTGCTCTAGGTCCCAAAATACCAGATCAATCCAGAATGAAGTCATGTTAGGTGCCATGTGATCTACTGATCTCTGAAATGGACCATTAAAAAGAAAACCCAAGAGATCCACAACCACCAATCAGAAGGATCCCAGTGTAACTGGATACTTACAGTAAGGAAATCACCTCTGTTTTAACCTTGTAAAGAAAGTAACTTTGAAATGACCAATCCTCTTTGTGTTTCCTACTTCTTTCTTCAGCCTTTTTCTATTTATAAAGCCAATATTTCTGCTCAGCTTATCAGAATACTTGTTATATTTTGTAGAATGAGATTTTTGCCCAATTCTAGCCTAAACTAGTGCTAACTCTGCTATGGGAAGTCTTCAATTTTTAAGACAATAAACCCCCATTTTCACTTAAGGCAGTTTATCAAGACAGTAGAAGATTAGGACACCTCATTTTACAAATAAATACTTAAAAGAGAATGGATTTTATGTGACCATCATTTCAGAGAGTGATTAATTTTTTCAAGATCAATTTTTTCAAAACAGCTGTTCATAGTCAATTCCTGACCTTAAATGTGGAATTGTATCTCATTTAATGTGCACAGACAAAAAAATTCCTGTAATACTGTATAGTAAAAGGGGAAAGTGCTGTGAATTAATGTATAAATCAGCCAATCTTCTGGAATCAGAAGGCCTGATTATGTCTTGAATCATAGATGGCCATTTATGAGCCAAATTTGAAGTTTTTAGAATTTCCCTCATTCATCAAGTCAGCAGCAGGGAGCCATGACACTCATCAGCCATTCATGAATCACCACATGCAGCAGAAGTAAATTGCTAGGGGCCTCGCTGCACTTACACAAAGCACACATGTAGCAGCTTTCACTTTCAAGAAACTCTCTGTGCTCTGCTCCTAAAGAAAGTGGACAGTCTTCCATGGAGAGATCCTGTTGTGGGTGGTGCATCTAAGAGAGTAAAAGGGAGAACAGTGCTTCTCAAACATTACCACATGCCACATCAGGAAGAGGGCTTCTGAAAGCAGACCATGGAGCCCTACCCAGGTTCCTGCTTCCATATAAGAGATTCGTGAATATGTGTTTCTAATAACTTTTCAGGTGATACTGCTGCCACTATTCTTCTGGGTGCCCCTCTTAGAGAACCACTGGGGTAGAGCTTAGTTAATCAGGATCAAGGTGACTGTGAATAACAGCACAACAAAACTCACAGTGGTTTAAACAAATGGGAAACTTACTTCTTCTTCCTATAGATGATCCACATCGGGCATGACTCTCCACAGGATCAGGAGTCCTGGCCCCTGCTACCCCTTTATTCTGCCATGTATTCCCCCCATTCTCAAACTGTGATCCAAAAATGTCTGCTTCTAATTCAATAATCACGTGCACAAGCCAATCAGTAGCAAGGAAGGAGCAGACCTTGCTCCTTCTCTTCAAGGGCATATATTTGAAGTCCCAAGAGCCACTTTGGCCCAGCTCAGATGGATATAAAAGAAGATCAAATAAGTGGAGAGACATACTATTTTCACTGATAGAATGACTTAACATTATAAGATTGCCAATATTCTCTGAGTTAATCAGTTAAACTCACATTGTAATAAAATAAAAATAAATTCCAATCAAAACCTCATCAGAAATTTTTGAACAATGCAAAACAATTATATAAAAGAATAAATGTCAACAATCAGTTAAGTCTGTTTTGAAAATAAAGAAGAGACAAGGAGTAGGATTGTGCTAATCACAGTAAAAAGAATCACAAAACTATTAAAATAACATAGTGTGCAATGGAGTTACCAGCTACTAAGAATCTGAAGTGGACAATAAACATTTATTTATGCCTTTATTGGGTTCACCCCATTCTCCTCCTTCATGCATACAGCCAGGTAGCAACTTCTCCCCAAATCTGGGAGAAGCTGGATCAAGATGGTGGATTCGAGGTCCCCAGCACTTGGCTACTTTCTACCAAGATTGAACAAAAGCAACAGGTGTATTGCTGCATGTACAGATCATGACCATGGGAGGACCTGGAATTCAACAATACAGACAGAGACTTGGTGACATCCAGAGAGTAAGGATAGTAGCATTGTAAGATAAAGAGAACATATCAGCAATTGCCACCTAGTACTATGGCTGTGGGGAAGGGGAAGGAGGTCTCCACTCTGAGAGGGTAAAGGTGAAAGAGAGAACCAGCTAAGCAAAGAAGCCTGTATCCTGTATATATATAGCCTGAATAAATAAAAGATCTAGGTCTGCTCAGCAGGCTTGCTTTAGAGAAATCTGTTGAATTTGCCAGTGATCTCCCAGAGCAAATATGGCCAGGAGCTATCTCAAGAGGGGTCCTAGGGCTGGAGATTTAGCTCAGTGGTTCCAGTGCCTGCCTTGCAAGCACAAGGTCCTGAGTTCAATCCCTGGTACCAAAAAAAAAAAGGGGTGGGGTGGTCCTGTTGTCTGAGTTTGTACTGCTCCAGGGTTCAGAATCCCCAACAAGTTCTCATCTCTGGGATTCACAGACACTCCACTGCATTACCTGGGTGGATGATGGCCTTGTGAGACAAGCTTGGCTCACAGCAGTAGCTCTGACACAAACTTGTTGAGAGTGCTGTGCTGAGAGCTCAGACTACAACATGGAAGGGAGCAGAGCATGCTGCCCTCTGACATTGATGCATTTGCCCTCTGAGATGGAAGTGTAACCAGGACCAAAGATACCAGGATTGAGTATGGCAGATTTACATGGATCCCACACCCACCTCCCAACACAGAACTATGTGGTTCAGCCCACCCTCACCCTCTTAGAGGCATCTGGGACCTGCCACAGCCACAGCCTTTGCCTGGGCACTGAGGAACACAGCATAAGAAATACTAGAGAGAACATGTGCCCAGAATGGCATGCACTCAGAGAGAACTTTCCTGGACCTCTACATGACCTTGTTGTCATGTTTCCAGGAGGACAGAAAGAAGTCTTCACCTGTATGGAAAGAAGTCAATAAAGAATAAAAGTAAAAAATAAGAATTTTCAAAACAACATGCTTTGAGGTATATCACAAAGAAATACATAAGAGTTAAATGGCTGTATCAGCAATGAGAGAATCTTAGGGGAATAAGTCAGGAGACTCCTGATTCCTTTTTTTTTATTACATCCTTGTGGACTACATTAACGCAATGTTCATTAAGGTCTTTTTTATAAACATTACAATTAAGTGTTAAAAGACCTGAGTGTAAAATTAAAAATGTCTGTGGAATGAAAGACAACCATAAAAAAGTTAAAAAGCCAAGATGATCTGGGAAAGGATATTAACAAAATTGTTACTTGACAGAGAGCCATGTGCTCCTGTGACAACATGAGCTACTTGGTAGCTGGTAAAAGATGGGCCTGACAGTGGGCTGAAGCAGAGGTCATCCTTGGGACAGGACAGACTCACCAACTCTGAGGACTCTGATCCATCCCTGGCAGGAAGGAAAGAGGCAAGTGTTTCCTCTTCCTCCAACATCTGTGAGCCTGAAGACAATAGCCTAGTCCTTGGGTCACATCTGCCCTTGTGACATCATGACCATCTCTCCCTCCACCACCTGTCCTGACCCTGGCCGAGTTAAAGGAGCAGCAACGAGAAAGGGATGAACACCTGAGGCCCCTCTCCATCATGGGCAATCAGTGTTGTGTAAGATTCCATCACACTCACTCCCCCGGGGATGGAGACATATACCAGCAATGGGAAGTTCCAGATGACTCTATGGAACCTAGACAGAGTAGAGAGCAGGGGCTTTGGGGACTTCACACAACAGCTAGTCCTCACCCATTCTCCCACCCCATTCTGATTGCAGAAGGCTAATCAAGACAAAGAACCTAAGGAAAAAAAGGAGTTGAAGGTATGTAGGTGAGAGAACATGAAACTATTGACCCCTGACTTCAGGGTCCTTGGAAGTTAAGGAGCCATCTCTGATCCTACTGAGTTGGTTCAGGATTGGTCTCCTGTCGCCTAAGTCCCCTACTCATACATCTGCACAGCATATATGGAAGTGAAAAGTTTAACAATGGGAAGTGGAAAGGTAAATAAGGGTCAGCCTGGGTCTGTAGGGGTATGAGGACATCGTGGCCATCTCTCCTTTCATCACTTGTCCTGACCCTGCTTGAGTTAAAGGAGCAGCAACCAGAAAGGGATGAACACCTGAGGCCCCTCTCCATCACGGGCAGTCAGTGTTGTGAAAGATTCCATCAGGCTCACTCCCCTGGGGATGGAGAGATATACCAGCAATGGGAAGTTCCAGATGACTCTATGGAACCTAGGCAGAGTGAGGAGCGGGAACTTTGGGGATTTTGCACAGAAGCTGGTCTTCACCCATTCTCCCACCCCCACCCCATTCTGATTGCAGAAGGCTAATCAAGATAAAGAACCTAAGGGTGGAAAAAAAGAACCTAAGGGAAAAAAGTTGAAGGTATGTAAGAGAACATGGGATTATTGACCCCTCACATCAGGGTGCCTGGAAATTAAGGAACCATCTCTGATCCTACTGAGTTGGTTCAGGATTGGTCTCCTGTCCCCTAGATCCCCTCATTCACCTGCACAGCATACATGGAGGTGGAAAGTTAAATAAGTGAAAAGTATAAAGGTAGATAATGGTCATTCTGGGTCTGTAGGGCTATGATGTGACTAGAGGTAGGCACAGATGTCAATAGAAGTGAAGAGAGGCAGAACCCCAGAAGCCATGTCAGGAGGCAGCATCCTAGGCTGGTTCAGGACTGAGGTGCAAGCATAGATGCAGAGGTTCCTCTTCATGGGGATCCTTTGGCTCCTCATACCCATGGGGGGCCTTTTCCATTAAGAAGTATTTCTGCTAGTTCTATGAACCTGTGGAGTCCACAAAACAAGGGTATCCCCACTTCATAAATTAGGACAATGCAGCTCAGACCACGAGCACAAGTGCCTGTGGATACAGGCAGGACAAAAGTAGAGGGAAAACCCTACCCAGCTCTTGTGGGTCCTCAGAATCACCTGGGAAAGGACCAACTATTAGAGAACAACCAGTGTCTGATGGTGACAAACTCACTAGGGGTCCTTTTCTTTGCCTGATTTGTTGCTTCTTGCAAAACTATGCTGGAGCAAAGGCTCAGTGCCTCCCTTCCTCACTCCTCAGCACAAGCTTCCCAAGGGTGCTGAACACATGTAGGACATCCCTACAACTGTCGCTTCCTCCCTTGTATGGCACAATTATTCATTTGGACCATTGGCTGGACAGTACTTCCAAACAACTGACCAGTTGTTTCACCTCCAATGACTTTGAATTTCATTCTCCCTCAGCTACACCTGAGACCACTGCTTCCTACGTGTCTGGGGAAGGAACATTTTAAATATCTCTGCCAGCTATGTCCAACCTGTGACCTGCCTTTTTCCTCCCTTTCTCTTTTTAAAGTTATAATAAAGTTAGAAAAAATAAGAGTTTTGTTACTTATATTTATTAACTATATTATATATTTTTATGTAGCCTACTACAAATTCCTCTTCACTCAAAAAAAGAGGGCAAGCAAGTGGCAGGTGACAGGTTGGACACAGTTGGATCCATCACAGATCAGTTCTTTTGTAAAACAATAAAAATCAATTTTGAGAAATATATATTAAAAAACAGAACATGAGATTTATTTTTAATCACAAGACTGAACATTCATAGTATTACTGTTTTGATTTGCTATGAAAATGCCTATATGCTTATTCTCAGTCTCTGTGCTAATCTAATTGATAAAAGGCATGGAGCTGAAGAAGCTATCATCCAGGAGACACCAACAGGTGACCCCACATACCCAAAACAAACAATAAAGCAAAACAAATGCTCTAGCCAAAACACCAGAAACTAGGCAGACTGTTATGATAAAACACTCAGAAAATAACTTCTGTACTCTACCCAAACACCACAGAAAAATCTGTGGCCCCATCCTGACCCATGGCACCCAAGGCAGAGTGGGGAGCATGGACCTCCACCCTTCCCACATGGCAATGAGATCCCCCACCTCCCCTGCCGGAATGGTTTCAAAGAATATTCCATAGATAGGTATGGATGGAAAGCTGACAACGTAGGCAGAATTGACTTGTTTACTCTATTGAGTCTTATAACCCATGAATGAGATTCTTATGTCTTTTTACTCATATCTCTGATTTTTGTATCAGTGTTTTATAGTTCTTACATACAAATTCTGTACATGCTTTGTTAGATTTACAATTTAGTATTTCACTTATTAGAGTTATTAAGTGGAATTTATTTTTCAATTGGAGATCATGAGTTCATTGTTAGTAGGTAGAAATGTAATATTTTTTACAAGTAACTGAAACACTTATTTTTTAAATTTTTTAATTTTTTGTTTAAATTCTTTTATTGGTACATTTTAGATATACAACATGTTTACATTTATCATTGGGTGCTTGTACCTGTACATGATGTATCTTGGGTCTTATTTTTTCCCCATTACCTGTGAGCCCTTCACCCCCTCCACCCTTCCCTATTTATATAGACTGTATTTCAGTTTTTTTCTTTTCTCATAATTTTTCCTTTCCTTTCTTTCCTTTCCCCTTCCTCTCCCACTTTCTCTACAACTTTGGACCTTTTTTTCCTATTTCAAATTATCAATTATTCATTTTAATCATTTTAACCCTTATTTACACTTTCAGTTTCTCACACTAGAGAAACTATTCGGCATTTACATGTGTGTCCTATTTACTTCACTTAAGAGTATGGCCTCAGTATGCATCCATTTAGCTATAAATGTCTCTAGTTTCTCATTCTTTATGGCTAAGTAGTACTCCATTTTATTTTTTAAAAACCACATCTTCTTTATCCAGTTTCCAGTTGATGGGCACTTGGGCTTTTTGCAAGATTTAGCTATTACAAACTATGCTGCTGTAAACATGGGTGCACATATATTGCTGTGGTATGATTCTTTTAATTCTTT
>NW_004624730.1:5617525-5639922 GCF_000247695.1 Heterocephalus glaber
AAAAAAAAAAAAAAAAAAGCTTTCAAACAATGGAGCCTACAGCGGAAAGTAGAGCCAAGTGATAGAAAGATTAATTCATGATGGTATGTGGAGGGGGGTCTCTAGATCTACCATGACTGAAGCTAGTCTAGTCCTATGATGGAAAATCTTAGTTTTGTTTTGTTTTTTTGTATCAAGAAACACGTGCTTTCACTTATGTCAGTTTGGCAAAACAGATAACAAAATACTAAGACCCTAACAAAATTAACAAACAGTTTAAAATGTTGACTTTTATGTGAGCCATATTTTAGTAAGTAGACTTCAAATTTACTTATTTTTTTAAATTAAGAACTTGACAGAAAGTGTGCCTAGGCAATTCCTGACATTAAATGTGTATTTGTATCTCATCTCCACATATGAAAAACCAGGTCATACTTGTAGTGCTATGAGGTGTATTGAGAGGGGAAAGTGCTTTAAATTAATGCATAAATCAGCCAATCATCTAGAATCAGAAGGCCTGAGTGTGTCTTGATCATAGATGGTCACTTATGAGCCAAATTTGAAGTTTTTAGAATTTCCCTCTTTCATCAAGTCAGCAGCAGGGAGCCATGACACTCATCAGCCATTCATGAATCACCACATGCAGCAGAAGTAAATTGCTAGGGGCCTCGCTGCACTTACACAAAGCACACATGTAGCAGCTTTCACTTTCAAGAAACTCTCTGTGCTCTGCTCCTAAAAAAAGTGGGCAGTCTTCCATGGAGAGATCCTGTTGTGGGTGGTGCATCTAAGAGAGTAAAAGGGAGAACAGTGCTTCTCAAACATTACCACATGCCACATCAGGAAGAGGGCTTCTGAAAGCAGACCATGGAGCCCTACCCAGGTTCCTGCTTCCATATAAGAGATTCATGAATGTGTGTTTCTAATAACTTTTCAGGTGATACTACTGCCACTATTCTTCTGAGTGCCCCTCTTAGAGAACCACTGGGGTAGAGCTTAGTTAATCAGGATCAAGGTGACTGTGAATAACAGCACAACAAAACTCACAGTGGTTTAAACAAATGGGAAGCTTACTTCTTCTTCCTATAGATGATCCACAGCTGGTATGACTCTCCACAGGATCAGGAGTCCTGGCCCCTGCTACCCCTTTAGTCTGCCATGTATTCCCCCCATTCTCAAAGTGTAATCCAAAAATAGCTACTTCTAATTCAATAATCACATGCACAAGCCAATCAGCAGCAAGGAAGGAGCAGACTTTGCTCCTTCTCTTCAAGGGCATATATTTGAAGTCCCAAGAGCCACTTTGGCCCAGCTCAGATGGACATAAAAGATAAAATAAATGGAGAGACATACTATGTTCATTGATAGAGTGACTTAATATTGTAAGATTGCCAATATTCTCTGAATTAATCAGTTAAACTCACATTGTAATAAAATAAAAATAAATTCCAATCAAAAGCTCATCAGGAATTTTTGAACCTGACAAACATGCAGAACAATTATATGAAAGAGTAAATGTCCACAATTAGTTAAGTCTGTTTTGACAAAAAGAAGAGACAAAGAATAGGATTGAGCTCAGTCACACTTAAATGCATTTAAAAATATAGCAATAGCATAGTGTGCAGTGGAGGCACCAGCTACTAAGAATATGAGGTGAACAATACACATTTATTTATGGATTTATTGAGCTTACCCTTCTCTTCCTTCATGCACACAGCCAAGTAGTAACCCCTCCCCAACCTGGCATTAGAGAAGTTCATTTCCTGAATACAATGAACCAGAAAGCTCTGGACTCAAGGAATTCAGGCATGGCTGAAGGTGAGAGTGAAAGACCACATTGAAAATGGGAGTAGTAAAATAGCAGCAAATCAACTTCTGTCAGATTCAGAATCCAGACACTGGAAAATAACAATTTGGAGAAGAAATAAACGTAGGAGGTGGATCCCCAGGACCCAGAAAAGATCTGAAGGGAGAATTGTAGCCCACAAGGAAAGTAAAAAGACAGACCTCAATGCAGAAAAAGGAAGTGGCAAGCTGCACTTTCTCCCTGACTCCTGGCTCACAGTGTGAGATAAGAGGCTCAAATCTATGGAGATACAATGAGGGATGGTGACTCCAGAAGCCTCTAGGGAGAAATGAATGCATCAGTGGAACAAAGACGTGGATGCTCTGAAATACAACATCTGGTGAGTGACTCCAGTCCAAGCATTCCCTGAAGAGGGTGCTGGGCCAGACTATTTTAGGGATGGGGCCAACTGAACCTAGGACTTGAAACAGCCATGGGATGCCTTCATCTCAGGGCTCCCAGTGACTGGATAAGGCACAACCATGAGAGACATCCAGGGTCAGGGAGCCTAAGTTAGGCCGACAAAAGACAACCAGAGTGTTGTAGGCTTAACAAATGAGGCCCCAACCCCACAACCAGAGGCCAGGATGAGCCTGAACTCCTATGGAGTTGAAAGCATCAGAATTGTCACCTTGCCCTATTCCTATTGCATCCTTGCTGGGATTATCCAGGATCCCACCCTAGTCTTACTGCAGGCTTATAGGGATCATCCAGCATGGATCTGGGCTCTCTCTGCCTCCTTAGTCTACTACTGACTGTGGAGATATGCCCTAAATTTGACACTACCACAAAACCCAGAATATAACCACAGGCTTGAAATCATAGACAAATCAGTTTTTTCTTTGTTTTGTTTTTTTCTTTTTTCTTGATTGTTTTTGTTTTTCATGAGTGTCAACATTGTTTTTAGTTTTGTTTAGTTCTTCTTTTGGTTTTTTCCTTCTTCCTTTCCCTCCTGACTTCAGTCTCCCAAAGCTTGCACAATCTTCCTTTGTACATTAGTTGTGCTTCTAGTATCTTTCTCTTCTTTTATTTCTCTATTTTTTCCTCATCCCTTTTAAATTTTATCCTCTAAGGGTAACAGCACTCTATTGAAGGGGTATTTACTGTATATAATTTTCTGATTTGTTTTAGATTTTGTTATATAACTGTAAATCTTGTACAAATGATTAAAGATCGAAAATTAAGAGTTATAACAGTTTGTCTTTTTCTAAACTGTGCATGATGCTATTGTTATTACTGATTGTACTACTTTAGCCAAGGTGAAATAGTTGTTGTGATCAAGTGGACTTCTTTATATGCCAATACAGAGATTGTCTTGGGGTCTTAAGCCATAGTCCAGTACCAAAGACCTGGGTGGTAGGCCAAATAGGCAGCAACTTCTCATCCCTAATAAATTGAAGAGGCAGGATCTTGGGCAGACAAAACCAGCTACACCAAGAAGAGATCACTGAAAAGTAGTCATTTCCAAAGAAAGTCTTGATACTAGTAATAAGAAATTTACAAGTATCAAAGCAGAAAACAAATGAAAAAATAGAAAATGAGAAGACACAGAAACAAGATGCAACCCCAGACCTCCAGCTTGCCCAAGGCAGACCCTGAGGGCATTGAGTTGGAAGAAATCAAAAGCCACCCTGATCAACTTCCTGAAATGGTAGTAGTGGAAATAACAAAGCATATGAAAGAGTTTTTAGAAAAAAGATCAGAAATAATTTCACAGATAACTAAAGAAACAATGACCATAATGGAGGAAATGGTTAGTGAATCTAGAGTAGAATCAGATTAAAAAAAATATAGAGTATCTTAGTAAATGAAGGAAGCCATGAATCCCTAATATAGGAAGGAACTGGATCTGATTAAATACATTCAAACTGATATCCAGGACATTAAAATTCTACTGAAAGTATACACAGCAGAATCAATGAATGTGAGGACAGAATATCAGTTGTGGTTAGAATCATCAAATGAAAGACTTCTTAAAAATAGCAAGGAATGCTGTGCAAGTGCAAGGACCCGAGTTCAATCCCCGGTACCAAAAAAAAAAAAAAAAAGATTCAAAAATAGCAAGGAACCAGGAAAAATCAATCCAACAGCTGCTAAAGGATGTAAAGAAGAATAACATATAATGATGAAGATCAATGAAAAATCAGAAGGACATTAAAAAACCTGTTCACAGGGCCAGGGATTTAGCTCAGTGGTTCCAGTGCCTGCCTTGCAAGTGCAAGGTCCTGAGTTCAATCCCTGGTACCAAAAAGAAAAAAAAAGGAAAAGGAAAAATCTGTTCACAGAACCAATGGCAGAAAACTTCCCAAGCATGAAAAAATAATTTGACATACAAATAAGAGAGGCACAGAGAACTCCAATTAGCCATGTTCAGAAAAAAAAAACTACACCAAAGTACATAATAGTCAAGATTCCAGAAATTCAACACAAGAACAGAATATTAAAAGTTGTTAGAGAAGGGCTGGGGATTTAGCTCAGTGGTTCTGCCACCTGCCTCGCAAGCACAAAGACCCGAGTTTGATCCCTGGTACCAAAAAAAAAAAAAGTTGTTAGAGAAAAGAAACAAATGACCCATAAAGGAAAGCCAATCAGAATCACACCTTATCTCTCAATACAAATCTGTAAGAGTCAAGGAGAGTGTGGAGTGATGTATTTCAAGCCCTCAAAAAAACACAACCTCCAACCCCATGTACCCCATGAAACTGTATTTCAAAACTGGTGGAGAATTGGGCCAGAGATATGGCTCAGCAGCACAGCACCTGCCTGGCAAGGACAAGGCCCTGAGTTTGATTCCTGGTACCACAAAGAAAAATTGGTGGAGAATTAAGATATTTCCATGATAAAGAACAGTGAAGAAATTCATGACCACCAAACCAGTAGTCCAAAAAGGTCTGAAGGATATTCTAGAAAAAGACAACAATTTCAAGTATCCCAATAGAGTGAATCCACCAGAAGGAAAACAATTAAACAGGGGAAAGAAAGGGAATCAACAACAAGAAAATAATATGCCAAGGATAAATCAATACATATTAGTTTTAACCACTAATGTAAATGGTCTCAGTTCACCAATAAAAAGAAACATATTGGCAGAATGGATTAAGAAACAACATCCAACAATAGGCTTCATACAAGAAACACATTTAACTCCAAAAGAAATTCATAGATTGAAAGTCCATGAAGGTCAAAGTATGGAAAACAATACTCCATGCCATAGGAATCCAGAAAAAACAGGGGTAGCTATTCTATTTTCAGACAAAGTGTATTTCAAGCCAAGACTGATCAGAAGAGACAAAGAAGGTCACTATATACTTGTTAAGGGAACAATCCAAGAGGAGAGATAACAATAATAAATATATATGCACCAAATACCAGTATACCCAATGATATAAAACATTAAAGGACATGTAAAATCAAATAAGCATTAATACAATTGTAATAGAGGACCTCAATACCCCACTGTCACAAATAGACAAATCAACTAGACAAAAATCAACAAAGAAATATCAGAGATGAACCAAATCTTAGGACAAATGGACTTAGTAGATATCTACAGAATGTTCCATTCCTAAACAACTGAATACATATTCTTCTCAGTGGCACATGGGACAGTCTCCAAAATAAACCACATACTAGCTCATAGAACATGCTAAGTAAATGCAAAAGAATTCAAATTATCCCATGAATATTATCAGATCATAGTGCAAGGAAATTGGAAATCAATGGCAAAAGAAACCACAAAAGCTGCATAAACACATGGAAATTAAATAATACCCTCCTGAACAGCCAATGGGTCATAGATGAAATTAAAGAAGAAATTAGACAGTTTCTACAATTAAAAGGTAATGCCAGTGTGACAAACCAGAACAAATGGGACACAATGAAAGCAGTTCTATGAGGAAAATTTAAAGTGGTAAATTCCCACATCAGAAAAACAGAGCAGGCTCACATAAATAATGTTGAACCTAAAGCTTCTAGAAAAAGGAGAGCAAGTTAAACCCAAAGTGCATACAAGGGGGAAAATTATAAAGATCAGAGCAGAAATTAATGCAATTGAGACTAAGAAAACAATATAAAGAATCAATGAATCAAAGAGTTGGTTCTTTGAAACATTAAATAGAATAGACAAACCCTTAGCCAACCTTTTCCAAAAAAGAGAAAGAAAAGACTCAAATCCATGCACAACGGACCCTACAGAAATCCAGAAGATCATCAATATCTAGTTCAAGAACCTGTATTCCCATAAGATGGAAAACACAAAAGAAATGGACATGTTTCTAGAATCATATGAATTACCAAAGCTGAATCAAGAAGATATAAAAATTCTAAATAACCCAATATCAGTCAATGAAATTGAAGAAGTAACTTAAAAACTACCAACAAAGAAAATCCTAGGTCCTGACAGATTCACTGCTGAATTCTACAAGAAATTCAAAGAATATCTAATGCCACTACTCCTTAAATTCTTTAATAAAATTGAAATGGAAGCAATACTCCCAAATTTACTTCTGGAAGTAAGCATTACCCTGATACCAAAACCAGAGAAGGATTCAACCAAAAAAGAAATCTACAGGCCAATCTCCTTAATGAACATAGATGCAAAAGTCCTCAATAAAGTACTAGCAAACACAATGCAGCAAATCACCAAGAAGACCACCATGACCAAGTAGGATTCATCCTAGGGATGCACAGATGGTTCAACATATGCAAATCAATAAATGTAATACACCACATTAACAGATCAAAAGACAAAAACCACATGATCATCTCAATAGACACAGAAAAATTATTTGACAAAATCTAACATCCATTCATGATTTTAAAAATACAGAAAATTGAAATAGAAAGTCTTCATCTCAATTTGATAAAAGCCATATATGACAAACCAACAGCCAACATCATACTAAATGGTCAAAAACTGGAAGCTTGCACTCTAAAACCAAGAAAAAAGACAAGGATGCCCGTTATCACCACTCCTATTCGATATAGTCCTGAAAACATTAGCCAGAGCAATTAGACAAGAGAAAGAAAGAAAAGGAATAAGAATAAGAAAAAATGAAGTTAAATTATCATTATTTGCTGATGATGTGGTACTGTACATAGAAGACCCCAAAACTCCACCTAAGGAATTAATAACTAAATTCAGTAGCATGGCAAGATACAAAGGCAATATTCAAAAATCAATAGCATTCCTGTACACAAATAACAAACTCACTGAGAGAGAAATTGGGAAAACAACACCTTTCACATTAGCATCAAGAAAAATGAAATACTTAGGAATCAATCTAATGAAGGAAGTAAAAGAACCTTACATTGAAAACTACTTTCTTCTGAAAAAGGAGATTGAAGAGGTATCAGAAAATGGAAAGATATCCCTTGTTCTTTGATAGGCAGACCCAATATAGTGAAAATGGCCATACTTCCAAAACAGTGTTGTACAGATTTAATGCAGTCCTGATCAAAATACCAATAGCATAGCTCACAGAACTAGAGAAAACAATCCTAAAATGCATATGGAACCAGAAGAGACCTACAATAGCAAAAGCAATTCTAGAAAACAAAGGCAAGGCAGGGGGCATCACAATCCACTGACTTGAAATTATACTACAAAGCTATCAGGACAAAAACAGCATGGCACTGGCAAAAAAGAGACCAGAAGATTAATGGAACAGAATAGAAGATTCAGAAATAACTCTAAACACATTCATCTACCTTATCTTTGACAAAGGGGACAAACACCTTCACTGGAAGAAAGATAGCTTCTTTAATAAATGGTGCTGGGAAAACTGGCTTTCTGCATGCTGAAGATTAAATCTAGACCCATATCTTTCACCAAACTTATATATTAAAACAGAAACACTTAAAGTGCTAGAAGATAGAATAGGTAAAACTCTTGAAGACAAGGGTGTAGGCAAAGACTTTATGAACAAAACCCTGATTTTACAGGAATTGTTACAAAGAATTGACAACTTGGATCTCATCACATTGAAAATCTTTTGCACTGCAGAAAAAACCACCAACAGAGTGAAGAGACAACCCACAGAATGGGAAAAACTTTTACCAGTTATTCCTCAGACAAAGGACTGGAATATATATTTGGAATATGTAAAGAACTCAAAAATTAGACCCTCCCAAATTTAAAATCCCAATTCAAAAATGGATATTTGAAATAAATAGACACTTCTCAGATGAAGAAGTACAAACAGCAAATAAATATATGAAAAAAATACTCCACATCACTGGCCATTCAAGAAATGCAAATTAAAACAGCACTGAGATTCCATCTCACTCCAGAAAGAATGGCTATCATCAAGAAATCAACCCATATCAAATGCTGATGAGGGCTGGGGATTTAGCTCAGTGGCACTGCGCCTGCCTTGCAAACATAAGGTCCTGAGTTCGATCCCTGGTCCCCCCCCCCAAAAAATGCTGATGAAGCTGAGTGGAAAAAGGTACTCTTTTCCACTGTTGGTGGAATTGTAAATTAGTGCAACCACTATGAAAACCAGTATAGAGATTCCTCAAAAAACTAAAACTAGAGGTTCCATTTGACCCAGCTGTTCCCCTTCTTGGTATCTTCCCAAAAGAGTTAAAATCATACCATAACAATATATGCACACACATGTTTATAGCAGCACAATTTATAATAGCTAAATCCTGGAGACAGCCCAGATGCCCATTAATGGATGAATGAATAAAGAAAATGTGGCTTTTATGTGTGATGGAGTACTACTTTGCAGTAAAGAAGGATAAGCTTGAGACATTTGTAGGTAAAAATATCCACCCTGAGACCATAGTTTTAAGTGAAATAAATCAGACACGTGTTAAAACATCACATTATTTCTCTTGTGTGAGAAACCCAAGGTGTAAATAAGGACCAAAATGGAGGCTAGATATTGGGAAGTAGAAAGAAAATGTTCAAATGGGATGGGGGACCAAGTGAGAGGCAGAGGGATGGGAAGGAATGGAATAGGGATAAAAAAAAATTTTTTAAATGCAAGAAAACAGTAGAAACAAAGTTTTGTAAGTGGAGAGGGGAAGAATTGAAGGAAAGAGATGGGATGGGAAAAAAGAATTAAAATATATTATGTACAGGTACAAATTCCCTATGATGAATGTGATCAGAAGAGAAAAACTAAGAAAATAAAGGAAATACAAATTATATTTCAAAAAACCTACGACATTTCCCAAAGATAAATGATAGAAATTTCCAACCTAAATTTCCAATGGATGTTAACAATAAACAAAAGCAATAGAAAGCAAATCCTTTTTTTATCATTGACTTTCTGAACATCAGAAATAAAGATAAGTTACTAAACTACTCCAGTGCAGAAAAAAGTAGGTCACACATCACAGAGAAAGAAAATAGATTGGAATAAGACTTTAAAAGAAATTGGAACAAAGTCCTAAAAATTCTGAGGGAAAATTACAGTATTTGCAATCTAAAACTCAATACACTATAAGATTATCAATCACATTTATGAGTAGAATGAAGTCCTTTACAGACATGTGAGTTTCTACAAGTTTCTATCCATACACTCATCTCTAGGAAGCCACCACTGGATGTGCTTACGAAGATGAGGTCTGCATCCAAAACAGAGGGAGGTATGATGTGCAGGATTGTATTCCTGTCATTTGGTGAAAACTTCAATGTAAAAGGTAAATCAGAAACTAATAAAGCATATAAACCTAAATGAGAAAGCACTTGTTGAAAACCTACCCTTCCCAGAATGCCCATCCCTGATGATTTAGGACCAAGTTGCCTCATGGGAACTTGTACGAAACTGAGGAGGCAGCACAGAAGCAGGTGATTTTCCTGAGGTCAGACATACAGGCAGATAGGCACAGAGATGTCATTAGCCTTCTAGCTTCCCCCTCACCACTCCCCTGCCCTCCCTTCAAAGCCTCCAGTCCTCCCTATTTACAAAGACTTTGTTTGCATTTTTTTCCTCATATTTATTCCTTTCTCTTCTTTCCTGTCCCCTACCCCTCCTACTTCCCCTTCCCCTTTGGACCTTTTCTTCTTATTTCACATTATCTATTATACATTCTGATCCTTATTTACACTTTCAGTTTCTCACACTAGAGAAACTATTCAGTATTTACACGTGTCCTATTTATTTCACTTAAGAGTATCGCTTCAATGTGCATTCATTTAGCTATAAATGTCTCTAGTTTCTCATTCTTTTTTTTTTTTTTGGTACTGAGGATCGAACTTGGGTCCTTGCGCTTGTGAGGCAGGCGATGAAGCTACTGAGCTAAATCCCCAGCCCTAGCTTCTCATTCTTTATGGCTGAGTAGTACTCCATTTTATAAAAAAAACAAACAAACCTGCATTTTCTTTATCCAGTCACCAGTTGATGCACAATTGGGTTGTTTCCAAGATCTAGCTATTACAAACTTACAAAGCCTTTTAGCTTTTCCTTGCTGTCTCTGCTCTATGTCCAGCTCTTCTTCCCTGCTGACCAACAGTGCCCTGTCCTACCACATGATGCTTGACGGTGCACCCAGAGAGGCAAAGCTTTTTGAGACCTTTCTGTGACCTGCCACGCCAGAGACATTTCAGCAACTGGATGTGCCTGCTTACCCTGAAAGCTCTTGCTAGGCCACTCAACAGGGCTTCAGTAGGGCTGCTCTGGCTCTGCATCACCTTCCTCTTGACATTTTCTTTCCAGCTGCTGGCACAACTGCACAAGATCTAACTTGCACCATGAATCCCTTACCCGATTGGCTCTGCAGCCCTGATGAAAGCTGCTTGCAACATGTGGGATCTAGTAGGTAGAGAAGTCCTGCCATGGGAGAGGGGAAGAAAATGGTCAGGAATACTCCAGAATCATGACAACAGCAGGCAGGAGAGCTGCTAATAAGGAAGGAGAGAAAGGCAGTAGGACTCCAAGAAGAAAAAAAAACAAAATTCATAAGTGACTGAAGTTTGTGAAAAGTTCAGGGATGAATTAGTAGAGACAATGCAGTTGCTAGCTCCAGGAAAAACAACAGAAGTTCGTAAAAGGAGGTGTAATAACAATACATTGTTGCTGAGACATGAATAGTATGTATACTCACAATGATGTAAACAGTGATTATTTATTTTACCTTTTAAAAAGTGGTGTTGTAATCATACTGAGAGGAGGGCAGAAGGGTAGGAAAAGGTAAGTCTTCACCTGCATGAAAAGAAGTCAATAGAAAATATCTGAAAGTGGAAAATAAGACTTCAACATAGCATGTTGAGGTAAATCATAGAAAAAAGCAGAATAAAAAGAGGTTTCAGTGGTGGGGAAATCTGGTTGAGAGAATGAGGCAGGGGGTTTCTAGGCACTTTTATTTTTATTTACTCACAATCTTTGTGGAATAAATTTTTTAAAACTATATGTTTCATATAAATTAGAATTGAATGCTGAAAGATCTCAATATAAATTTAAAGATGCCTGTCAAACAAAAGATAACCATGAAAAAAGTTAAAAGGCAGATGATAGTCTGAGAAATTATATTAGCAAAACTTTTATCCAATATAGGGTTCTCCAAGGAAGTTGTTCAAGAAAAACATGGGGCTCAATAGAAAAGCAAGCCAAGGACAGAATGGGCCAACACACAAAGATTCCAATGGCCAATAGGCACCAACAAAAAGAGCTGGAAGACACCAAGCAGGTATGTGAGCCTGATGCCCTTCCTACACTACAGCCACATGAATGCCTGCAGAGTTCCAGCCAGGAGGCACAACAGTGCCATTGCTACTTCATCCAGGAGACAAACACCAAGAGGCTAGAAGACTTGCACAGGCACTCGCAGCCCAGAGGGGGCTAAAGTACTGACTCTCCAGTCACATTCTGCTCAAGTCCATTGTCAAAGAAATGCACGCGAAAATAGCCAAGTGACACCACTTTACAACTTACAATTTGGCAAAAATCAGGAAGCTGAGCAGAGGTTAGATTGGTACTGCCACTGCCAATAGCAATCTGTGAGGATCCCATAGTATGCAGTAACAAACAGTCCTAGGTTTAGCAAAGCCATCCCAGTGCATGTACTCTGAAGACACTACCCATAGCTTCATGGGGACAGTGGGAAGACACTGGCTATGATAAGGATGTTGTAGAAAATCACTGGAGAAGACTTAGATGGTATTCAACAATGAAGAAGGGATTTAGCTCAGTTGTGCCACGCCTGCCTTGCAAGCATAAAGGTCCTGAGTTTGATCCCCAGTACCAAAAAAAAAAAAAAAAAAATTTAAGAAGAGAGGAGACATGTTGGTCATGGGTCCCTATGGAGTCAGAAACTTTCCGGATTTTGAATAAATTTCAACACTTTCCTAATGAAAAAGTGCTTCATGACGCTGTGAAGGAAACAAGGGAATCAGACTGTGCACCAGTGCATAGCCATCAGTCACACATACATGACCACAACAGTGTGAAGACTACATTATGAACCCTACTAACTTATAAATCACCTCATAGTCAAGTGAGGGAGGAAAAATGTGGTTTTCTGGGGAGGCACAGAAGCTGTGACTATTCTTCTATGTAGGATGGTGATAGGTGATGCCTTGAGATGAGGAGGCCATGTTGTGGCTGGGAAATACAGTCAAAAGTGGCAGTGAGGACAGCCATAGATGGCTAGTTTGGCAGCAGCCTGGAGAACTGACTCTTCAAAACATGACCTCTGCCTACCAGGAGTCTATTGAAATGGGCTGAGAACTATTCTCATAAACATAGTGGCTACTCTGGAAAATTTCTCTGCCCCAAGAAGTTTTATGATCAGGATGGAAGGCTTGTTCTAAGAAGTACAAGCAGGGAAGCTAAGCCACCAAACAGCCACAGAAGATGGGGAGGGCAGTGACAGCAGTAGGAGGGAAGGTTACAGACTGGCTGAAGTACCTCACATGGCTCTCCCTAATCCCCACCCACTCACCCTCCACACTTATTCTGACCCCCATTAAAAGAACAGATTTCCTCCTAGGAAGGCCACCATGGCAAGAAGGCAGAGGACTGGGGACCAGCCTGAGTCAGCAGGGTGGCAAGGCCCATGTACTCCTGTGACCACATCCGCTGCTCTACTTGGTAGCTGTTGAAGGATGGGCCTGAAAGTGGGCCAGAGGTCATCCTTGGAGCAGGACAGACTCAGCAACCCTGAGGATTCTGGTCCATCCCTGGCAGAAAGGAAATGGGAAGGTGTTTCCTTGTTCCTCAAACACCTTTGAGTCTGGAGAAGACAACCTAGTATTTGGTCACGCCTGCCCTTGTGACATCATGGACATCTCTTCCACCTGTCCTGCCCCTGGCCAACTTAAAGAAGCAGCAAGTAGAGGGGGATGACCACTTTAGCACCTGTCCCCCTCCATAATGGGAAGACACTGCTGTGTAAGATGCCATGAGACTCTTCTGGGTGTGGGGAGATGTCCTACACAGAGGGAAGCCCTGGCTGATTCTATGGGACACAGGCAAGGTGTGGGGAGCGGATAATGTGGGGACTTTGTACAATAGCTGGGCCTCACCCATGACCCCTCCCCCCCATTTTGATTGCAGAGGTGTGATTCAGATATAGAACTACTAGAGAGACAAGAGAGAGAAAGAGAAAGGCAACAAAAGGTAGGCAGGACCAAGGAGCATAAAAGAATCAAAGGACTTAAGGTCCCTGAAAATGCAGGAGCCATCTCTGAACCCATTGGGGTTGGCTCAGCATTGCTCTACTTCTACCTAAATCCCCTCCCTCTCCTGAGTGAACTGTGCACAGGACACACAGCAGGTGAAGCCCATCACGGTGAGAAGTGGAAAGATAAATAAGGGTCGGCCTGGGTCTGTAGGGGTATGGAGTGACTAGAGGTAGGTACAGATGTCAATAGAGGTGAGAAGAGTGCCAGTGATTTAGCTCAGTGGTGCCTTGCCTGCCTTGCAAGTGTGAAGTCCTGAGTTAGATCTCCAGTACTGCAAAAAAAAAAAAAAATTAGAGGCAGGACCCCAGACAGGACATGTGAGTCCCAGTAGACATCCCACATGAGTTGTCAGGAGGTAGCATCCTAAGCTGGTTCAAGACTAAGGTGCAAGCATAAATGCAGACGATCCTTTGGCTCCTCACACCCATAGTGAGGAAGTTTCTGCTGGTTCTACAATCCTGAAAAGTCCACAAGTCTATGACAAGTCTACTTCATAGATGAGGACAGTGCAGCTCAATGAGCACATGTGGCTATAGCCATGAGCAGGATAAAAGTAGAGGGAAACCCCTTCTCAGCTCTCCTGGGTCCTCAGAACCAACAGGATAAGGACCAACTATTACAGAACTACCTGTGTCTGATGGTGGCAAATTTAATGGGGATCTTTTCCTTGCCTTATTAGTTGCTTCTTGCAAAATGTCACAAAAAAAGGGTTGAGGCAGCTAGGAAGATCCAGGCCTGGTGGCGTGGCAACCTGGTACGCCGGACTCTGCTGGTTGCTGCCCTCAGGGCCTGGATGATTCAGTGCTGGTGGAGAACAATCCTGCACAGACAGCACCAGAAGCTGCAGCAGTCCCTTCTGAGGATATATGTGATCCAAGAAGAATCAGTGGTCAAGCTCCAGTCCTGGGTTCGGATGTGGCAGTGTCGTCAATATTACTGCCAAATATGTGATGCTCTCTGTGTGTTCCAGCCCCCAAACAGGAGCCTTGTCACCCAGAACAAAGACACTTTGCAGGTACAATATGGAGTTGTTTCCAAGCAGCCAGAGTTCCACATTGAAATCTTATCAATCTAAAAGCCTGCAGCATGAAAGCCGCATTCCAGCACTTCAATAAATGTCTGACTAGATTTATGAGTCTCAGTGAATGCTACAGCTACAGGAATTCAGGTCCAACATCTCCAGTCCCACAGTGCCTATTACCCCTGCTTGGCCTGACCCTGCATCCAAACCAAGAAATTGTGGCTCAATGCTATCTTCATATATGCAGAGCCAGGTGTCTCCTTACATAACCCTGGTACTATCTTGACTTTCTGAACTTGGAATTGAAAGGAATTGGGCTTTGCTTTCCTGGAGTTTCTGGACATTACCTCATAAATCACCACAGCAACACTATTCATGTTAACCACTCTGGTCTCTGATTTTTGTTGTTATTGTTGCCCTTTATTCTCTAGGGCAGAGGTCAGAAAAGTATGGCCTGGAGCCAAATAGTTGCACGTATATGAATGAACATCAATCTAATATACCTACTATCTGGCCCTTTATAGAAAAAGTATGTCAACCCCTGACATAGAGACACTGACTCTTATGCACTGATCTAAATGTTTCTTCAGTTTGACCAGGACTTCTCAGAGACTAGCCTGGCTACTGTTTTACTGCTAACTCTGCAGTCATGCTTATCCCTTCTTTGGCATTCTCTTGCAATTACACCATCAACACCCCCTCCACTTTTGCATGACCCCCACCCTCTCCTCGCTTCATCTTTGCAGCAGATGAGTGGAAAAGTCATCCTTTATATGGTTTGGTTTTATATTCAAGACAACAAATTTCTCATAGACAAACTTTCTAAGACACCTCTCTTTTCAGTTTACCTTTTGACCTAAAGGTTTCATGTTCTTTCCTCCCTCTTCAAATCCACCTCTCCCTCCTCTCTCTCGTTTTTTTTTTTTTTATACCAAGGATCGAACTCTGGACCTTGTGCTTTCAAAGCATGCAGTTGAACCACTGAGCTAAATACCCAGCCCCCTCCTCTCCTTTTGACTTCAAACAATAGAGTCACCACACCTAACTGAGGAAACAGCAGCAGAATGGGCCCTGTTTTCCTCCATCTTATCCTTCACTCCCACATCCTACACTTGCTTCCTTCTTCCAGCAGAAATGAAATTTTTATCCTTATCCAAGGCCACCCCTTCCACTCTACTCCTTTTCTCTGGTTTATCTTTTGCCCACCAACCTCTCTTGCTTTTGCAAAGACTTAAATCTTAGAATCTCATTTATTTCTGTAAATCAGTTTCTGACTGAATGGCTGTCATTAAGAAATCAAATAGTAGGACACACATGTGTAAATACCAAATAGTTTCTTTGGTGTAAGAAACTGCAAGTGTAAATAAGAACTAAAAGTTATAATAGATAATGTGAAATAGGAAGAAAAGGTCCAAAGGGGAAGGGGAAGCGGGAGGAGATGAGGAAAGGAGAGAGGGGAATGGAATTAATATGAGAAAAGGAAAAAGTGAAAACAAAGTCTTTGTAAATAGGGAGGGGTGGAGGGGTTGAAGGGAGGGCAGGGGAGTGGGGAAAATAAGAACCAAGATCTATTATGTAAAGGTACAAATTTCCGATGATGAATGTCATTATACTGTATACCTAAAGTGTACCAATAAAATTAATAATAAAAAAAGAAATCCTAATCCTAAAGTCTCTCTCAGTCCCTCTTTCTGTTCACTCCCAGATGATATTAACCAATCACTTGATCTTTAAGATCTGCTGTATCCTGATGACACTCAAATCCCCATCTCCATCCCTAATAGCACCTCTGAATTCCAGGGCCCTTGGTGCAACTTTCCACTTGACAGTATTTTTGAGCTCTAATATTCAGCAATAATGGTCAGAAACAACACTTCTCATTCCCCACAAATTATTCTTCTCTCCAAAAACTTGCTTTTCCTTGTGTTTTGCCCATTCACCCAATCTGTTTAATTCAAATTCCTTTTTGAATCCTTTTCCACTATCTTCATCCATTTCTTCCCACATCAGTCCATCGGCAAATGTTGTGGGCTTCGTTCCTGCAATACAGTCCATATTCATTGATTTTTCTCCATCTCCATTGCTGCCTTCTTAGTACAAGCCTGCATCATCTCTTGTTTTGACAACTGTAGGTTCTTTTCCTTGCTTTAATTATTGCCTCGTTCATTTATTTATTCAGACCCAACATATACTAGTAGACAGAATAGCATAACCTCTCACTACACATCACACAGAGCCCAATAATTAATAACATGTGGTCAATCTTATTTCATCTGTACTTCTCACTCTATGTCCCCACTGGAATAAACATAGCAAATCCCACATCCCAAAATATTTCATTTCATCATAAATACTGGAGTACATGTATTGAATAATTAAGAATTTAAAGGCACATAACCACCTACTCAAATACACCAAAGTGATTTTTTATAAAGGTGCAAAATCAATTCAATGGAGAAAAGATAGCTTTTTCAACAAGAAGTGCTAAAGTAATCTGACATCCAGAGACATAAAGAAAAAAACACCTTTGACCTAAGTCTCACTCTGAATACAACAGTTAACTCAAAATAGATCATAGACATTTATGCCCAAGAACACTATAAAAGCTTTAGAGAAAACATGAGAAAATCTTCAGGATTTCAAGTAGATACAAAAATCTCAAGTTTAACATTAAAATTATGATCCATAAAAGGAAAGATTGACAAATTGGACTTCATCAAAATTTTGAGACTTTTGCTGTATGAAAGATGCTGTGGAGGGGATGAAAAAACAAACTGCAAAATGGGGTGGGGGTGTACTTGTGAACCATGAATCTGACAAAGAAATAGTATCTAGAATACATAAAGAATTCTCAAAATTGAACAGTAAAAACCAATTTAAAATGGGCAAAAAGTTAAAAATTTTTCATTGACGAGGATGTGCACATGACATATAAGCATATCATGTTTAACATCATTAGCTACTAGGAAAACTAAACCCACAATGAGATTTTACTTTATACCTATCAGAATGGTTAAAATAAAAAATAGTGGCAGCACCAGTGCTGGTAAGAATGAAAGCCAGGTGTGGTGGCACACACCTGTACTCCCAGCACTTGGGAGGTTGAGGCTGGATTGGTGTGAGAGTGAGGCTAACTGGACTACACAGTGAGCTCAAGGCCAGCCTGAACTACATTGTGAGACCCTATCTCAAAAGAGAAAAGAAAAAAGAATGCAGACAAACTGAATCTCTCATGCATTGCTGATGGGTGCAGCTACTGTGCAAAAGGTTTCTCGAAAAGTTAGTTAATAGCTAAACTGTATGTGTATGTTAAGAACTGAATATCCCATCATCCTATTATTTGTATAATTGAGTTCTCAGATTTGTAAGTTTTTATACAGTCTTTCATTTCATTTAATTGAATAAAAATTTAATTAAATGGGAAAAAAAGTTAAATAAATACGGAATTACCATATGGTCCAGCAATTCTACTCCTAAGCATATACCCAAAGGAATTGAAACAAATATTCAAATTCAAAAAAGCTTGTACAAAAATGTTCATACATGCATTATTCATAATAATGATATTATGAAATATATATTTGGTCTTCACCCACACTTCCTGAAATACAAATTCTAAGATCCTTGGCATCTGCAAAGTGATGTGTCTTTTTATATGCGGAGCTGACTCCTGGATAGCCTCAGAATGGTTGGTTGCCAGGGGAACCGTCCTTGTGATTAGATATTGCTTCTAAGTGATTAAACCAACATCACAATCATAGCTTGGGTCCCTGTCCCATTTTGGTTTTTTTTAATTGATTTAATTTTGTGCTTTAATTACATAATACACATAGTTCTTAGTCTAAAAATTGCAAGAAGCCAGGCATGGTGGTGCTTGCCTGAAATCTCAGTACTCAGAGAGGCTAAAGTAGGAGGATCACAAGTTTGAATCCAGCCTGGGCAACTTAGAGACTTAGTAAGACCCTGTATCAAAATAAAAAGAAAAATTAAAAAGGGATGAGGGTGGAGCTCAGTGCAAAGACCCTGGCATCAATCTCCAGCACTCTCCCTCCAAAAAACTTCAAGAAAAGGTCCCCACTCTCCCCACTGATAACCTCCCATGTGTTAATCCATTAGACACACACACACACACACACACACACACACACACACACACACAGAGGGATTTTTTAGGTTAAAAGTACGTGCTATGTATACTTCTGTACCTTGATTGTTTTCACATATTAAATGGACTTGAAGTCCCCTTAATAGCCGTATGTTTTCCTCTCTACAGCTGAGTGTGGTCCTCCACCTGGTGGATGGACAACTGTTTATTTACCAGCCATCTCCTGACATTTGGGTGTTTAACAGTCTTTTGATATTACAAATAGTAATGCAATGAAAATCTCGGTGCATATATTATATTGTAGTTTTTGCCACTGAATCTAGGATAGATTCCTGGCAGTGAGATTCTGAGCAAAGGTTAAGTGTGCAGGTATTTTTGCTAGATACTGCCAATTTCCCTTCCACAGAGATTGTATTATTTCCCTTCTTAACAGTAATGAATAAGAAGGCCTACTGGCCCAGAACTCACCCACTTATCCAAGAAAGAAAAGTGTTAACTTTTTATCAGAATGATTTTAAAAAATAGTTATATTATCATCAAGGACCAATAAACCTATTTCAACAGTTTTTAAATGACAAATTTGTTTCATATAGACCCTTCTTTCAATATACTACCAAAACTGCCACTTGATTTTTAATTTTTGATGCTGGGGATTGAACTCATGCTAGGAAAGAAAGCTAAACCACTGAGCTGCATCTCCAGCCCTTCTAACTTGGTGAGACAGGTTCTTAATAAGCTGCCCAGTCTGGCCTTGAACTTGAGATCTTCCTGCAGCAGCCTCCCAAGTAGCTGAGATTACAGCACACCTGGGACCACTTGATTATTTTGAAGCAAATAACAGACAAAAAATTTCATCCCAAACCACAATCCACTATAACAAAAGTTAATTATGTCTTAATGTTAATAAACATCCATTGAGTTGCAATATCTCCACTTGTTTCTTGACTTCTTAGTGTTTTTCAATCAGGATCCCCCCAAAAAATCTATTTGTTGTGATTTGTTGGTATATTGCATAAGTCTCTTAATCAATAGGTTCCTCTCTCTCTCTCTCTCTCTCTTTCTCTCTCTCCCTTTTGCTTCTTTGAAATCTAGTAGTTTAATGAATAGATCAGGGGATTTGGCCTGTACAGATGCTCATGGTCTAGACCTTGCTAGTTGCATATCTGTGGCATCATTTAATACATTTCTGTGTTTCATTTATTTGCTTTAAATTGATAATGGGATCTAAAGTGCTAATCACACATCGGTTTGAATTGGGAGCAGGAAGGGGTTGTAGGTCCTGTTGTAGGTCATCCTCTGTCTTGGTTACTTTTCTAGTTGCTGAGACAAAATACCTGAGACCCAAAGTTAAAGAAAGAAAGGTTCATTTCAGCTCATAATTTGTAGAGCTTTCAGCCCATGGTTAGCTTGCTCCAAGGCAGGATAGCACAGCAGAGGGATATCACAGAAAAAAAACCAGTTCATGGCATAGTAGGCAAGAAACAACAAGTGAAAACCAGCATGCAGAAAGCAGCAACAGAAGCCTTCCCTCTCTCCCTGTATATTCCATCCAGGCTGTGAGGCTACTGATTGATAACCACCCACACCCAAGATTGGGCTTCCATTATCCACTCCCTTAATTTCAGCATCATACCCTTAATCCAAATTCACACACCCTAATCCAGGTACCTTTGAAAATTCCCACCTACGATCACATAAGGCTTTATAAAGGACATCCAGCTATAAGCCATAACACCTTCAAAAAACAACTTCATCCTATCCCTATATAGCCACACACTCACCACATCCATAATCCCTGGAAATTATTTATCTATTTTTCATCACTAGAGTTTTGAAATTTCTAGAATTTCATACAAATGGAAGTACTATATATAGTATGTGACTTTTCGAGGTTAACTTCTCTTACTCAACATAATGTCCTTGAAATTCAACTAAGTCAATATTTTCTTCCTTTCAAAATCAAATAGTATCTCATTTTGGATGTACTTCACTGTGCTTATTATTCACCTGTAGAGAATCATTTGGGATTTTACTAGTTTTTGTCTAGCACACACAAAAACCTGCTATAAAAATGTCTGGCCAAGTTTTTGTGTGAACGTAGATTTCCATTTACTAGTGTGAGGGCACAGGATTGTGATTGTTGGTTTTATGGCTTGTATCTAGATGTCCTCCCAAAGCCTCATGTGGTCATAGGTAGGGCTTTTCAGAGGTCCCTGGAGCTAGAGTATGTGATACTGAGATTAAGGATGTGATGCTGGGATTGATTCATGATGCAATCCCAGAATTAAGGGTACCCCACTCCTGGTGCCAAATTCTGTCTTAATTACTTTTCTTATTGCTGAGGCAAAATCCCCAACACAAAAAGTTAAAGAAGGCAAGTTTTATTGTAGCTCACAGTTTATAGAATGTTCAGTTCACAGTTGGCTGACTCCAAGCAGGGTGGCATGGCAGAGGGCCATTGCAGAGGAAAAACTGTTTATGTAAAAAGGTAGCAAGGCAAGAAGCAGAAAATTAGTGTAACAGCAAGTGAAAAGCAGCATGTGACAGGAGCAGCCCTCTTCCTTTTTTTTATTTATTAAGTTTATTGGTACAGTTTAGGTATACAATATGATGACATTCATCATTGGGAATTTGTATCTTTACATGATATATCTTGGTTCTTATTTTTTTCCCCAGTCCTCATTCCCCTGCCCTCCCTTCAACTCCTTCACCCCTCCCTATTTACAAAGACTTTGTTTCTATTTTTTCTTTTTCTCATATTTTTTCCTTTCTCTTCTTTCAGTTTCCCTACCCCTCCCATTTTCCCTTCCCCTTTATTATACCTTTTCTTCCTATTTCACATTACCTATTATATATTTTAATCCTTATTTACACTTTCAGTTTCTCACACCAGAGAAACTATTTGGTATTTACACATGTGCATCCTATTTATTTCACTTAAGAATGCGGCCTCAATGTGCATCCATTTACCTATAAATGTCTTTAGTTTCTCATTCTTTATGGATGAGTAGTACTCCATTTTTTAAAAATTTTTATTTTTTTGGTACTGGGGATCAAACTTGGGACATCCCACTTGCAGGACAGGAGGTATAACCACTGAGCTAAATCCCCAGTCCTCCATTTTATTTTTTTTAAATCATATTTTCTTTATCCAGTCACCAGTTAGTGGGCAATTGGGCTGTTTCCAAGATTTAGCTATTACAAACTGTCCTTCTGTGAACATGGGTACACATATATCACTGTGGTATGATTTTTAAACTTCATTTGGGAAGATACCCAACAGGGGAATAGCTGGGTCAAATGGGACCTCTAATACTAGTTTTTTGAGTTATCTCCATACTGATTTCCACAGTGGTTGCACCAGTCTACACTCCCACCAACAGTGCACAAGGGTTCCTTTTTCCCCACAGCTCCACCAGCATTTGTTATTGGTTGATTTGTTGATAGCACCCATTCTTTCTGGAGTGAAGTGGAATCTTAGGATTGTTTGCATTTACATCTCTCAAATGGCCAGTGATATTGAACATTTTTTCATATGTTTATTTGCTATTACTACTTCTTTGTCTGAGAAATGTCTGTTCATTTCAGATGCCCATTTTTGGATTAGGTCTTCAAATTTGGGAGGTCTAACACTGCCATCCCTATAATAAAACCAACTTTCTACATACTCCAGATCTGACTTCTAATAGTTTGTTTTGTTAAACAAATTTCTATCTTTGTTCATACTTTTTTCTTCTATTATCTTTATCCAGTTTTAGGATTAGCACAAGGTTGATTTCCTAAAATGAGGGGAGAAGTGTTCCTTTTT
>NW_004624730.1:5672586-5695097 GCF_000247695.1 Heterocephalus glaber
ATCTTCCCAAAAGAATTAAAAGAATCATACCACAGTGATATATGTGCACTCATGTTTATAGCAGCACAGTTTGTAATAGCTAAAACTTGGAAGCAGCCCAAGTGCCCATCAATTGGAAACTGGATAAAGAAGATGTGGTGTTTTTAGGAAATGGAGTACTACTCAGCCATAAAGAACAAGAAACTAGAGTCATTTATAGCTAAATGGATACACATTGAGGGGATACTCTTAAGTGAAATAAATAGGACACACATGTGTAAATACTGAATAGTTTCTCTAGTGTGAGAAGCTGATAGTGTAAACAAGGGTTAAAATGATTAAAATGAATAATTGGTAATTTGAAGTAGGAAAAAAGGTCCAAAGACAAAGGGGTGAAGGGAAGGGAAGGGGAAAGGAAAGGAGGGAAAGGAAAAACTATGAGAAAAGAAAAAAAATGGAAATGAAATCTATGTAAATAGGGAAGAGTGGAGGGGGTGGAGGGCACACAGGTAATGGGGGAAAAATAAGAACCAAGATACATCATGTACAGGTACAAGCACCCAATGATAAATGTCAATGAATTGTATACCTAAAATGTACCAATAAAAGAACTTAAGAAAAAAAAAATAATGATCTCTCAATGTTGTTGTTTCTTTCAATATTCACTGTAATTAATATTACAAAATATCTATACATGCCAAATAACTATGCTTTGAAATACATAAAGTAGAATTATCTTGTACACCTTTATAGTTAACCATTACTCCACCACCAAACTCTAACAGCACTCATTGTGTTCTGTCTCTATTGTCTCCCCTTTTCCAGAATCATATTAAAAGGATAATAATTTGTAGTCTTTTGAGTCCAGCTTCTTTCACTTAGCATAATACTTTTGAGGTTTATTTATGGCATATAAGTTGTTAGTTCATGGGCCAGGGATTTAGCTCAGTGGTTTTGCCGCCTGCCTTATAAGAGCAAGGTTCCGAGTTCCATCCCCAGTTAAAAAAAAAAAATGACATGTTAGTTCATTTGTTTTTAGTTCTGAATAGAAATCCATTGTATGGATGTGAAATTTATAAGAAAAAGCATGAGTATAATACCAGCAATGTTACTCTCATAAACTTAGAAGAAATTGATTAATTGTTAAAAACCACATAATATCAACTCATTCAGATCAAATAAATGAGCTGAATAGTTCTATAACCATTAGAGAAATTAAATAGTAAATTAAAAGCTCTCTACAAATAAATTCTCAGGCCTACATGACCTCACTGGATAATTTTAATTAAATGTTTAAAGAAGCTTGTTCTAAAATTTATATGGCATTTTAGGGTTTCTAGAGAAACCAGTAAAATATAAACACATATTTATTCATTATAAGGTATAAAATCACACAATTACCTTGAAGTCCCATAACCCGCCATATGCAAGCTGGAGGCCCAGGAAAGCCACTGGTATCGTTCAAAGACCTGAGAGCCACAGAATCATTGATACAGATTCCACTCTGGGTCTGAAGACCTCAGAGCCAGAGCACTTAATGCAAGAGAAAATCATGTCCACTACAAGTAGAGCTAATTTACCTTTCCATACTTTTGCACTCTGATCTGTGCCTCAGTAGATTGGGTGATGCCCTCACACTCTGGAGAGGCCAATTATTTTGTTTACCCAGCCAATTCCAATACTAATCTCCTCCAAAAGCACCTCACAGAAATCATGTTTAACCAGTTACCTTGGTGTTTGTGGCCCACCCAAGTTGACACAAAAAAATTAACCAATACATCTAGAAAGCTACAGGCCCTGAATCAGCTAAAACAATCTTTAAAGGGAAGAATACATTGGGAGAAATTGGGGCCAGGGATTTAGCTCAGTGGTGCCACCACCTGCCTCGAAAGTGCAAGGTCCCGAGTTTGATCCCTGGTACCAAAAAACAAACAAACAAAAAATCATTGGGACAAATCATTCTACCCAATGTTAAGATTTAGCAGTTACAGTAGTCAAGAGAGTGCACAGTCAAATAGTGTAGTCTAACAAAGAATGCAGAATAGGCCCAGATAAATATACTCAATTGATTTTTTTGCAAAAACAAAAGCAATCAGATGGAGGAAGAATGTCATTTTCAACAAATGATGCTACAGCAACTGGATATCCACATGCAAAAAGTACAAAACACTCAAGCAGTAGCCAGGCTCCCTTGAATTATGGCTGTGGAGGCCTCTGGGTGCCTAGATAGCACAGTGAACCAAATCCTGAGAAACCAAATACCTAGGCAGCCCTTTTGGAGCAAAGTGCCCAGGTGGTCTCTTCTCAAAGCAAAGTCCTTTCATTACACACCCTTCAGCCTCCAAAGCCCAGGGTTTTTGCTGATTCTTAGATGTCCTCAAATCATCTTTACTATTGTGCTGATGCAAAGTACCTGGCTTCTTCTTAATGTTCATCTTTCTTAGCAAACAAGTTTTTTTCCTCCGCTCCAACTTTGCAGGTACCTCCTTTCTGGCAAAGCTGAAAACTTTTTAAATGGGGTTTGGAGTCCTGATTTTCAGTATGAGCTTCCAGCAGTGCCCCTCCAACAGTGCCCCTCCAAATGTTGAGCTGCTCTGAAGCTCCTCCATCAGATTAATTAGTCCACCACCTTTAATCTGTTTCACACAAAGTCACAGGACATGAGCAAAATATAGACAAATTTTCTGCCACAATGTAGCATACATGATCACAAATCCAACTGCCAGTGGAGTCCCTGTTACCAACTGAAACCTCCTGAGCCTGGCCTTTACCATCTGCATTTCTATCAGCATTCTGATCTTCTAATCTTCAACCAGTATCACCCATGCAGCTCAGCTTAAAACATTCTAGCTTCTCCAGAATGCATCTAGTTTCTCTAGCCATAATCTCCAAATCTTTCCAAACTCCTCCTGTGAGTCAGTTCCAAATGTTTCTAAACCACGTGGTCAGGTAATAGTCACAGCAATGACCCCACTTCTCTTGTATCAAAATCCACCTCAGTTGGACTGGGGATTTAGCTCAGTGGTTCTGCTGCCTGCCTCAAAAGCACAAGATCCCGAGTTTGATTCCAGGTACCAAAAAAAAAAAAAAAAAATACACCTCAGTCACATTCTAGTAACTGGGACACAATACACCATGCCATTTCTGCCTTGGAACAGGAACTGTAACCATGAGTCAAAGTAAACCTCTCCTCCTTTAAGAGTTATGGGTCATGTAAGTCACCAGTCATGGTAGCACACACCTGTAATCTCAGGACTTGGAAGCCTGAGCCATGAGGATCTCCATGAATTCAAGGCCAGCCTGGGCCACATAGAGAGTTCAAGGCCAGCCCAAACTACATAGCAAGACCTTATCTCAAAAAAAAAAAAAAAAAGAATTTTCTAATTTATTTCAATAAAAAGGTGATGGTTTCAAGGGCATTCATTTTACTTTAATATCATAATGACTCTAACTCAAAAAGCTAAGGAACCCACTTCTGAATATTCCACTAGCTGCTAGTATATATGTCCTGAAAATAAACCCAAGTGCTGAGGAAACGACCAGAGGGCTGTCTATATATCCAAAAGGCCCACTGCCAAATGGACTTGTGTTATGACTCCATCCATCACCTTCCTTATAAAGTTCTTTTCTTGCCTAAATTAAGTTGAATAGTCCACACAAAGTGCTTAGCACAATGCTCAGCACATAAAAACCTCACTATCCATGTTTTTAAAATTATTGTGCATTAGAGTTATATGGCGTATGTCAATACACATTCAAAAATCAAACAATGTTATTTTCATTTTCAACGGTTATAAATATATTTAGGAATTTAAGATGAAAAGAATCTATTGCATTTACCCAGGTATTTCTCATTTCTAGTGCTCTTCCTTCACTGATAAAGTTCCAGATTTCCCTTTGTTGTCATTTCTCTTCTGCCTGAAGAACTTATACTTCTTTAAAATGGGTCTAACTCTGGTAGGCTCAAGCAGGAAGATTGCAAGTTTGAGCCTAGCCTGGACAACTTAGAAACTTAGTGGGACCCTGTCTCAAAAATTTTTTAAAAGAGATAAATAAGAAGGAGATGTAGTTCAGTGTGAAGGCCTGGGTTCAACCCCTAGTACTACCAAAAAAATGATAATATAATAAAATAAAAATCCCTAATACTTGGGGGAAAACGATCTATGGGAGATGGACTCTCCTCATTTTCCTTCACTGGGCATTTCCTTACTTTCCCCTTGCTCTTGATGAGCATTTTGAACAAATACCGAATTCAGGGTTAACAATTCTCTTCATTTGACACTTTAAAAATGTTGTTCTAGGACCGGAGATTTAGCTCAGTGATTCCTCCACCTGCCTCCCAAGCGCAAAGAGCCGAGTTTGATCCCCGGTACCAACAACAAAAAAAGATGTTGTTCTAGTGCTTGCTTTGGCAACACATATACTAAAATTGAAACTATACAGAGAATATTAGCACAGCCCCTGCACAAGGATGACATGCAAATTCATGAAGCATTCCATATTTTTAAAGAAAATGTGGTATCTATATATAATGAAATACTACTCAGCTCTAAAGAATGACATTTGAATTTCACATTATCTGTTATACATTTTGATCCTTATTTACACTTTCAGTTTCTCACACCATATGAGAAAAGGAAACAATAGAAACAAAAGTCTTTGTAAATAGGGAGGGGTGGAGAGGTTGAAGGGAGGGGAGGGGAATGGGGAAAAAATAAGAAACAAGATATATCATATAAAGGTACAAATTCCCAATGATAAATGTCATCGTATTGTATACCTAAAATGTATCGATAAACTTAATGAATAAAAAAATGACAGAATTAAGATATTTATAGGAAGATGGATGCACCTGGAAAATATAATATTGAGTCAAATAAAACACACAAAGCTTAAATACCATATTAGATCTTTCATTTGAGTGAGGCAAAGTACAAAGAGAATAATAAGGATGAACAGAAGGGCATAAGGAGATTGATCTGTTACAACAGGGAAATGGTCCAGGGGGAAAATTGTGAGCGGTGAGTAGTAGGGAAAGGGGAAATAAGTAGAATAATGATATGCCAAATGCCCTGGGGATATAGTTCAGTGGTATGGCAAGTGCAAGGTCCTGAGTTAGATTCCCAGTACCATAAAAAAAAAAAAAAACCCAGATATGCCACATACAGGAACCTAATAACCTTAATCAGTGTAAACATTATATGCCATAACATGAGTTAAAACAAATATCAACAAGTATGAAAAATGGGATAGGGGAATTGGAGGAGCAGAGAGGTAAGAGGGAAGAGGGGCAGGATTAAAAAAGAAACAAGCTGTGATATGTATATGTAACCACTCCTCAAAATGACTGTAAACTGCATGAACTGCAAGCATGTACTAATAAAATTAAAAATTTTTCATAAAGTAAATATATAAAGCAAAACATCACAGACTTGAACAAATAAATAGATCTATAATAGTAGCTGGAGACTTCAATAACCAATAAGGGATAGAAACATTTGACAGAAAATAAGGAAGGAAATAGAGAGCTTGAACAGTACAATAAACTAGATCTAACACATACACAGAACATACTATCAAAAACAGAAAATAATGCACATTTCAGAAGGAAGGATTTGAAAGTATTCTCAATAAAGAAATGATAAATTTTTGAGGAGACAGATAAGTTTAACATGATTTAAACATTAAACGGTGTAGATATGCATAAAAACATTACATGGTATTCCATTAAAATATGCACAATTTTTATGTTTTTAACTATCACTTAAAAAACAAATTAAAGGGTCAGGCATGGTAGCACACACCTACAAGCCGCGGACCTGCCGAGGCAAACTGAAAGGAACCTGAAACAGGGCGTGAGGATTGAAAGAAAGAAGACGGGAGGGCTCCCAGTTACCGAGCAACTTTATTGACTTTACTATTCTCTTTTAGAGCACTCAAGAATAGAAAACATCTTACATAAGGCACATCTGGAAATTCCCCAGGCCTTGAGACAGTCTCGTGTTTTCTTTTCCCTAGCTCCATGTCGTTGTGCTGTTCTTATCACTTTCTCCTGTGCCCAGCTTCTTCAGAGCTGGGCAGCAAGCTCTACAATATTTCACTTAACCCTTTCATAGGAAATCCAAGTTGCCCATCTTAATACTTATAGAGCTGTTGGCTCTCCACACCTATAATCCCAGCTCTTGGAAGGCTGAGGCAGGAGGATCGCCATAAGTTCAAGGGCAGCCTGGGCTACATAGTGAACTCAAGGCCAGCATGAACTACATAGCGAGTGTCTGTCACCAAAAAAAAAATTAAAATATATTTTTTCAAAACCAGAATATACATTCTGTTCAAGTGTACATGACACATTCTGTAGCTTAGACTACATGTCAGGCCACAAATCTAACCTCAATATATTTTAAAAGATATATATTACACAAAGTATCTTCTCTGACCACAATAGGATAAAGTTAGGAAAACCGGAAAATCCACTAATTTGTGGGAACAAACACATTCTTAAACAACTAATGGGTCAAAGAAGGAATCACAAGGTAAATTAAAAATACTTTGAACAATCAAAAATGAAAACACAGCAAAATGTATAGAACACAGCCCGGGAAATGGGAGCTTAGACAGCCCCTGAGGCATCTGAGAGGGACATGTGGGATACAGGCCTTGGCAGAAAGGGAGACTTGCTGTGTCTCTGGGTCCTCACCTGAAGCCAGTGGCCCTACATTTCTTCCAAGGTAAAAGAGGAAAAGACAATTCTAATTTTTCTGGGGATAGTGGAGCTCTCATGAGAATATTTCCAGGTCTCCTTAGGGGAAAAGTTAAACTGATGTTGTCAGGTTTGAGGAAAAGTTCAGTGCCCCATGGTGCTTCTCTGCTTATACTTGGAGCTGTTTCAGGTGCTGGAGACCAGTTTCTATGGCTGGGGACAGGATAGGGGTTGACATCTGGGCTGCTTGTGGCCCAGAACATCAGTGCCACTTGAGAGTATATGCCCATTCACAACCAAGAATTTGAGCCATAACAGTGGCTAACACTTCTTCCTATCACCAAAGCTGCCTAACAAAAGCAGCAGCACTGGATACTAAATGGAAAAAAAGACATACTTTGTGAATTTGGACTTGCTACAGATAAAAATATTGTAGTTCACCATCTAGCAGCCCAGTTTAGCTAATCAGAAAGGCATGGAGACCGAAAGTAGACTACCTTAGATTACATGCCAAGGCCACATAGGCAGGAAGCCAAAGAAATATCCCAAATACAGTTAAGCAAAACTCATTGGCCCTGGAGGCAGTCTAAAAAGGAAATCTAACTGCTAGTAGGCCTCTTTGGGTACTATAGACAACACATACTCCAGCTAAGTGATTTTTTGGCTCCCTTAGACAAGATGGCCAGCAAAGCCACCAACTTTAACTAAGCCCTTTGTAACATCAGATATTAGAAATAATTTAACAAACCACAGTCCAGGCTCTGCCTTTGGAACCTTTAGCATCTGGTAGTCTGATAGAAATGTATGTGTCTTCAACATCCATGCATACTGGAGTCTGTTGCAACAGAGAACTGCCACTGAGGTGTAGTAGCCTCTTGGATCTTGGACATGAAAGTTTCCCAAGTCAGCTGCCAGATATACTCCTTTTTTATCAACTCCTTGCTTGCTATTAGCCACTGGTGGAGACTTGGCTTCTTATAGCCAGAGTGCTCATGAAACACTGTGATACAACCTGACCATTCTCACTTGGGTACTTACAAACCTTGCCAATAAAATTGGACAGACTTAACAAAGCTCAGCCACTAAATGGACCAAAATGAGATCCAAGCTGGGAACTAGAAGGCCTCATGAAAAAATGGCTAGCTTGTCAGAAGAAACTAAGTGACCTGTAGAGGTTGCTTTGGCTTCTACTGCAGCTACTGGGAATCCAAGGCTCAAAAACACACCTATTGATGGAGTGGTATGGTTTATTAATGCCTCTTCAAAACTAAAAGCAGACAGAGTCCACTGTGTTGCAGCCAACGCCCAGTGGATGATCATCTTTTGACTGAGACTGGACATGGACATTTGGCTCAATGGGCCAAGCAACATGCAGTGGTAATGACCATGCAGGCCACTCCTACCACCATATTTTACCACATTTTTGCTGACTATTGAGTCATTGCCATCAGCTCATCTGGTCTGGAGAATGGTAACTGAGTGACTTTAAAGACCCCCAGTGTGGAAATAAGAACTATGGCAATAGCTTGCTACCTGGACGCTGGAAAGGACAAATACATATGTGAATGCTGGAACTTCCACAGCTGCCCTTGTGAGGAGCTTAGATCATGCTTTTGGATACCCTATAGGACATCACTCTGACCAAAGAACATCTTCACAGCCCACGCGACACAACAATCAGTGCACTCTAACAAAATCAGTGGACTTCCTGTGCACCTTGTCATCTGATGCCTAATGGACCTACTGAATGATGGAACAGCTAACTTAAGGACATCAAGATGGTCTGCTATTTGGGTAGTACTACTGTATGTTTAGGGCAGTACAGACACTAAACACTGAACTCCAGCACAAGGAAAACAGCATTACAGCGCATATTGAGAAACACCGAGCTTGGTGAGAGAAGTGCTGTACCAGCAAAATCTCAATCTCGGTGTTCCCAGCAATTCTTTTCCCTTTCCCCAGTACAGCATATTCCTTGAGGGTGATTTGAGGTTCAGTTTGGGCACTCGGTCTCTAAAAGGTTTACCATTACTATTCTAGGGCCAATAGCCTAAATCTATATACCAGGCTTAGTTCCTCAGATAAGACTAACTCTAAGCCAGATATGAAACTTCCCGCAGTGCCTCCCCTCTATGGGATTTTGCAGGGATGGCAAACAAAACCAAAGAATACCAGGGTACCGGGATCTCTCTAGTAGCACCAGGAGCATCTGATCTTTCCAATCAGGTGGGCAGCATTATCAGACGTGTCGAGTTTATACATGTTGTACCCTCCTTTGCTGGTCTGTGTGACTGAGACTGAAAGGTTTGGGTCAAACAACAAAGGCTATGGATGCCCACAGAGGTAGCAACCTCAGGACTGAAACAGATAGCCTAGGTCACTATACCAACTCAGCCTAACCCCTACCCAATAGGTGGAAAATACCTAAGATGCTGGGAGGAGGAGAAAGGAACACTAACCAGTCAATCTATTTCTTCAACAAAGACTTCAGTGGGGCCCTGGAAACATAATTCCTTCTTTAGGCTCTCCAAAGATGTGGCCACTCTGAATGAATGTTGAACCTGCCACTCTGAACCTCATTGCTTCACAGTGATCTTTATATCCTGTCAATGATAAACTACACCAGGGCTATAGTTTGGATCTGAAATGTCCCCCAAAGTTTCATGTATGAAAAGTTTGGTCCCCAGCCCACAATGCTATTGGGAGGTAATGGGACATTTAGGAGGTGCAGTCTAGCAAGAGAAAGTTAGATCATTGGGGGAATGCCCTGCAAAAGGATTTGGGGACCCTAGCCCCTCTGCTTTCTCTCTCTGTGCTTTCTGGCTGCCATGCAGTGAGCAGCTTCCTCTGCCATCATGTACTGACTGCCTTGCCACAGATCAAAGAAGAAATGATGCCAATCAATTATGAAATGAAACCTCCAAACTGTGAGCCAAAATAAACTTTTCCTCTTTAGAGTTGATTATCTTAAGTATGTGTTATAGTAATGCAAAATAATGATAACAGGGCCAGCATTCCAACATCACAGTGTCCACCAACAGAACCCAAGCCCTAGCTTAACAGGTTATGGAAGATCTAGCATCTGACACATGGTAGTCAATGGTCCCATTTTAACTTAACTAATTCTGTGAACAAAACATCACAGCCACAACTAACAAAACTCTGCTAGATGCATCATACTCTTTTGATTATATACACAAGAAGTATCACCATGGTGATGATGAAAACAAGGACTGAACTGTTCCTGGCCCTCTGTGTAGGGCCTTTGTGAACAATATTGTATAGGAGAAACTGAGTTCATGCAACTCTGCCAAAAATGAGACTTGGCCTGTAAACACCAACACCTCCATGCTCATGAGTAGGTCACTGAGAAATAAAACAAAGGAGGAGAGGGTGTGCATTCCAGGACTACATCTTTCTCTGCAGACCATCTACAGGTACCTAAATACAAGATGAGCAATGTCATACCTGAACATTGCTAGAAAGCTGGAAGATGGTGATCTTGCACTTTGGACATACTGGAGATACCCCCAAATGTCACCCCTGAGAATGAGTCACATCCCAGGGCCAACAGCCTAAATCTATAGACCAGGCTTAGTAGAAGCCTGCCACAGTCAGTGTTTATGAAAAAAGAAACATACCTGGCTGTGTCAGATAGCTTTTTCTACTAACACTACCTTAGCATCCCAGAAAACATCTCTCAGCAACCTCAGGAAAGTTGTTCTAAGCAACAGAATTGCTTTACACTTTTATTTGGTTCAGCTGCCAGGGTATTGGGGAATTAAGCCTCAACAGGAGTTTTGGCAGCAAAGGACCACATTCAAACTGTAGCAAGAAGGAAATTACCTCAACATACCAAAGGCCATGTATGAAAATCCCACGACTAATTTGGTCAGTGGTAAAGGACTGAAAGTTTTTCCTCTAAGATCAGGAATAAGACAAGGATGCCGCTTTTCACTACTTCTGTTCAGAATAATATTGGAAGTCCTACCTACAGAAAGAAAAAAATGGAATCAGATCACATCAAAAATAAAAACTTTTGGGCCAGGGATCTAGCTCAGTGGTGCTGCCACCTGCCTTGCAAGCCCAAGGTCCCAAGTTCAATCCCTGGTACCAAAATAAAAAATAAATAAATAAAAATAAAAACTTTTATGCATCAAAGAACCAAAAAAAAAAAGTCAAAAGATAACCTACAAAAATGGGAAAAGAAAATCTTTGTAAATGATATCTGATAAGATATTAAGCAAACCTGGCAGGATGTTAAAAATTAGTGAATCTAGATAAAGAGTACACTGGGGTCCTTTGTGTTATTCTTTCAACTTTTTTGTACATTTGGAATCATTTTTTTAAAAGGTCAAGGAATAAAAAGATACTAAATCCAGAGTATATACGAAACACAACAAAAAGACCAAAAAATATTGAAAATGGGCAAAAGATTTGAATAGGCATTTTTCCAAAGAAGATACACAGACAGCCTACAAGAATATAAAAGGATGCTCCTCCTGACTAATCATTAGGGGAATGCACATCAAAACTACGATGAGATAGCACTTCATAACCAACAGGGGTGCCACTATCAGAAAAGCTGGTGAGAATGTGAAGAAATTAGAAACCTTGCACATTGTTGGTGGGAATGTACAGTTGTGCAGCTACTATGGAAAATAGTGTGATGGTTCCTCAAACAATTAATAATAGAATGACCATACGACCCAGCAACTCTGAGACAGAGGAGAAGCAACTGACTCTCACTCTCCCCTGTGCTTGCTGAATGAGGGACATGGCTTAGCCAGTGGCCAGCCTACCCTCACCTGCTTCCCTTTGCTCCCTCCTTCCCTTTGCTCCTCTTGCCATGGAATGGAACAGTTTGCTTCAGTGTCCTCCTCCCTGGCTATCAAACCACCATTCTCCACTCCAAGATGAGTGCAGCCAGGAAGGCACTGTGGTGCCCCTCCTCCACACTCACCACTTCAGATGATTCTCTGGGGTTACCCTGGAGTGGCTAAGATCTGAAAGGGAAGGATCTGGGACCCTTATTTGCATGTCCAACATTCAGAACAAGCTTTCAGCTCTGCTTCTCAATAACACAGGCCTGCAGCTGCTGTACAAGTAGCACTGCCCGGGCACTTCTCCAGTCTTGGTCTAAGAAGCCTTCCTCCTCTATACTGACTTCCCATCTGCAAACCTGTCATGATTTATTTCTCAGGTGGTGTGGGCCCCAAAAGTCCTGGAAATCTACTTGGGATCTTTATCTTCAGTAGCATGGACAGAACAATCATTTCAAAAGAAAGAGTAGCTGGGTACAATGGTGCACTCCTGTGATCCCAGCACTTGGGAGGCTGAGACAGGGAAATCGCTGTGAGTTCGAGGCCAGCCTAAACTATATAGTGAGACCCTGCCTCCAAAAAAACGCAATAAACACTCAGAGTTGTTAGCACCAAAGATCTCTCAGTAAACACCTGGTATGGTCAGGCAATGGCAGTCAGTATCCAGTGTCACCTGGTGACATCAGGACAGCTAGCAGAGCTGTACTTTGCTGATTCACTATTTCAATGATTTCCATCTGTAATAGTTAATTGATTGTGTCAACCTGAGTAAGAAACCCCCAACTAAATTGGATCAGCATAATTCTGGGTGTGGCTGCAGGGATTTACTGAAGACCAAAGACCGACCCTGGGTGTGAGTGGCAACCACCAGTAAGCTTGTAGCCTGAATGTAATAAAAAGGAAATCAAGAAAGAAGGCTCACTTCGGTTTCTTCAGAGGAGCTCCAGTCTTCATCTTCACCTTGGACATCATCTCCTGGCTTCTATTGCAGACTCTTCAACCTTCCAGGGCAGATCCTTCAGCCTCATGATACAGATTTACCCGGGACTCTACAGTGAGCTACAGGCCTCGAATTCTGACGGGATCCTTTGGATTTCCAAAACACACAGCCCTTATGCACTCTTCTACACCTGACTCCGCAGGCAGTCATTGTAAGCCTATCTTGTAAATCTTTATATACTTCTTGTATATTCTGCATTAAGTCTGTTTCTCTCGTAAACACTGATACACCATCTGAATCGAACAAAAGAAACCTAGGCTGAGTCACAACAGTTTCACTTCTGGGCATACATCCAAAAGAATTGAAATCAGAATCTGATAGAAATATTTGTACATCTACATTTATAGGAGCATTATTCAAATAGCTAAAAAATTCAAATTTGCAACACAATATCAATTGACAAATAAATAGGTAAAATCAAAATGTGGTATATGCATTCATTGGAATATTATCCAGCCTTAAAAAGGAAACCCATGCTGGATGCAGTGGTACACATCTGTAATCTCAGCATTTAGGAGGCTGAGACAGGAGGATCACTGCAAGTTCAAGGTCAGCCTGGACTACACAGTGAGACTTTGTCTCAAAAAAAAAAAAAAAGAAAACCCTGACACATGCTATAACGTGGATGAATCTCTAAGACAGTGATGGCAAATCTTTTAGAGACTTAGTATCAAACTGCAACCCAAAACCCACTTCTTTATCACAAAGTGCCAACATTGAAACTAAACCTGAATACTGAGGTTTTTAGAAAAAAACAAGTCTAGCCAGGGATTTAGCTCAGTGGTTCTGCCACCTGCCTCTCAAGCACACGGTCCTGAGTTCAATCCCTAGTGCCAAAAAAAAGAAAAAGGAAAGAAACAACAAGTCTACATTAACATCTTTTGTCTTAAAAGAAAAACACAGTAACACATGTGCCATAGATTCACCACAACTGCTCTTAAGACATTATGCTGAGTTGAACAAGCGAGTCATAAAAAGACAAGCAACCTAGAATAATCAAATTCATAGAGATAGAAAGTAGAATTGGTGTTTTTTCAAGGGACAATGGGAGTGAGAAATGGGAATTTATTGTTTAATGAGTACAAGGTTTCTGTTTTGCAAGAAGAAAAAGTTCTGGAGATTGGGGCTGGAGATTTAGCTCAGTGGTTCTGCTGCCTGCCTCACAAGCACAAGGACCCTAGTTCAATTCCCAGTACCCCCCCCAAAAAAAAGTTCTGGAGATGGATGTGGTGATAACTACATATGTGCTTAGTGTCATTGAACTGTACACTTGAAAAAGTTAAAGTGGTAAACTGTATGTTATGTTTGTTTGGCTTGGGTTTTTTTTGGTACCAGATATTGAACTCGGGACCTTGCACTTGCAAGGCAGGCGCCGGAACCACTGAGCTAAATCCCCGGCCCAAATTGTATGTTATGTATATTTTACCATAATTTCAAAAATAAATCTTAAATCTTGTATTTAAAAAAGAGCAAAGAATGGCAGAGGCTACATGTTGCATAACTACACGAGACCGTTTACATAGTCTTCCTGGTGTTGGTCACCTGGCAACCATGGCATCCTAAATCACCCACCTGTGGCAGACATTGCTCATCAATCCCAAGCCCATTCAACCAGTGGCTAGGCTCTTAGAAACCTTCTCCACATGTGACCACCCCCAAAACCCCTGCGGATTCCTTAGAGCTGACTTGTGAGAAGCCTCACATCTGCCATCAATGGTTCCAACAATGACCTCTTGGAAATATGTCTGATAAAGAGATCTGGAGACACAGATGTAGCAGACCTGGTCATTCTTTTAATGGAAGGGGTATGCATTGGTGCACCTTACAAGCCTGTGAGCCCAGAGAGATTTCAAGCTGAATATTTAGTTGGTTATCTTTGAGTTCATACTCACCCTGAATAAAACCACGTGAATGGCAATTGTGCCAACGCCAATAGACCTGAATGATTCGGACAGCGTTTAAGAAACGACAGTACGACTGGCGGATGCGCCACATTCGGATCCAAGACTGCAGTTTGACGGCTGCCCATTCCCTCCGTGCATAGAACTCCAGCGCCATCCACCGCCTCTTCTCCAGCTGCCTCGCTTGTATCTGCCTCCACCAGCACTGAATGATCCAAACCCTGAGGGCTACATGCAGCAGCATCCATCGCAGAAGCGTGCCACGCCACCAGGCCTGGATAAACACAGCAGCAGACTCTCTTGTCATCTCTTTGGGGCCTTGGAAGAGAAAACAGAATTTTTACAAGCTTAAGAAACTCAGAATATACCAGGAAGGGGTCCTGTACCAACAGTGGCCCAATCCTCAGAAGTTCAGGAGCCCTGGGTGTGCACAACTGGACCCAAAAGACCAGGTAGGTGTCCTGCCTCTGCTATTCTCTGTTCAATGGACAAGGACCCAATACCTTTGGGCCTCAGTGCTCCTGTCTGTAAAATTGAGGTACACTTGCCCTAGCTACTGCACCAAATTTTCCAGACCTAGTTGGCCAGTCTAGAACAAGAACATCATGATTTAGAAGTAGAAGTGATTCAAGTTTCTCCTGGGCAGGGCCACTTACATGAGATTATCACCACCTCTTCAGAGCCCTTCCACCTGTGGGGAACTGGTATCCTTTGCTCATCCTGCCCCTCACCTCAGGTTAAACTCACAACCTGCTGTCCCTTCTGGATCACCCAAGCAGTAGAAGATTCCTCCACCTAACCCATGTTATCAACAGCTTAAACTTCAGTTAACACACACATTGGTATATACACACATGAAAACACACTAATCCACACATTTTACAATAGGGCTTCCCATACCCTGCCCCTTGCACTCCCCAAGTGCAGCCCTGACTTGTAGCTCCCAGCCCCACATGGTCTAGGCTCACACCCTTCTGCCTCCTTATCTCAGCCAGACCCATATCTGTCTACCTAAGAGGGAAATGAGGACAAGGATACCAAAGGAGGAGTCAGTCCCTATTCATCCCAGCTGTTTGTACCACAACCATTCACTCCAATCTGCCTGAAACACCCTGGGCTTATACCTACTATCCTGGTATACACGGACGATGGCAAGTGCCCCTCTCACTAAAATGTCTCTTTGGACAATAAATCACATGGTCACTCACAGTCCTCTAAGTCACTCCTTTGGACCACAAGAGTTAGAGATGTCACAGTCAAGGCTCTCCCCAGTGGCAGAGCATGGACCCACCTACCCACAAAGCTGGAGAAGGCATTGGCAGTGGGAGGAGGGGATTAGGGTGAGGGAGTCAATTCCCTCTTCACTGTTTTGCTCCTTCAGGCTCTGTTCTAGCAAGGGGATCTCATTATTATCTTCAGAGTTGTTTGCTGTCCTTTTGCATTGGAGTTGGCGGGGGCGTGGGGGGTAAGATAAGGGTGCTCTCCTTACCACTAGGTGCCAAGCCAACCACAGGCTTGGCTTCCTGGTCCTTTCTGGGATTCCAGACATGGAGGGAGAGCCCTCCCAATGTAACTATGGGAAACTTACCCTACTCTCTCAGAATGTTTGGGCAAATCTGTCTCTTACAAGAACACCCCTTACCCTGATGGATGGTCAAATCCCTGAAAGTTTTTACTCCACTAAATTACCCATGGTTAGGGGCTAGATGGTTCCATCACCCTCGGTCTGCACTCCTCCAGCCACAGTTTCAACAAAAAGAGTAAGGGAAAAAGAGCAATGATGTCATAAGGGTACCTATGACACAGGCACCAGGATGGCACCCGAAAGTTGAGCCCCTTCTAAGGAAAACTCAGAAGACTTGTCCTTACTTTCCTATAAGAATGACTACAAAATCATCTAAAATACTAACCCATTGGCACAAAGGTATATAAGGATGCTCATTACCTGGGTAGTATTCATTAAATGTTTTTTAGCTCATTTAAACAATGGTACATCAAATAAAAATTAGAATGAGTTTAATCTCTACATACTAATATAGAAGGGTATATGAGTTTAGTAGTGAAACAAATCAAAATGAAGAATAAAGTGACCCAAATATAAGGACATATTTATACACATGTGTTATAAAGACATTATCCCAAAAGGGGATGAGAAAAAAAGCAATGATCATCCCCAGTAGGGATAGTTTGAGGGAAGAGGATAATCTCCCTCACTGTGGCTAAACCCTCTATGTCTGGCCCGTCTACAAGCCCCCCGGTATCAGCCCCCTGAGAGATCAGGACACACACACAGCCCAGAAAGTCCCATGAAGTCCCCAGGACCATCTCTGGCTCAAATGGGTTTAAGTGCTCTTCTGTCTTCCTCTCCCTCTGAGAGCTCTGAGGCCACAATCAGATGGATAAGGCTTAGCACTGTCCAAGCAGGAACCCACCTCTGCCTGCACCCAGGCTCTAAAGACCCACCTGGATATTGTGAGGCCTGGGCCACCTTCAGAGTTGCAGTCCCAGAGGTCATTGAGGTGTGCACTTGGAATGGATGAGGTAAAGATGGGAGAGTCTGTGTGGTCTATAGGGAGAATACAGGGAAGAGGAAGAGGCCATGTGAAGCTGAAGTCATGTGAACCTGTTGGCGTGAAGTCAATGGGATGAGAAGGTAGGGGAGGAGAAAATGGGAAAATGATAGAGAAGTGCTATACAATAAGATGGGCCCTTGCCTTTCCTCCATTTTTTTCCCCACAGAATGTTTTGATTTAGAAATAAAAGTTTGTGCTGCTGGCCTCTTGCCCAGTGTATCAAAATGGTTTGTGACTGAACTGTGTGACCTTTCAGGAATGTTCTGTTAAGCTATGCCCCCTCACAAGAAGGTTCTGTTAAGATCTGCCCCTCTGCTTCAGGAATGTTCTGTAACTCCACCCCCTTTCAGTGAGCATGCTCACACAGCATGTGTTTCGGGAGTGTTCTGTAACTCTGCCCCCCTACTTCAGTGAGCTTGCTCACCTAACCTGTAGATCCCTACATAAGGAGGCTCTCATTTCTAGTAGAGCACTCAGACTCCTCTGAGCCCACCAGGGGCTTGCCGGTGTAATAAAGGCTTTTTCTCCACCTCTTCAACTGACTATCAGATTCTCAAGTCTTCAAATTATGAGAGCTGTGTTCCAGAGCCACCACACCGAGCTGTAAAGCTCAGCTGTGCCTCAGAGCTGCGACCCAGAGCTGCCACACTGAGCTGTAAAGCTCAGCTGTGCCTTCCTAGCTGTGGCACTTAGCTGTGACACTGAGCTGTAACACTTGGCTATAGCACAGAGCTGCTCTGCTCTGCCACAAAAATAGTAGGCTACCCTGTGTGGGACAGGACGGGTATAGGAAGCACTCATTTGAAGATGAAAATGTTGGCTAGGCCCTGGGAGATCTGTATCAGTTTAGTGCCTCCCTGTGATATAGGAGGTGAGATGTGGCAAAGCTGGCTGGAGAAGTGGGCAGGACTGTAAATTACAAAACCCCACCCAGGGCTGCGCCAGATGATTTTCAGGACACCACGAGATGTGGATAGCATAGAGAAGACCAAATGCCCCAAGGAGCTCGCTATCATGACTCTTGGTACCGGGGATCGAACTCAGGACCTTGCACTTGCGAGGCAGGTGGCGGAACCACTCAACTAAATCCCTGGCCCTCGCTATCATGACTCTTCATGGTAGCCCATGTTGGGTCTCCCAGACCTAGAGAGTGCTTTTATTTTTGCTCTTTTTCTTTTCCTCTTGTGTTCAGCCCAAGTTTGCTCAGCAGACCTAATTCTTCCCTTTCCTCTTTACCCCTCAATTTTTAATAAACTTTTGGCATCACTTTTGGCTTCTGTCATCCAATTCTTTGTTTGAAACAAGAAGGTCCTGGAATACTTCTGTTTGGCGAGCCATTTCTAAAGGAACTACTCGACAACAATGACTGCTGTATGGGTTCATCTACACTTACTCCTGGGCACTGTGACACCAGGAGAGCCTCCAGGGATCACTCAAGCAACAGCTCCCCTTCTCCTAACAATAACTATTCACTATTCCACCAGTATAGTGACTCTTTTCATTACCTGCACATTTCTTAGCAAAAGAATGAAGAGACCAGGTCACAGCCATGGCTTTAAATTTAATGGGACTTTGCTGCCACCTGTCTTGCAAGCGCAAGGTCCTGAGTTCAATCTCCAGTTCCAAAAAATAAATAAATAAATAAATTTAATGGGACTCTTACTGCAACCCCTGCTACACACCTCCCCTCCCTAGAATCTAATCAGACAGAACCTGAACCTTCAGGGACAGAAAGTGCAAATCCCCATGTGGATAATGAGTCCACTACCATTGCCACACACTGATTCCTAAGCACCTACTCACTAGGAACTGAACACCAGCCACATAATGAGCATTGACTGAGGGCATGAATTAGCATACCCGTAAGCAAAATCCAGCCAGCCAGGCATGGTGGTGCATGCCTGTAATCCCAGCACTTGGGAGGCTGAGGCAGGAGGATAGCCTCCAGTTCAAGGCCAGCCTGACTACAGAGTGAAACCCTGTCTCAAAAAAAAAAAAAAAAATCCAACTCATCGCCTGTTTTTGTGCTGCAAAGAATGGCTTTTTACATTTTTCCGTGGTTGAAAACATGCAGAATAGCAATATTTAGTAACATATGAAATTCAAATTTCTGTGTCCATTAAGTTTTATTTGAACCCCACTATGCTTATTATTTATATTTTGTCTATAACCACATTTGCACTACAATGACAGAGTTAAATAGTTGTGACAGAGATCATATGTGGCATTCTCATCATGCCCCCCTCCTACTCAGCACACCAAAACCACAGTGGTACAGTTGTGACCAGTGTTTTCTGTATCACACATACTGCTGTACTGTGATCTATTGCTTATTACCAGTGCTTATCATGTCAAAATAACAAGAGAAGAAGAAAGAAGACTTTAAATGTTACACTTTCAAGACAATGGCAAGCCAGGAGTGGGTGACATATGCCTGTAATCCCAGCACTCTGGGAGGTTGAAGCAAAAGGATGATCACAAGCCCGGCCTGGGCAATTTAGCAACTTAGCAAGACCTTGTCTCAAAATAAAAAACAAATAAAAGGGCTGAGGATGTAGGTCAGTGTGAAGCCCTGGTTCAATCCCCAGTACCACACACACACAAACACACACACACGCATACACACGCACACGACAATGGCAAAGCATTGTGTTCATTATGCAATGATGCTAAAGTGATGGTAAAAGAATACAATTACAATAGTATGTAATTACCAGATTTAGCAGTCCACAATATTTTTAACTCATAAGACAACAAAGATCATGAAAGACATTTTCAAACTATGAAAGTAATCCTGCAACCAAACTGACTTCCAAGTTGCTCATTTGCCAGCAAAGCAGAGAAAGCTGTTACCAGTAGCAGATTAATTGAATTAGTCTAATTGAGCAGCTGAAGAAATGTCTCCAGAAAAAATAAACTTAACATTATTAGCCTTTCAATGAGAATAGCTACTTGAAGAGTTGAAGACATGGGGAACACCATCAATAGTCAAATTAAAAATAAGGCAAATGATTCCAAATGGTTTCTCTTATTTCCTAATGGGTTGATAGAGGAACCGATACAGCCTAGCTGTTGTTTATTAAAGGGGCAAATGTCAGGTTTAACATAACAGAGGATTAAAGTGTATAAATAGTATGTAAAAAACAAATATGTGCAGAATATTTGTTGAATGACAAAAAACTAATTCAATACCACTTGAAATGGACTCTGCCAAGATGTGATAAATATAATAGTAGTAAAAATATGGGTGAAGCAGAAAAAAGACTTAATCTTACAAAGCTTGTGAAACTGTATGGTGCTTAAAGACTGCAGTTACCCATTGTACTCATCAGTGGGTATTAAGTGAAAAATACTGGAATCTATCATGTTATTGAACCAATAGCGTCAATGGTGAACTTCACTTGGCATTATTGACTTTAACATTATCATCAGTTCCATGCATTTCTATCAGAAGGAATATGCTGACTTGCTTCACACACAGCTGTTCCATGGCTCAGCATGGTTTGATTGGAAACTTAAATTCAAGGACAAGACTAAGATTTTTCTGAATGAGAAAAAACTGCCCCCAACTATCATTATCAAACACTGAATGGCACTAGAAATTACCTGCTTCTGCTGTCATCATGTTTCTTAATGAATTAAACCTGTAATTAAAGGACAACCCAACGCTGATAAGTAAAACTGATACAATATTCTGGTCCAGTCATAGTAATGACAAATTAGTCTGAATCACAAGTAATGTCAAGTTTCTCTACATCTTCCTGAACTATCAAAAGCTAAAATTATAAGTTAGCTATCTATTCCCACAGAAATTTCAAGAGATGTCTTTGCTGACCTCAAACTATAGTTCTAGCAATAACTTTTTTCTCAGATTTCTGTGCAAATACAAGAAGAGTTTCCATAGTTCTGGATTTATTTGTCTAAAGAATTGAAAAGCAATCACCTAAATTTCAATTGGAAAGAATTAATCTACAATATAATGACATGCTTAAAGGCACACGTCAAGAGAAGAATTTAATAGAACTTTATAAATGTCTCTGGTACAAATCCTAAAGTCCAAAGGCTAGAGAATTCATAAATCCCCAGGAGGGAATAAATTCACAGTTCAACAATAAACAGTGAATTTACCCTTCCTCCACATTCTTGTTCTCCTGGGATCCTCAGTGGATTAGAGGTACCCACCCACACTGGTGAGGGCAGTCTCCATGCCTCAGCCTAACAATTCAAATGCTAATCTCTTCCAGAAACGTCCTTGTAGACACACCCAAAAGTCAGTTTCCACTAGCTATCTGAGAATCCCATAGCCCAGTCAAATTGATGCAGAGGGCCAGGATGTAGCTCAGTGGCACCATACCCCTGCCTCACAAGCACAAGGTCCTAAATTCAATTTCGGTTTTAAAACAAAAATGATGCATAAATTAACCATCATTGGGAGTTCTTTGTATATTATGGATACAAGCTCTTTGTTGGATATGTGATTTATAGTATCTCCCATATCTGGCTTATATTTTCCTTCTCTTAACAGTATCTTTCACAAATGTCTAGTATATAATTTCTTTTTCTTTTATAGACTCTTTCTAAAGGTAATAAAGATTTTCTCCTATATTATCTGTAAATTTTTATAGTTATATATTTTACATGTATATCTATGATTAAGTTATTTATTTTGAGTTAGTTTTTGTATAAAGTATGAGGATTCCATTGAAATTTATTTATTTTTTGCAAATGAATTTCCAATTGTTCAAACAAATTATTGAAAAGACTATCCTTTTTCCATTGAAACCCTTTGTGTCTTTATCAAAAATTGACGGCATTTGCTATATGAATCTATCATTGGACTAGTCTGTTCCATTGGACTGGTCTAGTCATTGTAATACTGGTGATGCCTTCACCAGTACTACAGTTGTATTTATTATTGTAACTTTGTAATAGAGTAAGTCTTAAAACCAGCTACTAGTACAAGAGCTTTACTCTTCTTTTTCAAAAGTGTTTCATTATTCTAATGATTTTGACTTTCATTTCAATTTTAAATCAGACTGTCTATACCTGTAAAAATCCTTCTGAGATTTTGATTAAAATTATATATATATATATATACACATATATATATATATATATACATATATATTTGTACTGAGGATTGAACTCAGGACCTTGTGCTTCTGAGGCAGGCACAGCGTCACTGAGCTAAATCCCCAGCCCAGAAGTATATTAAATTTATAGATCACTTCGGTGATAATTGCCATCTTTACTGTGCTGTCTTCCAATCCATGAACACGGTGTGTTTCTCCATTTATTTAGGTCTTTTTTGGTTTCTTTCATCAATATCTTGTAGTTTTCCAACTGTAGATCCATGTACATTTTGTTAGATTTACAACTAAGAATTTCATTTTATGGAACTATAATAAATATTATTTTTTAACATTTAAGTTTCCAATTGCTCATTGTTTTTTTTTGTATTAAATTCTTTTATTGGTACATTGTAGGTATACAACACAATTACATTTCTCATTGGGAATTGTACCTTTATATAAT
>NW_004624730.1:5700600-5742479 GCF_000247695.1 Heterocephalus glaber
GTCTGGTGTCCTCTGCGCCTTGGTAATGTGGAATCAGGTGGCTGCCTGTCTGCAGCAGGGTGATTCGGTGTCTTCCGCGTGACTCAGGACCTCGGTAGGGCGTGCACAGACCTGCCTGTCTGCAGCCGGCTGATTCGGTGTGTGTTCCTCGCGACTGGGGACCTTGGCAGGGTGTGGGCAGACCTGCCTGTCTGCAGCGGGGTGATTCAGCGTCTTCTACGTGACTCAGGACCTCGGTAGGGCGTCTGCTCATTGTTGTTATATAGAAAAATGACTTGATTTAGTATGAAACCTTGTTTCCTGAAACTTTATTTAGTTCTCTTGTCCATTCTAAATTCGTTTTGTTTTGTAGATTCCTTAGGATTTTCTACGTAAACAGTCATGTTGCCTGTGGATAGGAGTAGTTTTTTAATTTTTATTTTTTATTTGCGGGGAGGGGGGTTGAGGCAGGTCTCAATTTGTAGTTCAGGCTGGCCCTGAACTCACTTTGTAGCCCAGGCTGGCCTCAAACTCACAGTGATCCTCCTCCCTAAGCCTCCTGAGCGCTGGGATCACAGGCATGCGTCACCACGCCTGGCTGGATAGGAGCAGTTTTATTCCTTAGTTTTCAATCTTTTTTTTTCTGGCTAGGAGTGCCAGTAAACAGAACTGATAACAGAAAAATTTTTGCTTTTTGTTCAGTCTTTCATCATTAAGTGGGATATTAGCTGTAGGGTGTTTGTAGGTTAACTTTATCAAGTTAAAGGGAAGTTCCCTTCTAGTCCTAATTTGATGAGAGTTTTTATTGTGAAGGGAAGTTGAATGTTGGGATGTAGCTCAGTTGTAGAGTGCATGCTTAGAGACCCTGGATTCCATCCCCAGCACCAAAAAGAGAAGAAAAAGCCCACATTTAAATGCTGTCAAACAGCGCGGTGCCAGCCGCTTCCAGACGGAGGACTGCGGTGGCCACTGAAGGGCGCCCCCAGCGCTGCCGGCTGGCGTCTGTCAGCGTAGGGATGAGACCCCTCCCCGTGCCTGGCCGGTGCCTGCTGCGTTGCTAGTGGCGAAAAGAGTACGACAAGGGTGCCACGAGCCTGGGCTTGACTTGCAATGATTCTGGCCTGAGTTCCAGGATGGTTCGTTCTTGGGACCAGACATGACTAAGAGTTGACCTCAAGAACATATCACCCTCTCCAGCTGCCATGCTTCTCCGGAGGCTGCGGCAACTCTCCTGGGGCAGCACTGCTGTCCAGCTCTTCATCCTAACGGTGGTAACGTTTGGCCTGCTGGCTCCCCTGGCCTGTCACCGGCTTTTGCACTCTTACTTCTATCTGCGAAACTGGCATCTGAACCAAATGAGCCAAGAGTTACTGCAGCAGAGCCTGAAGGAAGGGGAAGCTGCTCTCCACTACTTTGAGGAGCTGCCCTCTGCCGACGGCTCAGTGCCCATTGTCTGGCAGGCCACGCCCCGCCCCTGGCTGGTGATCACCATCATCACTGTGGACAGGCAGCCTGGCTTCCACTACGTCTTACAGGTCGTGTCGCAGTTCCACCAGCTCCTACAGCAGTGTGGCCCCCAGTGTGAGGGATACCAGCTCTTCTTGTGCAATGTGGAGCGCAGCGTGAGCCATTTCGATGCCAAACTGCTCTCCAAGTACATACCCGTGGCCAACCGCTATGAGGGAACTGAGGATGATTATGGTGATGACCCTTCAACCAACTCATTTGAGAAAGAAAAGCAAGACTATGTATATTGCCTTGAATCCTCACTGCAGACCTACAATCCAGACTATGTCCTGATGGTGGAAGATGATGCTGTTCCAGAAGAGCAAATATTCCCAGTCTTGGAGCACCTGCTGCGGGCTCGCTTCTCTGAGCCACACCTCCGAGACGCCCTGTGTCTTAAGCTCTATCACCCCGAGAGGTTCCAGCATTACATCAACCCAGAGCGGATCCTGGAGTGGGTCGGTGTGGGCATGTTGCTGGGGCCCTTGCTAACCTGGATATACATGAGGTTTGCCAGCTGCCCAGGCTTTAGCTAGCCTGTCCTGTTGTTCTTCTCACTGTATAGTATGGGACTGGTGGAACTGGTGGGCCGGCACTACTTCCTCGACTGCGGCGCCTGAGTCCTTCCTTGTACAGTGTGGTTCCTGCTTCTCAGTGTTGCACCCCAGCGATGCTCTTCCCCGCACCTGCAGCCCGCCGAACCCCCACCTACCTGTCCCAAGTGTATTGCCACAAGGGATTTGGCAAGGACATGGCACTGTACTCACTCTTGAGGGCCAAAGGAGAGCGGGCCTATGTGGTAGAGCCCAATCTGGTGAAGCACATCAGGCTTTTCTCCAGCCTCCAGTACAATTTTCATCCCAGTCTGCTCTAGAGTGCCAAAAAATGCCTTTCGGAAAGTGATCGGTTCCTAGAGATTCAAACATTGAGTTCCTTATTTAGACACGATTCCTTGCAGCTATTTTCATGGTTTAATGTTGCTAGGAATAAAGGCACTGAGACAGCTGAGAAACATGCATTAATCAACATGGGCTTTGGTAAACCCCAGCAGGGCCAGCAGTTTGCTACAGGTCTGGACCTCTCTCCCGCCACACAGCCACACTGCCTCATGTAGTCTGTCCCACCTAGCGGGAGTTCCTTTAAATACCAGTTATGTTCCCCAGCTATTTTTAAGTTCTGCTTTGTGAGGAGCTTGTGACTCCCAAAAATCTTGTGCACAGTGACACATGATTGTTTAGGATTTTAATGGTAGTATTTGGTGAACAGTGAGATCCTTTTGAATGGATTTCCTTCCATTGGATATGAGAATGAGTGTATGTTTAGAATGTAAGCCTAGAGAGGCAGGATTATGTTGGTATATTCCATTTGTTTCCTTGACCTGGTGTAATAAAAACTGTTAAAAGCCAAAAAAATAAATAAATAAATGCTGTCAAAGGTTTATATGCATCAATTCATATGACCATGTTGTTTATCCCCTCTAAATTGATAATACACAGAGCATGGTGGCACACACCTGTAATCCCAGCACTTGGAAGACTAAAGCAGGAGGATTACTTCGAGTTTTAGACCAGCTTGAACTACATAGTGAGTTCAGGACCACAATAGATAGATGATAGATAGGCAGATAGATAGACAGACAATATGATGAGTTACAATGATTGATTTTCAAATACTGAAATTGCATTTCTGAAATAAATCCCACTTAGTCATGGGCTGTGTGTGTATAATATATAATATATACTTTATATCCAGTATGAACTGCTAAGTTGGATTTGCTAATATTTTGTTGGTGATTTTGGGGGGCTTCTCTACTCATGAGGTATGTGGGTCTATAATTTTTTATATTTACACTATCTTTGTCTAGCTTTGGTAGCAGAGTGTGTTAGTTAACTTTCTGCCACTATAACAAAATTCTGAGGTAATTAACTTATAAAGAGAAAAGGGTTATTTTGGCTCAAAGTTCAGAAGATTCCAGACCAAGATTAAGTAGCCCCATTTCCTTGGGACTCTGGTGAGGGCAGCACATCATGGTAGAAGCATGTGGCAGAGAAACCACCTATATCAGAGAGCAGAGATGGAGGAGAAGAGACTAGATTCTCACAGTCTTCTGGATGGCAATAACTTTAGAATTTTCCACAAGGTTCCATTTCTCAAAGGTTCACCAACTCCCAGTAGTGCCACTCTGGGACCACACCTTTAACACATGGGACTTTGGGGTCACTCATACAAACCATGCCACAGGATCTTGTGCATTGACCTCATAAAATGAATTAGGAAATGTGCCCTCCTCTTCTATTTTGTAGAATTGATATTACAGTGGACCTTCAAATTATTACAGTGGACTGGCCTGACATACAAACGACTTAGGTTAATTAGGTTAATGGAAGATTCATCTGCCTCTTGTTATCTATAGTGTGTACCTAGGTAAACATCCAGATCTCAGCTGTATTGACTTACAGCCAACTTGAGTTATAACCAGCCTCCGGAATCGATCGAGTTCATAGGTCAAGGGTCCACTGTATTTATAAAATGTTTGGTAAAATTTGCTAGTTAAACCATCTAAAAGATTTCAACTACAAAGTCAACTTTTAAAATAGCTGTAGGATAATTCCAGTTATTTAATTCACCTTGGACAAATTTTGGTTTTCAAAGAATTGACCCATTTCATCACATTAGTGTATGTATGTATACAACTATACATACAGTAGAATTGCCCAGTAGAATTGTTGCAATTTCAGTCAATGATCAGGCTTTTATTCACTGACCTATATCAGTCATTGTGGCTGGCATCTGAAAGGGACCCACAAGATAGCAGTGTCCAGGCAGGAAGAGGGGCAGCCTACCCCAGACCGCCTAGTTGGCCCTTTATCATCATCTAGCCCCGATCCTACCAGCATGTCACAGGGAGGGACTTTCAGAGAAGCTGGCTCTGCCTGGATCAACCATTTCAGAGGAAGACAGAGGTAAGGCCTCACCAGCTCCTGATTCTGTGATACCCTGGGTTCTGCTGCTCCCAAGAGGGTAGGGATAGCAGTGGAATGTCTTTTCTCCATCCCCATACTGTGGGATCCTCCCCAGCCGGCCATACAGGAAGATGAGTCCTGGCTTCCACCTGGGATTCAAGGGCAAGGTACAGAAAGGATCTAAGATGGGAAAGAGAACTTGTGCTCTGGCTTACATCTAGATATTCCCCCAAAGCCTCATGCACACATAGGTGGGGAGTGACTGGATCATGAGTGTGGGATACATATTAGTCTGCTGATTAACGTTTAGCATAGTTCTGGATGTGGCTGAATGGATTTACTGAAGTCAGAAGCCCCACCCTGGGTGTGGGTGGCATCAACCAGTAGGCTTGAAGCCTAGAGAGAATAAAGAGAGAATAAAGAGAGAAAGGGAGGCTCCCTACTGCTGCTTCCTTCCTGCCTACCCTACCATAGTCTGTTTCTCCTCTGCCATGCCACCCTGCCATGAAGCAGCCAACTATGGACTGAAACCTGACAAACTGTGAGCTAAAATAAACCTTTCCTACTTTAACTTGTGGGGTCAGGTATTTTGTCCCAGTAATGAGAAAGTAACTAACACAACTTGGTTGAGCTAACAGCTACCAGTTGAGTTCTCAGATTCTGACTTCGTAACTAAATATGAGAGTATAGCCCCAGCCAGGCAAGGAGACAGGATCACAGGCTTGGTGTGAGTGTGAGCCTCTCAATCTAGGATAGGGAACGAGCCCTGAGCATCTAGACCCAGATGGGTGAATTCCTGGTGAACGTGCTGCCATTGCCATGACAACCCCTAGGCTCCTGTGATACACGGGTGTGGGGAGAGTACTCCACTTCCACAGACCAAGCATGAACTAACTGTACTCCCAACTCTCCTAACTATAGCAGACTTTGCTAATTAATCACAGTTTTTGCTCAGTCTGGACAAAGAATCTTTCTCCATACAGGGCTTCAGACAACCCCTGCCAATTTCTCAGAGTAAGTATCTGAGGTGCCAAGTATCTCCCACCATCTGCCCTGCCCTCCTGAAGCTGGTCAGAGAAATTCTACAGAAGGCTAGTTCACAGCTTTATTGGGAGAGGAATACACTCCGTCATAATGCAAGGCCCTGACCCCAGCAAGATCTCCAGCTTGAGATGCAGCTCCCTGGTAGTGATTCGATAGTGGCCCTTGGTGAGACCCCAGGAAGTGCAGTTGTGGCACCTCCAGCAGGCCTGGATGACACGGACAGCACTGAGTACTTGGCAGTAGTGCCGGCGAGCACACCACATGCGGACCCAGGACTACAGTCTGACTGCTGCCCGCTCCTCCTTTTAAAATGTTTCCAGCATCGAACGCCACCTCTTCTCCATCAGCTTTGCCAGAATCAGCCACTACCAACACTGAATGACCCAGGCCCTGACGGCTGCATGCAGCAGTGACCTATGTACCAGTGTGCCCCGCCACCAGGCCTGGATCTTTACAGTTGACATCTCTCTCGGGTCTTCTTGGTACTTGCAAAGAAAGAGAGGGGACATTCAGAGGATGCTGCTCACCCACTTCAGCTTCAGGGTGCCAGGAAAGGCCCTCATCTCCCATTGACAGTTGTCTCTTCTGAAATGAAAGCACACTGGGCAATGTACTGGCTCCTCTCCTCCCTTTGCTTCTTTCTCTGAGCTCTGCAGCTTCCACAGAGGGTCATCTTTTTTTCTTCTTCTTCTTCTTCTTCTTTTTTAGCAGCACAGGGGATTGAACACAGGGCCTTTGCACTGAACTATATCCTTTTCTCTCTTTTTGTGGGGGGGGGGCGGGTACTGGGGATTGAACTCGGGACCTTGCACTTGCAAGGCAGGTGGCAGAACCACTGAGCTAAATCTCTGGCCCTCTCCTCCTCTTTTTTATGTTTCATTTTGAAGCAGGGTCTTACTAAGTTACTAAATTGCCCAGGCTGGACTTGAACTTGCAAGGCTTGAATTGCCTTAGCCTTCCAAAGTACTGGGATTATAGATGTGCGCCACCACACCTGGCTGAGGGTCCTCATCTTTAGTTGGTATATTAACATCTTTAGGCTGCTTCTCCTCCTGCAATCAGCAGGGAGGAGAAAAGAGGGAGGCTACCTTTCCTCCTTGCCCATTTGTGGTCCACCTGACCCCATTTCCAGGCTTCCCTCTTTAGACGTCAGAGGGTTCCTTCATCCTGAGAGAGCTGTGAGGACATCCCTAAAAAGCCTGGCACATCTGGCTTGCTCTTACCACTGGTCACATGTAGATTGGATGCAGATGGTTCAAATCCCTTCAAGCCTGTATTCCTCCAGTCATGGAGGCATGGGCAGAAAGTGCAGGGAGACCTGTGATGTCATAAGGGCAGGTATGACTCAGGCACCAGATGGCTCCCAACACTTGAGTCTCCCCCCAAGGAAAAGACAAAAGTGCTCCCCATTCTTTTCTACCATAAATGGCCAAAGCCCTGACTTCAAATCCACAACACCAAAAATACTGATGCACTGATATAAAGGCATGTAGTCAGTCACTGATAATAACATTTAATTTTAAAACTTAGATATCCATCAATAAGGGATTGATTTCATAGTTTATAGCCCATTTGAACTTCTGAATGCTATTAGCTATTTAAAAATGAGTTGATCTATATTAATGAGGAAGTATATCCAACATGTATTTATACATAAAAAACTAAAATCATTATGATCTCATTTATGTAAACAAAATTAAGAAGCTGGGTGTAGTAGTGCATACCTGCAATCCTAGCACTCAGGGAGGCTGAGGCAGGAAAACCACAAGGTCAAGCCTAGCTTGGGCAACTTAATGACTTAGTGATATCATGTCTCAAAACTTAAAAATTTAAAAAGGGCTGGGGCTATAGCTCAGTGTGAAGGCCCTAGGTTTAATCCCCAGACTTGCAGAAAAAAAAAAACTAAACAAAATTATACACATATTTTGAATTTTATATAAAAAGGAGTATACAGACTATTACCAACAATTACCTGTTCAGAGAGGCACTGAATTGCTGACTCATGTACAGCCCATCCACACAGTGCCAGCGAAGCCCACACAGGGCACCCAAGACCAGCCCAGGTCACCATTACAAGCTCAGTGGGTTCAAGAGTTCTCCTGGCTCCCTCTGGCCCGCAGGCCTCGAGCCCACCATCACACAGATGGGTGGTGGCCACTCCACAAGCAGGACCACTTTCTGCCTGATCCTCAGCCCTGAAGATCCACCTAGACAGTAAGGCCTGCTGTCCCCTGATAGCTACCATACCGGGGTCACTAGAAATGCACTTGAATGTGTAGGGTGAGTATAGGGGGAGTCTATATGGGGTCGTTGGGGGATGCTGCAGTGGAGGAGGCCATTGGAGGCTGGGGAGCCTGTGTGAAGTTAATGGAATGAGGAGGTAGGGAAGACAGGTGTGCATGAAAGATGTGTGTGGAGTGACAGAGAGGGTGCTGGATATGTTCATTTGAGAAGGATAATATCGGTTAGGCCTTTGTTGTTGCCAATAGTCGGATTTTTACCTGCCCTCACCCTACTCCCAACACGTGCATACAGATGCACACACAGAGTCACAAAAGCCTTGAGTTTCATGGTGTGCAAGGATAATCCCCATTTTCCTCCAATCTAAAATGGCGGGAATTTGCTTATTGAAAGAGAGGAAGACAGAAAAATTAAATCCAAAATCTACTGATCAAGCCAATCATGGTGGTGCATCCCTATAATCTCAGCACTTAGGAGGCTGAGACAGGAGGATCACTGTGAGTTCAAGGCCAGCCTTACCTACATACTGAGACCCTGTTTTAAAACAACAAAACAAACAAACAAAAAACAACCTACTGATCAGAAAATGTGGGTGTGACTCTCACCCCACGAAGAGGAAGAAGACATGGCCACATCATACAAGAGAGCAGCACAAAGGCAGGGCAAGGCAAAGAAGGGCTCCCCTCAGGGAAACCAAAAGGAAAGAAGAAATTCCACACCTCCCGAGGATGTCAGAGTTCTCCCTCCAGTTAGGCACGCGCTATCACTTCCACAGTAGCCACAGCAAAAAGAAAACACGGGCTGGACCAAAACCAAAACAAAAATTTTTTAAAGTCATCAAACAACAATAGATTCAAGAGAGTCTAAATAAGCTCAATTCCAAGGAGGAAGTAAAAACATCCAGATTTGATATGTTTGTGTACCAATTTCTCAAGATGAATCTAATTCTTATTATGGCAAACATATACCTAATAAAAAAAGAAAATATACACAAAAAAGAAAAAATAGATATTTAATCATGCATCAAGTATAATGTGGTCACATACAATGAGAATTTGAGTTATGAAAAATAAAAAATGTGAGATAAAATATTAAAACATATGTTTATGTGCAAAATTTAAAATGCAACCCATTATATTTATTTTAAAAACTGAAAAATTAAAAATTGGTAGGTGCATAATGCTAAGTAAAATAAATCAGACACAGAAGGTTAAATATTGCATGGTTTCTCTTACAAAAGAAGTCCAAAATATGTTTGAATTTCTCCCTATCTATTCTGTTGTTTCAAAAATATCTTCAGATAAGTGCTGATTTGTTTCATTTGTACCACTAATTTCTTTTGTTCCTTGAAAAGAAAGTTTTGTCCTTTTATTTGCTTGTTTCTTCTATGTAAGAATGTTTTTGTCTATGACTTGTACTCTGAGTAACGTGTTGGCCATTCTTTAAAGACCTAGATACACAGTATATTAACTATTGTTATTCCCTAATTATTTTTGTTATAAAATTCTGTTTTATTTTTTCACAGAAAAACAATTTTTTTATATTTTCTTTATTAATATCTACTTATGTTACATTGAAATTTTAAAAATTAAAAAAAAAAGAAATCCAGAGGCCAAAGCAGGAGGATCACTGCAAGTCCTCAGACAGCCTGGGCTACATAGTTAGTTCAAGGCCAGCCTGAACTGCATAGCAAGACCTTGTCTCAAAAAAAAAAAAAAGAAATCCAAAATATAAAATTTTGAAAAGCAAATTAAAAGAAAAGTGATAAGAAACACGGAGTTAGACTTTGTGGAGATGGGAGGGAAAGGGCAAGTAAAAAGAATCAAGATGCAATATGTATGTGTACCAATAATCTGTGATGAACATATTCATTATGTATCACAATGTATGTATACTAATAAAAAACATTGCCTGATGTGGTGGCGGACATCTATAATCCAGGACTCAGGAGGCTGAGGTAGGAGGATCACTCCAAGTTCAAGGCCAGCCTGGGCTACATAGTGAGTTCCAGGCCAGTCTGAACTACATAGACCCTGTCTCAAAAAAAAACATTTTTTTAACTAGAGCATGATACCTGTCCAAAAAAATGGAAGACAGTGGAATCTGTAAAGCAGCATATTCACGTTGTCAATACATGGTTGCACTCATAAATAAAAATATTAATCATCCTTTCTTAGTAGTAGGATTTGTTATCATGTAGAAACAATTAAACATAAATAAATGCACTCAAACCATAGTGGAGATGTTCCTTTCTGGTTGCAGAGAAGTTAGTGGCCATTTGCATGCCTGTGTATATTTACCAAATTTCTAGACCCAGAGCAGTAAGGCCTCTGTGTGACGATATGTCCAGAGGAATCCTGCTGCGATGAGGAGAAGCCAGCAGAAGTTTCAGGGGCTGTATGTGAGCTGCTCCGCTAACTGGAATCTGGAAGAGACACCATCACAGAGTGAGGCTGTGTAGCCCTCATTCTCTCTCATGGAACTTCTGAGTCAGCAGCCCCACAGGAAGCCAGGGCTGGCCTGGACAGCAGAGATCTCAAGTCTCTTTGTCCTAACCCTGCATACTTCTGCTCCTACTTCAAGACATTTGAAACCGAGGTGAATGAAAACTAGATGAAGTACTGACCCAGTTCCAAACTAACCAAATTCCTGTTTAGTTGAGAAATAGGCTCCCTTAGTCTGTATTGCACTTTCTATAATGTTTGGCAGAAAAATATGACATGGAATTAAAAGAAAAAAATATCAGTAGAATTAGACTAACAGATGACTCATCTACTGAAATTAGTAGATAAAAACTTTAAAAATAACTATTGTAACACCCCTTCATGATAAAAATCCTGAAGAAAGGAGGTATAGAAGTACCATATCTGAATATGATAAAGGCTATTTATGACAAATCAATAGCCAGCATCATACTAAATGAGGAAAATAAAACCACTGCCCCTAAAATCAGGAACAAGACAAGGATGTCCACTATCGAACTCTTCTATTCAACATAGTACTTGAAGCATTAGCTAGAGCAATTAGACAAGAGAAATAAATAAAAGGAATACATATAGGAAAGGAAGAACTCAAATTATCATTATTTGCAGATGACATGATACTCTACATAGAAGACCCAAAGTACTCTTATACTCTACCAAAAAAACACTTAGAATAACCAATTTCAGCAAAGTAGCAGTATGCAAGATCAACACACAAAAATCATTAGCATTTAGTCAACTTTGGAAAAAGTTATCTCAGTTTACTGTGTTGAGTTGGCATTGTACAGAAATTAACAGCCATATTGGCCTAGAAAGGTTAAACTTAATTTTTTTCCATTTGTACAGGGGTAACTCTCACTGTATTAAATATGTAAGGTCTTGTCTACATGGGTTTGATTACAGAAACTAATACTCTCTAAAGTAAAAAAATCATTAGCATTTGTATATAACAACAATTAACAGGATGAGAAGGAAATTCTGAAAACAATAGCATTCAATTGCTTCAAGAAAAATGAAATACTCTTCCGGATTGAGTGTCTGGGTGCCTGCACGTGGTTGCATTGCGATCCCCGGTCCGCTGCTCTGGGAAAAGTAACTTCAATGGCTGCACTAAAGCGAAGGAGCGGAGCTGGAGCCATGGAGGGCCCCGGCGTGCAAGAGCTGCGGGCAAAGGCCGAGCAGGACGAGGCAGAGAAGCTGCAGAGCACCACTACGCACAAGGAGCTAGAGCTGGATTTTGACCTGGGCAATCTGCTAGCTTCAGACCACAACCCCCCAACGGCGCTGCGGCAGGTGGGACTCGTGCCAGAGGCCGAGAGGCGGGCCCTGGAGAGCGACAACACGCAGCTGTTCAACCAGCTGTGGCAGCTGCCCACGGAGTGCACGGAAGAGGCGCTGGTGGCGCCACTGCTGGAGCCCACCGCTCACCTGCCGCTTGAGAAACCAGTCCCCAAACCGCGGCCGCTTACACGGTGGCAGCAGTTCGCGCGCCTCAAGGGCATCCGTCCCAACAGAAAGACCAATCTGGTGTGGGACGAGGTTAGCGGCCAGGGGCGCCGCTGAGGCTACAAGCGCGGCCGGGAGGACACTAAGGAATGGCTGATCGAAGTCCCCGATGGCGCCGACCCCATGGACGATCAGTTTGCCAAGTGGATTCAGGCCAAGAAGGAATGCGCGGCCAAGAACGAGTTGAACCCGGCGCGTAACCTGGCCGGCGCGCACAAGACGCAGCTGCCTAGTACAGCCGGCATGCACCCCCACGCCCACCAGAGTAAGGAGGAGCTGGACCGCGCCACCACCGCCTCTGTGGGGCGCTTCCAGGAGCGCCTCCCCAAGGAGAAGGCGCTCCGGGACTCGGGCAAGAAGAGGAAGTTCTAGGGTCAGGGATTTAGCTCAGTGGTGCCGCCTCCTGCCTCGCAAGTGCAAGGCCCTGAGTTCGATCCTCGGTACCAAAAAAAAAAAAAAAAGAGGAGGGCCAGGGATTTAGCTCAGTGGTTCCCTGGCTTGCCTTGCAAGAGCAAGGACCCGAGTTCAATCCCTTGTACCAAAAAAAAAAAAAAAAAAAAAAAAAAAAAAAAAAAAAGAAGAGGAAGTTCCAGCCCCTTTTCGGGGACTTTGCAGCCAAGAAAAAGAATCAATTGGAGCTGCTTTGCCTCTTGAAGAGCAAGAAGCCTAAGCTGGACATGACGAAGGCCATCAATAAGCAGAGGAGAGAGAAGGGCCGAGAGGAGGAAAATGAGCCAGAAGGGCAAAGAAAGGGGGGTTGGCAGGGTACTAGGGGCAAGAGGAAAGGTGGGCCACCCAGCTAGGAAGGGAAGAGAAAAGGAAGTTTGGGAGGCAAGATGCACTCCAGGCCACCTGGTTTGGGCAGCAAGAGGAAAGGAGGGCAGCACCAAGGAGGAAAGAGGAAGAAGTAATCTGTGTATCCTCAGAGATGTTCTGTAAAGGGGAACTGTACTGTGTATACAAAATGTTAAGTTCTGGGGGTGCAAAATGAGATGACTGTTGCCTTCACGAACTTTGGGTTGAAGGGACAAAATTTCCCTCCCCACAAATGGACTGTACAAGTTGTTTTTCCCACTATTCTACAAATTAACTGAGAACTTAGCTGGAGATAAGGGTGTATTTGAGGGCATAAGAATGAAGGAAATAGGACTGGGCATGTAGCTCAAGGGCGCCGCGCCTGCCTGGCAAGCACAAGGTCCCGAGTTTGATCCCCGGTTCCACAAAAACAAGAATTAGGAAAATAATTTGGTTGAAACCAGGAATGGGTTCTATTCTTTAAGAGTCATCTTTCATTTTAATTTCGGATAAGGACTTGAGTTGGTCATATTTCACAAAGTCAAGAGTAGGTTGATTTACACATTCCTGCATTGTTTTTATAACAAACTTGTATGATTATCAAAGCAAAGAGGGAGAGGAAAAATTATTTTTAAGTGGATTTACAAGTAACTGTTACAAAGATTATTTAATAAAAGTGTGTCTATTTAGTGCTTTTAACTTTTTGACTATTGGTAGAATGTACACGAACCCAGTGACCTCGTTACCCAGTACAGATTATTTTTGTTTCTTAAAAACAGAAAGCAGTTAAATTATAATGCTTTCCATGAGACCACTTTTATTAGAAAAACTCAAGTTTCTTTTGGTATTAAATATGAAAATTAAAAGCCTAGTACAACTGATGTGTGTAAAAAACAACTTCCAACACTGTACACACCGGTGTAAGTGAAAATTTGGGGCTACACTAAAAAATATTAGTAACCTTTATTTTCCCAGACAGTACTTAAATATTTTTTCAATATTTATAACCCATCTGTTTTGGGAAGAGAAAGAGATCCAGAAAATCCTTAAGTGGAATATCACTATCTTTTGATTAATTTGTTAAATTGACCTGTGTTAGTTTGGTTAGGAGGCAAAATGTTTATAGCTGCCCTGGGTCTTCTTTTGCATGGATCTTATTTTGATTTTAATAAACTCATCTCTGTACAATTTTTTTAAAAGGGAAAGAAAAATGAAATATCTAGGAATTAACCTAAGGAAGCAAAAGACCCCTACAAAGAAAACTACCGGTACTCTGAAGAAGGAGATTGAAGAGGACATCAGAAATTGGAAAGATGGCACTTTACCCTCAATAGGCAGAACCAATATTGTCAAAATTCTAAAACTTTTATACAGATTGAATGCAATCCCAGTCAAAATACTAACGGCATACTTTACAGATCTAGAGAAATAAATCCTAAAATTCATATGGAACCAGAAGAGACCAAGAATAGCAAATGTAATTTTGGGCAATAAGAGCAAACCAGGTTGCATAGCAGTATCTGACTTCAAGCTATACTACTAAGAAATAGTGATAAAAACAGCACGGTAGGGCCGGGGATTTAACTCAGTGGTTCTGCTGCCTGCCTCACAAGCGAAAGGTCCTGAGTTCTATCCCTGGTACCAAAAAAAAAAAAAAAGCATGGTATTGGAACAAAAATAGATATGTGGATCATTCTAATGGAATTGGGAATACAGAAACCTCCCCAGACATGTTCAACTATTTGAACTTTGACAAAGGGGCTAAAAGCATATATTGGAGGAAAGATAACCTATTAAAGAAGTGCTGTTGGAAAAACTGGTTATCTGTTTGTAGAAGAATGAAACTGGACCCTTATCTCTCACCATATGCTAAATTCAAATCAAAATGGATCAAAGATCTAAACTTTCAAACAGAAACATTAAACCTTCTGGAAGACAAAATAGGTAAAACACTTGAAGACAGGTGTAGGAAAGGATTTTCTAAACAGAACCTCTATTGCACAAGAAACAGCAGCAAGAATCAACAAATGGGATTATATCAGACTAAAAAGTGTCTTTCTCTACAACAAAAGAATTAAACAGTAGAGTAAAGATATAATCTATGGAATGGGAAAAAATATTTGCCAGCTACTCCTTAGACAGAAGACTGATATCTAGAATATACAAAGAACTAAAAAAAAATCAAACCACCTAAAAATAAAGATCCAATCAAGAAATGGGCAACAGAAATTAACAGACACTTCACAGAGGAAGAAATACAAATGGTCAACAAATATAGGAAACAATGTTCAACATCTCTGGCCATTAGAGAAATGCAAATTGAAACAACACTAGGGCCGGGGATTTAGCTCAGTGGATCTGCTGCCTGCCCCGCAAGCCCAAGGACCTGAGTTCAATCCCCCGTACCAAAAAAAAAAAAAAAGAAAGAAACAACACTAAGTAAGACTCCATCTTGCTCAGAATGAATGGCAATCTTTGGAAATCAATCAATAACAAATGTCAGTGTGGCTGTGGTGAAAAAAGAAACCTCTCCTTCATTGTTGGTGAGAATGCAAACTAGTACAACCATTACAGGAATCAATATGGAGATTTCTCAAAGAACTGAAATTAGAAATTTCATATGACCCAGGGATCCTTCTGCTAGGTATCCTCCCCAAAGAGTTTAAGACATCATACTACAGTGATACATCCATACCAACATTTATAGCAGCACAATTTGCAATAGCAAAGTCCTAGAAGCAGCCTGTATACCCATCAACAGAAGACTGGATAATGCAAATGCAGTATCTATATATAATGAAATACTGCTATAAAGAATGACAAATCTGAGGCATTTATAGGAATATGGATGCACCTGGAAAATATAATGTTGAGTGAAATAAATCAGACACACAAGCTTAAATACCATGTAGTGTCTCTCATTTGAGTGAGGCAAAGTACAAAGAAAATGATAAAGGATGGATAGAAAAGGACAAGGGGACAGATCTTGTCCAATTGGGAAGTAGTCCAAGGGAACAAAGATGAAGCATGAGGAGGAGGGGAAGGGGAAATGAGAGGAACAAAGATGTGCCATGTACAGGATCCTAATGACTCCAATCAATGTAAACATTATATGCCATAACATGAGATAAGACAAATAATATCAACAAGTATGTAAAAGATGATGGGGAGCCAGAGGAGGAGCAGGGAGGGGAAGGGAAGTGGATTAGAAAAACAAAGTTGTGATACATACATGTAACCACCCCCCAAGATGATTGTAAACTGTGTGAATTGCAAACATGTACTAATAAAATTAATTAATTTTTTTTAAACTTTAAAATAACTAATATAGCCAGGTGTGGTAGCATACACCTGTATCCCAGCACTCAGGAGGCTGAGGCCAAGGATCACTGTGAGTTCGAGGCCAGTGTGGGCCACATAGTGAGTTCAAGGCCAACCTGAAGTACAAAGTGAGACCCTGTCTCAAAAAAAAAAAAAAAATCATAAAAACAAATAGTTCACTAGGTAGGGAAACAAAAAGAAAGGATTATAAAAATCAAAAACAGGTCAAAACATCATATAAAACATGATAAATATAAATAAAACCATATATAGGCACAACATAGTCAAATTAGTGTAAATCAATGTTAAAAAAAATTGTAAATTAGAAACCAGAGAAAATGTCATATTATATTTAAGAGAAGAATAATAAAAAATTATAGATGACTTGTCATCATAATCAAGTGCAAGCCAAAAGAAAATGGAATACCATTTTAAAATGCTAAAGAAATGACACAAGGTAAAAAGCCAACCTAAAGTTCTATACCTGGAAGAAATATCCTACAAAAAATATAAAGATATAATGAAATTGGAAAAGGAAAGATGTTAATTAAAAAAATAAGGGGCCAGGGAGGCCAGGGATTTAGCTCAGTGGTTTCGACGCCTGCTGTGCAAGCTCAAGGACCTGAGTTCGATCCCCAGTACAAAAAAAAATAAGGGGCCAGGGATTTAGCTCAGTGGCACCATGCCAGCCTCACAAATGTAAGGTCCTGAGTTCGATTCCCGGTACAAAAAAACAAAAACACCAGATATGCTCCTCCCCCTTCTACTTAGCAATATACTAAAGGTCTAGGCAGTGCAATCAAGAGAGAGAATGAAATAGCATGTCTTAAAATTTTGTTTAAAGAAAAAAAACTTTTGTTTAAAGAAAAAAAAATTTTGTTTAAAGAAATAAAACTATATTATTCACAGACAGCATGGTTATGTACATAAAGTTTTCCAAATAAATAAAAAACTATTATAACTAATAAAGGAATGTATCAAATGTGCACACTGTGAACATTAGTCTGATTTGTCAACTTCATTGGACTAAGAGATGCACACTCCTTGGGCCGGGAATTTAGCTCAGTGGCACCGCATCTGCCTTGCAAGCACAAGGTCCTGAGTTCACTCCCTGGAACCAAAAAAAGGAATGCACACTCCTGGGTGTGCCAGGATGGGTCATGGAAGTGTGACCTTGGGGTCTGCATCTGGCCCCCACCTCTTCCTCTGGCACTGTTCTCCTGCTCTGCCTCCCTGCCGCCATGATCTAAGCCACCCATTCTGTTCCTGCCTTAGATCCAGCTGACTATACACTGAATTCCTTGAAACTGTGAGGAAAATGAAACCTCTTTCCTTTGAGTTGTGGGTGTCAGGTATTGTGTCTCAGTGATAAGAAAGCTAAGTAATACACATGACATCCATGATGATGTTTCCATGTATCTATGGCTATACTAATAACCACTGAATTGGACACTAAATGGTGAATTTTGTGGTGTGTGTATTATCTGTCAATAAAGTTGTTTATAAAGTGACAGGCATAATGGTGCATCCATGTAATCTCATCTACTCAACTGAGGCAAGAATATAACAAGTTAGAGCTAGCCTGAGCATTTTAGCAAGATCCTGTCTCAAAAAATGTCAGGCATAGTAGCACACGCCTGTAATGTAAGACTCGGGAGGCTGAGGTAGGAGGATCACAATGAGTTTGACCCAGCCTGGGCTACATAGGGAGTTCAAGGCCAGCCTGAATTACATAGTGAGATCCTATCAAAAAGAAAAAAAGAAGGGGCCAGGTACATGGCTCAATGGTAAAGCACTTACCTAGCATCCATGAGGCCCTCAGTTTAATCTCCAGTACTATAAAAAATATAAATAAAAATACCAAACAAAAAGAATTAAAATTTTTTTGAGATACAAGGGTAATATACAAAATTCAACTATATTTTTATATGTCAATGAACTATAGGAAATTCTTGATACAGTAGGAAAAAAGTAAAGATTTATATTATCTCACTATCAAGTGACAGTAACGAAGACAATGTGGGGTAAGAAGAGACAAACAGATCAATGAAACAGAATATAGAAGCCAGAAATAGATTCACATTAATATGCCTATTGATTTTTAAAAAGTGTACCAAGATAATTCAATACAGAAAAGAAATGCATTTATGATCTAAAACAAAACAAAAAACAATGAAGATTGGCCCTATTTAACACCATAGACAAAAAAATTAATTCAAGATGGATCATAGACCTAAAAAAACTAAATGAAAACTAAAATTATAAAACTGCTAAAAGATATCTCATAAAAGTTATTTTGTGCCCTTGAAATTGAGGATATCTTAGATAAGACCCAGAAAAAAATTATTAAAAATTTTTTTTTGGTACTGGGGATCGAACTTGGGACCTTGCACTTGTGAGGCAGGTGGCAGCACCACTGAGCTAAATCCCAGACCTAAAAAATTATAAAATATTTAAGCTGGGCCTGGTGGTACACACCTGTACTCTCAGCACTCAGGAGGCTGAGCCAGGAGAATTGCCATGAGTTTGAGGCCAGTCTGGGCTACAGAGTGAGTTCAAGGCCAGCCTGAACTACGTAGCAAGATGGTTTCACAAAACAAACAAACAAAAAAATTAAACCACAATAGGATATCATTACACATGCATTGTGATGGCTAAAATGACAGACAAAAAAAAATGAGAATACCTAATGATGACAAAGATGTAGAGTAAATGAAATTCTTATATATTTTTGATGGTGCTACTAATATGGAAATTGATTTGGCTGTTTCTTTTTAAATTAAACATAAACCTACACCTAGCCTATGACTCAGCAATTCCACTCATAGGTATTTACCCAAATAAATGAAAACAGATTTACCAAAAGACTTTGCACAAGAATGTTCATAGTATTACATTCATAATAGCCAAACACTAGAAATAAGTCAAATATCTATAAAAAGGAGATAAATTGTGGTATATTCACAAAATAAAATACTACTGGGCAATAAAATGAGAATGATAACTGACATGAATGAATCTTATAGCTGTTATGTTAAACAAAAAAAAGCCAAACACAAAACAGGTCATGTGGTAAAATACCATTAATATAAAGTTTAAAATCACCTTGCACAATGGTTGCCCCAGGAAGTTGGGGTTGATTAGAAAGGGGCACAAAGAAGCTTTCTTGGGTGATAGAAATGGCTTATACATTGATAGGGTGTGTATTATGGGATATACGCCTTTGTCAAAATGCATTTAATTGCACATTTAAGATTTCATTTCACTGTACATAATTTGTACATTGTTTTTGTTGTTTCTCATCACTGAGACATAATACTTGACTGATCCACAATTTAAAGGAGGAAAGGTTTATTCTGGCTCACAATCTGTACAGGCTTCAGTTCACTTCCAAAGCAGAACAGCCCCATGGAAGAGCCTGCGTAGAGGAAAGCTACTCAACTCAGGGCATTCAGGAAGAAGAAAGGGAGGAGCTGGGAAAGAATGATAAACCCTTCCAGGCTAGCCCTTGAGCGGGAAAGAGGAACGCAAACTCAACAGTTCAGGCAGGTTTATTGCTAAACCTGAGAGGGACCTCTCTGTGCCAGCAGAACAGAGAAGTTGTCTCCTATAGGCTAAGAGGCTTTTTTAGGAGGTAGGTGGGAGAAATGGTGGGCTTTCGGCTTGCTAATGTGTCATCTATGTCCTCTGTAACCTGCTAACATGTCCTAGGGGACTGCTCATGGCCTGCTGACATGTCCTCTGTAACCTAAGTAAAATGAAACCTAGGTTTCTCTAAGATGGCAGGTGGGCTCATCCGAACTGGTAGTATCCCTGTCTGGGCTCTATCAGCCCTAAGTGACACAACTCCTCCTATGAGACACTGTTCCTGATAGCAACCCAGGTATACCACCCCATAATCCAATTGTTTTCCAAAACCCTACCTATGAGCACAAGAGGACTTGGGGGACATCTAAATATAAGCCATAGCAACTATCCTTTCAAATTTCATTAAAATATCTCTGAGCAGCTGGTTGTGGTGGCACATCCCTTTAATCCCAGCACTTGGGAGGCTGAGGCAGGAGGATCACTGCGAGTTTGAGGCCACCCTGAGCTACACTGTGAGTTCTAGGCCAGCCTGAACTACATAGTGAGATTCTGTCTCAAAAAACCAACAACAACAACAACAACAAAAAGAATCTCTGAGTTTAGAGTGGCAAGATAGAGTAAGTACTACAGGTAGCACAATTGGGCCTGGGAAACCACTCCCTTCATCCACTTGAATTCAGGCAACACTCCAGGGCCAATCCTCCTTCCATTGTTCTGAGAGAAGCAGAAATAAAAATAACAGCTGGGCACTGTTTTATCTGTCAGATCCACTACATGGTACACCCCTATAATCCCAGAACTCAGGAAAGCTGAGGCAGGAGGATCGCCATCAGTTCTAGGCCAGCTTGTGCTACTTAGTGAGTTCAAGTTGAGCCTGAACTACATAGCAAGATCCTGTCTCTAAAAAACAATAAATAAATAAATAAATAAATAAATAAAACCCAGGAAATCACCAAAGTTCCAGGCCAGAACATAGGTTTGTTAGATCCATGGCTTGACCTTCAGAAATCTTTTCCCCACTCAAACCTAGCTAAAGGTTCATATATGTGGACTACCTCTCATGTATATAGTAATAATCATCGTGAACTCTAGGAAAGTCCTGCACCCTAGAAGCCCCTGCAGATGACTAAGCACCCTGTCAATCATTCCTGTCAGTCTTACCCAGAGACCAGTGAGAGGCACCCGGGCTGGGGAGCATATCTTTTAGAACTGGAAAGCCTGATCTATCTGTGTGTACTTTGTATTTCTCTGCCTCCTTGATGCCTCTTTTCTGTTTGTGGCTTCTGGTTATCTTCAATAAATGTAGCTGCTTTTTCTTTTACCACTGAATATACACTTGTGTAGCAGACACCTCTGCCCAATATTAGCAGGCTATAAGTGGTACAAGCTTCTTGCCCCTCCACAATTTGGCTGTGTTACATTGGAAGTAGCAGAATCTGGCTGAATTTACTTCCAGACAAAGTCAACTGACTCCAACTAAATTCTTCTCCTCTGAATTAGCTGTTTGTTCTCTTTTGCAAAAGATGTGCTAGTGCCCTCCTACTTACGATACTTGTTATCAGCGGGTGTCCCAAGGCCTGCCCAGCTTCCCTCCTTCCCACACTTGTAATGAATAAACACTAGACGTCCTTGAGGTCCTTTGTCTTTGCTGCCCAGAGCAGCTTGGATCAACCCAAGATCCAGCTTCTCTCAAGTCTCTGTCTCTGTGTCTTTATTCTTTCTTTCCTATCTTGTGGACATCATACTGGTCCACGGGAGATCAAGACCCAGAGCCAGGGTTTTTGATAATGTCTCCTATAATTGACACCCAATGTGGTGTAGTTTGAACCTGTGAGTGACTTCGACTTCCAGACAAAGTGGTGGAATTCACAACAATGCTTGGCTCTCACAAAATAATTCCATACTCAGACTTGGGGCCCGGTAAGCCCAGTCGTGAGCAATCCCTCCGAAGTTTCCCTCAGGATACACTTGCAATTCTTTGCTTGTCATACACAAGAGCTTGGAATCTATCTGTTGGGTCCACCACATGGTATCATAAGTGTACTACAACCAATCTTTCCCAGTGATTACAACTAAAAACTCTGGACAGAATGCAAAGCAACTAGATAGTGGAAAAGTAAACAAAAGCACAAAAATTGGGAAAGTGAAAACTTGAACTATCAGTTATTCTTTCCAAGTAAAAGTAGAAGACAGGCAAAAAGGCAGACTGCACAAGTGTGGACAGCAAATAACCAAGAGAACCAGAAAAATCACACCTCGAGCCAGAAAGTATAAACAGCATTGCTTCTTCTTCCTCCCCCTCCTCTTTTTCTCCTCCTCTTGCTGCTGCTGCTACATCTCTCCTGTTTTTCTTTTTTCCCTCTGGGCCCTACCCCACAGCCAAACTCAGTCAGGGAGCTGTGCTGCCACAGAGGCGGTGCTGTGGGCACCTGAAAAGCCATCTCCTTGGCTAAAGAAAATATACAAAGGGGCCTCTGTAGTCAGAAAGTAATTCATCCTCTCTCCCCCCCTCTCTCTTTCTCTCTCTCCCTCTCTCCCTCCCTTCCTCTCTCCACCCCCCATCCCACTGTTTTTTATGTCTTATTTACCTCCTTGGATACTGAGACACAATACCCAATACCCACAACACTAAGGAGAAGTTTATTTGGGCTGAGTTTCAGTCGGTGGTTGGTTAGCCCCAAAGCAGGAAGCCATGACAAGAGCAGTGCAGAAGCCAGAGATGTAGCTCAGTGGCACTGTGCCTGCTTCACAAGTACAATGTCCTCAGTTTGATTCCCAGTACCAAAAAGAAAAAAAAGAGCAGTACAGAGGAAAAGCTGCTTGTATGATGGTGGCCAGGATACAGAGAGAAGGGAGGAGCTCGGCCACACCCCTAGTGACTCACCTCTTCCAACCAGACCCCACTTCCTTACATCACATTTAGCTATACTGCCACCGTGATTCAACCACCTTTTGATTTTGAACTATGAGGGCATGAGGCTTTGGGATCCTCTCTCTGTCTCTCTGCCTCCCTTCCTCTCTTTCTCTCTCTCAATGGAGCAGCACAATAATGTGAGGGCTCTAAAATTCTGAAACAAACTCCTATTTCTGGCCAGAGAAACTAGGAACATGATCCCTAGGACCTTTGAAGAATGAGAAAAGCCAGAAAGGGGGGTGGGGTAGCTAATTCTGTGTAGAACCAACACAAGACTCAGGCTAACCCCTTACCTGTATATCCTTTGAAAAATGAACTATCAAAAAAAACCTGAACTATCATATAAAACCCCTGCCAAGTCCCAGCAGACAGGTACAGGGTGGACAGAAACAGCACAGAAAGGTTTTGAAAACTGATCTGATGCTGGAATCCACAGAAGGTGAGACAAAGCCTCTGGCTTTAACCTAGCTGGTTTAGATATCTGCTAAAGTGAAAACTAAACATTCTTCAGGTACGTAATAGTTAAAATGTTTAGGATACAATCCAAAATCACCCAACATAAACAGCCAAGAAAATCTGATTCATTCTCAAATAAGAAATCAAAGCCAAAATAAATAAATTAATTAAACTAAGTTAGAAAGAAGCAACACACAGTATAGCTAAGAGCAGGATAGATTAAATTTTAGGGGATAATCGATGTTAAAAAAAAGAAACCAGAGCCATCCTCTAAGTGACTCAGATGCTAGAAACATCAGCAAGGGCTGGAGATATAGTTCACTGCAAAGGCTTACCACTAAAATTAATTAATTAATTAATTAAAAGGAAGGAGAAAAAAGACTAAAAGAAATTTTTCAGGAAAAAGAGAAATAATACCAGTGGAAAACCTGGAACTTTGGTAATGAATAAAGTACAACAGAAATGTTAAATATCTGAGTAAATATAACATACCGAAGTTTCTTGTTTTGTTTTTTGGGGTTTTTTGGTACCGGAGATTGAACTCAGGTCCTTGCACTTGCGAGGCAGGCAGTGGAACCACTGAGCTAAATCCCCGGCCCCCAGACTGAAGTTTCTTAACATGTTTGTTGTTATATCATTGTTTGGCCGAGTTTCAAACCATATAAATGTAACACACATGGCAACTATTACTTAAAACAAGGAAAGTAAAAAGACTTAGATGGCTGCTAATTTTCTACATTTTTCTTGAAGTGGCAAAATATTAATCCCAAATAGATTTTGAAAAGTTATAATGTACGCAGGGGGAAAAAAATGAAGTGCAAGGATGGGAATTCCAGCCAAGATGGAATAACAAGGACTGGATTTACTCTCCCACCTGAACAATGAAAAGTAGACAAAATATACAAAATAACAGTTTACAAAATAACAGTTTTTAAGGCACTAAAAACTAGGTAATAAAGTGCAGTGATTCTCAAAAGACAGGAAACAATAAAGGTAATCCCATGGTGTCATAATTTACTGCCTGAAGATTTTCCTAACTGCACAGGAAAGGAGCCAAAGAAAATATACAGGTGGCAAACATACATAAAGATACACAAAATCCTTAGTAGTAAAATGCAAGTAAAACGATAATGAAATATCATAATGCACATAACAAAATGCCTACAGTGAAAAAGACATCATAGCAACTGTTGAATAAAACTTGAATGAAAAATGGTACAGTCATGATGAAAAAAGTTTGACAGTTCTTAAAACATCTCGTATATACCTGCCAGGTGATCCTGCTATTCTACTCCTAAGTATTTACCCAAACAAAATACAAGTTGTGATCTAAAAATACAGTGAGTATATAATTTTTAAATTTATTACAGTAAAGACACATTGCCATTAATTCCCCATTAATTCCCTTCAAAATACTCCCCCTTCTTCCACCATAATTATCCCACTGTTCTTGCCACTTTCTTTTTTTTTTTGGTACCGGGGATCAAACTCAGGTCCTTGTGCTTGTGCAGCAGGCAGTGAAACCACTGAGCTAAATCCCAGGCCCTGTTCTTGCCACTTTCTGAAGCAGTTCTGGAAGTCCTCTTTCATGAGTCTTTAGTTGCACTATTATGACTACTTTGATGTTCATAATTTATTAAAAACATTTACTTTTCATGGTTATTTTGACTTTGGAGAAGAGCCAAAAGTCACGATGTGCCAGATGCAGTGACTAAGGTGGATGAAGTCCCATTGTAATGTCTTTATGAGCCTGCCCTTCTATTGGATGGCACTCAGCAGAGCATTCATCACATTTTTTATCCCATCTTATAAAGACACTCATGAAAGACTCCCAAAACTGCTTCAGAAAGTGACAATAATGATGGAATAAGTGAGTGTGAAGAAAGGGTGAGTATTCTGAGGGGGATTAATGGCAACATGTCTTACTGTAATAAATTTTTAAATTTAAACATTCACCATATATTTTGAGCACATCTCATAAGAATGGATATACACATAAAGATTTGTACACTAATGTTCATAGCAGGTTTATTTGTAATAGCCCAAACCTTGAAGTAAACTGAAGTTTAATGAATAAACAAAATATGGTATACGTATCTAATGTGATACTACATAGCAATAAAAAGGAATAAACCACTAATACATGTAGGAGGAAATTAACCTCAAAATAAATTCACTCTTTAAAGGAATCCAAAAAATGACCATATCCTGTGTAATTTTACTTATATAAAGTGCTAGAAAGTGCAAACTAATCTATAATGACAGAGCACAGACCTGCAGTTTCCTGGAGATGAGACTGGAGTTTCTAAAGAAGGGACACAAAGAAACATTTTGGCATGATGGATCCAAAACATAGCCTAAATTCTAGCAGATTTGCCGCAGACCAGCTGCAGTCGATGCAGGGTAGGAAGGGGAGAGGTCCCGGGCCGGCGAGTGAGAAAAGAACCTTCGCAAGCAATGTGCAGGTTCCCTCTGAGAAGTCTCAGGGTCTGATTTATTTTTATATCTTTAAGCAAGAGCCAAGAGGCATTGGGCGGAACATGTTTACATTTTACGTTGCCTTAGCAACATCTAGTGAGGTAAGGTTATTTTTACTAAACAATATATTTTTCTAAGCTGATTCATATCATTGAACATCATGAATACATTTCTTAAAAATCACAATTGTCCCCTTATTTTCCCAAACCTAAGTAGAACAAAATGGAACTTAATCAAAATCTCCAGAGGGTAACTTAATTAGAATCTCCATAGCAGCGGGGGTACAAGCAAGATTTAATTAATTAAATGTCAAACTTGTGGTCACCAGCTAGCCCTTGAGAAACTGCACAACAGTTAATATAGTTTGCTATTAGCTCTCTACTTTCCTATACCTCTATTCATCTTATTTAAGTGTCATTTGGGTTCATGGTCCATGAGCAGGAGATGTTTACAGTACTTTGAGAAAAACTGAGTAACTTGCCTCCTTAATGCATTTATCTGTCCCAACTTTCTCTCTATTTCTTATTTCCCACTATTTCTTACATCTAAAGTCTGTCCTATCAACCTCTTCATAAGACCCCTTTAGTAATAAGAAGGTCAGCAATAAGAGGGGGAGTTATAGTAGTGGGAAAACAGAGGGAGTTTCAGGAGAGGTTTCGTTAGAAGTGGATGTGGCAACAGAACTAAGAGAAACTGGAATTTTGGGACTTTTGAGCGAGATCAGATTTCAATACATCACTGCCAGTTTGCCTTATGGAGAGTTTGTTGTTAGTCACAAACACAATGATTCCTGTGACCAGAGTAACAATTTTAAACATTACGGCATGAAAAAAATAAAACATGAGGGTACGATGTGTTCCACCCTTCTTTTCCCCCAGCTGGAACTTTGTCAAGCAGCATTGGAGGTCGGTTGGGCTTCGCCACAGATTAACATAGAGCCTCACACTAAAGATTATTTACCCCAGTTCCTATTATCTAATACATGTCCAGCTTTCAATAAGAAAACACAAGGTATACCAAAAGGAGAAAACATACACAATCTGAAGAGAAAATAATCATCAGAATGAAACTCAGATCCAGACGTTGAAATAGGAAATTTAAAATAACTAAGGCCTCAAATGGAAAAGTATGGAGGGCCGGGGATTTAGCTCAGTGGTTCTGCCGCCTGCCTCGCAGGCGCAAGGTCCCGAGTTCGATCCCTGGTACCAAAAACACAGAAAAGTATGCAAAAACAGATGGTAGTACAAATAGAAAGATGGAAAGTCTAAGAAACAATTAAAAGGAAACACTAGAAATTACAAAACACCATAAAAAAAATGAAGACTGTCTTAATGGGGTCATCAACTGACTTGATATAGCTAAGCAAAGAACCAGTGAGCTTGAATATATGCAAACAGAAACTTTCAAAACTGAAAAAGGAAAAAATGGGAACAAAAAACCCAGAAGATCTAAGAACTAGGCAATGATTTTAAAACTACATGACATGCGTAAATGAGACCAAAAAGAGAGACAGAAGAGAATCCAGGAGAAATATTTGCAGAAATAATAGCCAAGATCTTTCCAAATTAATAGTAGATATCAAACCTCAGACCCAAAAAACTCAGAGAACAACAAGCAGGATAAATACTACAGCTATGCACATCACATTCAAATTACAGAAAGAATCTTGAAAAGCCAGGACGGAAGGAGGAAACCTCATGTATGGGGAAGCAAAGATACATAGAGCAATCTTCTCATCAGAAACCATGTGATCAAAGCACAATGAAATAGTTAAAATGTAGAAAGAAAAAATCCACTAACCTATAATTATTTACTCAGTGAAATTAATCTTCAAAGGTGAAGGAGAAATAAAGACTTTCTCAGACAAACAAAAACTGAGACAAAGGCTGGGGCTGCAGCTCAGTGGCAGAAGGCTTGCCTAGCAATGGTCAAGAGTATGGATTCCATCTCCACCACCCACGCCAAGAAAAAACTGGTAAATTCACTAAAACTTACAAAATACCAAAAGTCACTCAAAAGGGAATAATCTGAATCGTTCTATGTCTAGTAAAGAAAGTGGCTTTTTAAAATTAGTATGTGACTCCTGTGAATTCCTCTGGCTGGCTGTTAGAGGCAGGCAGGAAGTGGTGGGCAGGTTGTCCGTCTGAGTGGATGTGCTCTTTTATGAGAGTGGAGTCTACAAGGGATTGAAAACTTCCGTGGAGCTAAATACAGCTCTCCCGTTAGAGATCAATGCCCTTGGAAGAACGAAGATGACTGAGGGGAAATGTGCCCTGAGCGTGGAATTTGGAAGTACCCAAGAAGGAAAGGATGATTCGGGAGACCAGAGGATCTTTACTGGAACAAAATCTACAGAATTAGGGATTGAAATGGGATTAGGAAAAGAAGATTCCCAATGGAGGGACAGCATTGTAGTTAGCAATAAATATAAGGAAAAAATGGCATCACCAGAAACAAAATCTCCTGTAGGCAAGGAGCTTGAAATGAAATTGAAAAAACAGACTATTTCTAGGACCCTCACAGAGAGGGGCAATCTAGGAGTCAGCAGGGTCTCAGCTTTACAGGAAGCAAAACCCCTGGATGTGTTACCAGGGAGGGGGGTAGGATTGGAAAATGAGTGTTGTCTGGTACATTGTCCCCACAGAAGGGTAACACAGCCTCGGTTGAGCATGGTGTGTGGAAGTCCACAGGCTGTAGGGAACAGAGGAGGTCCTATGACCAATGCCCCTGAAGGGATAGAGCCTTCAATGGGAAAGCAGCCTGTTTTAGGTTTAGAAGAGTGACAGGAACCGGAAAAAGAATATACTTGCATTGTGATGAAACCCAGAACAGAGGTGAAGCCCACTATGGAGGTGGACAGTGGCCTACCCCGAGCTGAGAAGTCAGATGAAGCTAGAATTATAGAGCCCCAGATGGGTTTGGTAATAGAACCTTCCCAGTGCCAGTTTGCCCAGCAACCTGAAGAGGCTGGAACTCTCGAACCAGGAGTGGAACCTCCAAACTGCATCAGACCCATATACTCTGGGAGATTTGTTGATCAAATGCCTTGCTGGCCCCCTGCTGGGAGTTACTCCAATTGGATACAGAATTGCAACAAACTTCCTCAGCTGATTATTCCACCTGAGGCAAAAAAGTATTTCAACTTCATATATCCACCTCCCAGAGTGGAAACAGTATTTTATGGCAAAGCCAGTGATCCTCAAATTGCATGTTACTTGACACATGGGATAAGATCTAAAATTTCAATACCAGCAAATACATTGATAAACCCATAGCCTATTACCACATTTCAATAGAAAATTAAAGATAAAAAGAGTCAATATATTATAGCAATCAACAGATACCATTAGAAACATTTCACGATCAAACACCAAGATTACCTAAAGGACTAGACATAATACAACATTTGGGACAACAGTCATTAGAGAATTCTCTGCTAGAGATGTAGTGAATCCACGAAAATTCTATGACAGAGTATTTAAAGAAAGAAAGGAAGGACATGATTTGTATGCTGTTTCTCACAATTACTATGTGGGAGAAGCAAAGAATCAAAAGTATAACCCATCAAGTTTCCATCAGTTTAACTTATTTGGAGTCCCTAAACCGCATTTTAATGATGGAAGAAATGTGGCAAAAAAATTTATATTGGCTTCATGAACTACAAATGAAAAGAGGAGCTAAAATTGTATTCAAGAGAGTTGATAATTTCAAAGAAAAGTTTCAACATAAACTTGGAAGAGTTTTAGATCCTATTGCAGAAACAATGAATGTTTCCACAGGCCACACATTTGGAGCTTGTCTCTTTCCTGAGGAATATGGAGCTGGTGATCTCATCTATAACAGATCCCAGGTGAGTATCTTCGAAGGAAGAACAGACAGCAAGCCCTGACTGCTGTAGTTGGACATCACTTGAATAAATTTAATTATCAAAACTTTGGCACTTTGCTGGCGGCCTTCATGCACTATGACAAGGCCAGTAGTAGAGCAGTTTTTGGTGTATGCATGAGCTGACAAATTTCAGCAGGCTGGTGTAGATCAGGGGTCAGCAAACTATGGCCCAGTCTAGCCCACTACTTGTTTTTCTAAGTTTAATTGAAACATTTCCATGTCCCTTTTAAATATTACCTGAGTTGAATAGTAGCAACAGAAAATTTATCATTTGGCTGTTATTACAAATTTGCTGACTTCTGGTGTAGATTAGTGGTTGTCAAATGTGATTCCTCTACCACTATCAGCATACTTGGGAACTTGTTAGAAATGCACATTCCAAGCCTACCACAGATCGACTGAATTCAGAGCTATGGGACAGAGCCCTGCAAATTTAGCATGCACTCCAGGCGTTTCTGATCTATAAGTTTGAGAACCACTACTGTGGATAATTAAGTTGCAGCATGCTCCCAGGGTTTCACATATGCTAGCCATGTGCTCTACCACTGAGCTACACCCCTAGCCCCTGTCCATGCAGATCCATACATCTTACACACAAGACATGGGGAGGAAATTTACGCAATAGTGACATGAATAAGAGAACCTACCACAATACACAGTGCTTTGTTTCTTAAAATTCTTAATTTTAGATGTAATTATAGAACATATGATCATCTTCCATTAAGTTTATTGGTACATTTTAGGTATACAATACAGTTACATTCATCATTGGGCACTTGTACCTGTACATGATGTATCTTGGTTCTTATTTTTTCCCCATCCCCTGCCCTCCCTTCAGCCCCTCCACCCTTCCCTATTTACAAAGACTTTGTTTCCATTTTTTCCTTTTCTCATATTTTTTCTTTTCCCTTCTTTCCTTTCCCCTACCCCTCCCATTTCTCCTATTCCTTTAGACCTTTTCTTCCTATTTCACAATATCAATTATATATTTTGATCCTTATTTATACTTTTAGTTTTCCACACCAGAAAAACTATTCATTATTTACTCATGTGTGTCCTATTTATTTCACTTAAGAGTATTGCCTCGATGTGCATCCATTTAGCTATAAATGTCTCTAGTTTCTCATTCTTTATGGTACTCCATGTTATAGAAAAACCACATCTTCTTTATCCAGTCTCCAGTTGATGGGCAATTGGGCTGTTTCCAAGTTTTAGCTATTACAAACTGTGCCTCTATAAACAGAATATATGATCCTCTTAATAGCTGTTGATTACCTGAATAGACCACCAGGCAAATTCCTTATGATAAAATTAAATTAAGCAAGGAAGAAATTACCTTTTAAATAGTTACCTTTTAATATGCACAATACAGAGCTCAATGTCCTTTTTATTGAGAAGGTAATAAGATGTGAGTCTAGTATAGCTGTAGGATAATTTTTGATTATTTGAATTTGATACTGTTGGATGCCCAGATTTAATCTAATAGTTAAAAAAAAAACAAAAAAAACCCAGAGCAAATAAACTGATTTTCTAAATGAAAAAATAAATTAAAATAAAATTAGTATGTGTTAGCCATAATGACTACATTCATTGTGGGGAGCTGCCTCATGCATATAATACACCTTGATTCATTTTAAATAAATTTTTATTTTATTAGTAACATGTTTCCATTTTATGCAACTTACAATCCTCTTGGGGAATGGTTACATGTACATATCACAGCTTCTTTTTTTTAATCGCTTTTCCTTTTCTCCCCCCTCCCTCTCTTCCTCTAGTTCCCCATCACCTTTTTTCAAATTTATTGATATTGTTTGGCTTAGCTCATGTTATGGCATATAGTGTTTACATTAATTGGGGTTATTAGGTTCCTGTACACAGCACATCTTTATTCCTCTCATTTCCTCTTCTCCTCCTCATCCCTCATCCTTGTTCCCTTGAACCATTTCCCTATTGCAAGAGATCCATCCTCTTGTCCCTTTCTATCCATCCTTTATCATTTTCTTTTGTTTGTACTTTGCCTCACTCAAATAAGAGATACCATATGGTATTTAAGCTTGTGTGTCTGGTTTATTTCACTCAACATTATATTTTCCAGGTGTATCTATTTGCCTACAAATGTGAGGCATTTGTCATTCTTTATAGCAGAGTAGTATTCCATTATATACATATACCTCATTTGCTTTATCCAATCTTTTTTTTTTTCCCTGGTACCGGGAATCAAACTGAGGACCTTGCACTTGCCAGGCAGGTGTGGTGCCACTGAACTAAATCTCCAGTCCTGCTTTACCCAGTCTTCTGTTGATGAGTATACAGGCTGCTTCTAGGACTTTGCTATTACAAATTGTGCTGCTGTAAACACTAATATGCATGTATCACTGCAATGTGATGAGATGATCTCTTTGAGGAATCTGGGGGATCCCTGGATCATATGGAATTTCTTATTTCAGTTCTTTGAGAAACTCCATATAGATTTCCATAAATTGAGTTTGCATTTCTACCAACAGTGGAGATCACCACAGCCACACCAGCATTTGTTATTATTTGATTTCCTAAGATTGCCATTCTTTCTGTAGTAAGATGGAATCTTAATGTTGTTTCAACTTGCATTTCTCTAATGGCCAGAGATGTCAAGCATTTTTTCCTATATTTGTTGACCATTTGTATTTCTTCCTCTGTGAAGTGTCTGTTAATTTCTGTTGCCCATTTCTTGATTGGATTTTTACTTTTAGGTGGGTTTTTTTTTTTTTAGTTCTTTGTATATTCTAGATATCAGTATTCCGTCTGAGGAGTAGCTGGCAAATATTTTTTCCCATTCCATAGATTGTATCTTCACTCTACTGTTTGATTATTTTGTTGTAGAGAAAGACACTTTTTAGTCTGATATAATCCCATTTGTTGATTCTTGCTGCTGCTTCTTGTGCAACAGAGGTTCTGTTTAGAAAATCCTTTCCTACACCTATGTCTTCAACTGTTTTATCTATTTTATCTTCCAAAAGGTTTAATGTTTCTGTTTTAAAGTTTAGATCTTTGATCCATTTTTATTTGAATTTAGCATATGATGAGCGGTAAGGGTCCAATTTCATTCTTCTACAGATAACCAGTTTTCCCAACAACATTTGTTGAATAGGTTATCTTTCCTCCAACATATGCTTTGGCCCTTTGTTGAAGATCAAGAATGATCCAAATATCTATTTTTGTTCCAATACCATGCTGTTTTTATCTCTGTTTCTTAGTAGTATAGATTGAAATCAGGTATTGCTAGGCCACTTGCTCTGCTCTTATGGCCCAAATTATTTTTGCTTTTCTGGGTCTCTTCTGGTCCCATATGAATTTTAGGATTCATTTCCCTAGATCTGTAAAGTATGCTATTGGTATTTTGATTGTGACTGAATTTAACTTGTATAACAGTTTTGGAAGCATGGCCATTTGAACAAAATTGGTTCTTCCAGGAGCAGGGAATATCTTTTCAATTTCTGATGTCCTCTTTAATCTCCTTCTTCAGAGAACTGGTAGTTTCCTTTGTAGAGGTTTTTTGCTTCCTTAGTTAGGTTAATTGCTAGATATTTCATTTTTCTTGAAGTGACTATGAATGGTATTATTTTCAGAATTTCCTTCTCATTCTATTCATTCTTGGTGTACACAAATACTAACGATTTTCACATGTTCATTTTGTATCCTGCTACGTTGCTGAAGTTAGTTATTAATTCTAAAATATTTTTTGGTGGAATTCTTTGGGTCTTCTATGTAGAGTATCACGTCATCTGCAAATAATGATAATTTGAGTTCTTCCTTTCCTAAATGTGTCGCTTTTCTTTCTTTCTCTTGCCTAATTGCTCTGGCTAATGTTTCAAGTACCATGTGAATAAAAGAGGTGATAGTAGACATCTTTGTACTGTTCCTGATTTTAGGGGGAATGATTTTAGTTTTTCCCCATTTAATAAGATGCTGGTTATTGGTTAGTCATATGTAGCTTTTATCATATTCAGGTATAGTCCTTCTATACCTTTTTGTTCAGGGGTTTTTTTATCATGAAGGGGTGATTGATTTTGTTGAAAGCCTTTTCTGCACCTATTGATATGATCATATGGTTTTTTACCTTGTTCCTGTTTAAGTGATGTATTACATTTATTGGCTTACATATGTTGAACCATCCTTGCATCTCTGGGATGAAACTTATTTGATTATGATATATCATCTTTTTTATAATGTGCTGCATTCTATTTGCTAAGATCTTATTGGGGATTTTTGCATCTATGTTGATTAAGGAGATTGGCCTAAAGCTCTCTATTTTAGGTGGGTCTTTATCCAATTTTGGGATCAGGATGATACTGACTTCCATAAACGAGTTTGGGAGCACTCCATTTCTTTCAATTTCTTTGAAGACCTTGGGGAGTATTGGAGATATAACACACTTAAAGGTTTTGTAGAATTCATCAGTGAATCCATCAGATCCTGGGCTTTTTTTAGTTGGTAGATTATTAATTACTGAGTCAATTTCATTGCTTGTTGGGTTGTTAAGTGTATTTATGTCTTCTTGGATTAGTTTTTGGTTGTATGTGTCTATGAATCTATTCCTTCAAAATTTGCTAATTTGTTGGAGTATAATTTTTCAAAGTAGTTATTATCTTCTGGATTTGCAGTGAGTGTCTGCTGTGATTTCGCCTTTTTCCATTTCTAATTGCATTGATGTCTTTTGTTTTCTCTTGGTAGTCTGGCTAGGGACCTACCTATTTTATTCATTCTTTTGAAGAATCAGCTCTTTGATTCCTTGATTTTTTTTGGCACTCAATTTCATTGATTTCCACTCTCATCTTTATAATTTCCCTCCTTAATTTTGGATTGGGGCTGGTTTGTTCTCAAGTAACTTAAGATTTCTCATAAGGTTGGCCAGGGATTTAGCTCAGTGGTTCCGCCACCTGCTGCGGAAGCGCAAGGACCTGAGTTCAATTCCCGATACCAAAAAAACCACAAGATTTCTCATAAGGTTATTTATTTGAGCTTACTCTGTTTTCCTAAGGTGAGCACTAATCAATGAATTTTCCTCTTAGGATTGCTTTCATAGTATCCCAGAGGTTTTGTTGAGTTGTATAGTCATTAACTTCCTGAAATTTTTAAATCTCTTCTTTGATTTCTTTTTTTTTTTCCTTTGATTTCTTCTGTAACCCACTGGTGGTTTAGGAGTATATTGTGAATTTTCCAGGAGCTTTTGTCTTTTCTGAAATTTCATCTGTTGTTGATTTCTATTTTCATTGCACATTGGTCTGATAGTATGCATGGGATAATTTCAATTCTTTTATATCTACTTAAGCAGGCTTGTGGACTAGTACGTGATCTATTTTGGAAAAAATACCGTGTGCTGCTGAAAAAAAAATGTATACTCTGTTATATAGGGGTGGAATACTCTGTGTATATCCATTAAGTCCATATGTTCAAGGGAGTGGTTCAGCTCTGAAACCTCTTTATTGGTTCTTTGTTTGGTTGATCTGTCTCTGCAAAAGTGGGGTCTTAAAATCCCCTGCTATGATTGTGTTAGTGTTTACTTGATCTTTTAAGAAGTTTTTGTTTTATATAAATAGGTACTCCAATATTTGGTGCATATACCTTTATCAGTGTTATCTCTTCTTGTTGTATTTTTCCTTAACTAGTATGCAGTGACCCTCTTTGTCTCTTCTAATCAGTTTTAACTTGAAGTTTACCACAACTAACATTAGAATTTATATTCCTGCTGGTTTTCAGGGTCCTGGTGCATGAAATGTTGTTTTCTAATCTTTAATTTTTAGTCTATGGATATCTTTCTGGATTAAATGAGTTTCTGGAATACAAGAGATTGTTGGATTCTGTTTTTTGATCCAGTCTGCCAGTCTATGTCTTTTAATTGGAGAGTTGAGGCCATTGAGAGGTATTACTGATGTATGATGCTTACTTACTGTCATTGCCTTCTTTAACTGTTAGGTGTATTCTTTATTTCTTTTCCTGATGTTTTTTGCTGCTCTTTATCCATTGACCTCATTAGTTTCCTCTGTGTTTTTAGCTGTGTCTGAGTCATTGTTTCTGTTAAGAATATTCTTAAGCATTTTCTCTAGAGTTGGTTTAACACTCACATATCTTCTGAGCTGGTCTGTTTCATGGAAATACCTTATTTCTCCTTTTTTTGTCTTTTTTGTGAAACCAGGGATTGAACTCAGGACCTTACACTTGCCAGACAGGAGCTAGTGCCACTGAGCTAAACCTCCGGCCCTCTCCATCTATTTTGAAGGACAGCTTTGCTGGGTAAATTAATCTGGGGTGGAAGTTATTTGCTCTTGGAGCTTGAAATACTTAGTCCAAGCTCTTCTAGCCTTTAGGATTTGGGTTGAGAAGTCTGCTGTGACTTTAAATGGTTTACCTTTATATGTGAGTTTTGTTTTTCTCTGGCTGCCTTTAAAATTCTGCTTTTTTGCTGGACATCTGTGAATTTAATGAGGATATGCCTTGGTGAGCTTCTTTTTTCATAACTGCTAGGTGTTCTATAAACTTCACTTACTTGTATTTTAAACTCTCTTTATATTTGAGAAATGTTCTTCCACAATTTCTGTAACCACATTAGTGAATCCATCTATGCTATTTTCTAGTTTTTCTCTAACTCTGATTAGGCTTAGATTGGTCTTCTTGTTGTCATCTAGTAGCTGCTGGCTAGTCTTCTCATGTTCTCTTATTTTCTTTTTGACTTCTTTGAGCTCTTTATCATAATTCACTCTTTCATCCTCAATATCAGATACTCTGTCTTTACATTGGTCATTTCTTCAATGTGTGAATTCTATACTTTTGGGTGGGTACTGGGGATCAAACTCAGGACCTTGCGCTTGTGAGGCAGGTGTGGTGCCACTAGCTAAATCCTCGGCCCTCTATACTATTTTTTCTTTGAAGCACTTCCATCTGACATTTTTCAAGGATTCCATATCCTTGCTGAACCTATGTTCAAATTTTTGAACTGCTTTGGTTAGATCATCCAGTTTTTTACCTATTTCCCTGAAATTCATCATGGGCATATTTCTTAGTGCAATTGCTATAAACTTTTAGTTCATTTCCTCTTTGAACTCATCTATTTTCTTTATCCCTTTTAAGAAATTTTCATGGATTTCTTCAACCTGGTATTTGTTTCTTCTCATTTTGTGAGCCCATGCTCTGCCTTGGGAGTGTTGGGGAGGTTTGAGGGTCTTTTATTTCCTTGTTTCCCCATTTTCTTATGTGTATCTGTGTGTATTTTTTGGCCCCGTTTTTTCTTCTCCTTTTTGGGGGAGTGGTGTCTTACTGCAAGTTGGGAACTTGCAGAGAAGTGAGGACAGTTTGTGACTTATATAGAAATTTTTAGTAGGATGTTGCCTCCTCATGAACAATTTTCAGCTATGCATGTCCAGTGCTAGTATTTACTCCTTCTATTATTTACTTCAAGTGATTTTGATCTTTCCCTATGTTTTGCTGAAAGAATTGCTTCTATTTATAACAGCATCCAGAGGTTCAATCTTACAACACTTCTATATGATAGCCCTTGCAGTTACTCTTCCCCTTTGCCTATTCTCTATGCACACTGTGAGAGTTTATTATTGTGGTTGCTCTGGAGTGAGGTAGGTGAGGTGGGGCGGGGCGGGGAGAATAAGAGGTGTCTTGATGAGTAGTGTTAGGCACTAAGGGGGAAGTTTGAAAGGGAGACCAGTGGTGGATGAGAAGAAAAGACTGATGCAGGAAAAGACTGATTTTATTGGAGTACTTTTAGTTGAGTTGAAGGTTTAGCATTGAGAGTTTTCAGAGGCTATTTTGTGGGGGCAAGAGTAAGGTATGAGAGAAATGGGGTTCACTTTGTGACTGAGGAAAGCTACATGGTTATCAGCACTTACTTATGGGAAGGAAAATAATCTAGGTGAGTTACAGAAGAACTAAAGGTTTAGGATCGGGAGGATTGAAGAATTATACTCGTGAAGATAGGAGTGACAGAGAGGGCTAAGTATGGTGAATTTCAAAACTTGGGAGGAAGAGTTTATGTGTTTGGAAAAGAACAAAGAAATATGTTAATAACATTGTCTCAGGGGTTTAAGGTGAAGAAACTAGATAGGGAGCTGAGACAAGGGAAAGAACCTAGACACCTATTAAATCAGAGCCAATGAAAGAACAAATATACATGCGTAACAACCTAATAAACACATGAAACCATAAAATAACAGAACATAACTCCATGTTACTAAATAACCCAAGAGACATAAAAAACTGTTAAACCACTAAGATGTCCCACAGGACACAGATTAGATATTCCAATGAGACATTGCATGTGATTCCCAAGTAGCTTCTTTGCCTAATAGCCTGAATGCCCACACCTCAGTAACTCTTCTAATCACTCTACTGCAACACTGAAGTCAACTCAGACTCAGGACTTCTTTCTGCCACACTGCAGGCATTTTTGAAGAATTTGATCCAGTCTGAGTTCTTGGGTTAGGAACTCTTGCTATGCCTCTTCCTGGGTGTGATTGTGGACTCAGCAGATAGGTTTACTGGCACTAAATTGTCCACTGAGTGAGGATTATTCCCATGCAATCAAATCAGCTATCAGAGTAACAGGCTAATCCATTACAGTGGTATCTATGAGGGCTGAGATATAACATACCATATGACCCTGTTTTGAGGCTCCCTTTAGCAGTAGGAATATGGCGCCAGTGGGACCTTCCAATCCTGTGTGACTCAGGCTGAAACTGATGTCTGCCCACAGGAACTGAGTCTGTGATTACCAGCCCTCCCTCTCAGTAAGACTTCCCCCAGTCTGCTCTCTCACTGCTGGAAGTCTCCCATGACTATCTTTCCTTCATTCACTCTGGGAACTTGGCAGTGTGCAGCAGCCAAAGATCTGATCTGGGATCAAGGTTCAAATACCCAGCCCTTCCCTACAACGGCATCCATGAGCTCCTACTCTGCGTGACTGTCCTCAGGTTCTTGTACTGCAGTCACTCACCAACTGTTGACTCTGGAGTGCCACTTGGGAAGCAGTGTCTCCCATTCTTCCTGCTATCTCCAACTACGTAAGATGCTTCTGGTCCCAGTGTAGTTCTCTGTGAACAGAGAAGTTGTTAGTTTCACTTTCCAAGCCAGCCCTTTTATTTTTTTATTTTTATTTTTTTGAGACAAGTTCTTTCTTTGTAGTTTGGGCTAGCCTTGCACTTGGTTGGTATTTAGCCCACGCTGGCCTCAAACTCACACCAATCCTGCTGCCTCAGCCTCCTGAGTGCTGGGATTACAGGTGTGGCCACCACACCTGACTTTCATCTTTTTTTAATTCCCAGAAAAAATTCTTTTCTTCACACTAGAAAGTGGCTTTGAAGTTAAAATTTTTCCAAAAAATAAAATTCCAAGCCACAATGGTTTCACTAGCACATTCTACTAAATATTTAAGGAAAAAATAATACCAATTCTACACAATCTTTTCCAGAGAATAGAACAGAAGAGAACCCTTTCCAAATAATTTCCAAAGGTCAGAATTACCTTAATATCAGAACTAAACAAAGATATTCCAAAAATATAAAACTACAGACTGTATTCATCATCAAATATAAATAAAAATAATCCACAAAAACAGTCTATCAAGTTTTTAAAAATCAGTTATACAACAGATCATACATCACCGTCAAAGGTAATTCTCTTAGGAATGTAAGAGTGGTTCAATATTCAAAAATCAGCCAGTATAATCCATCATAGAAACAGACTAAAGATCAAGGAGAGCCTGGAGTGAAGTATTTCACACCCTAAAAGAAAATAACTTCCAACCTAGACTGTTGTATCCTGCAAAATTATCTTTTTTTTTAAGAGCAGATTTTTTATTAACAAAACACAGTTTAATCAAATTTTTAAAATAAAGTTTTAAAATATTAAATCTTTTCTGTTTTCTGTGGGAGTAACATTAACACATTTTATATCCACAGTACATGGTAAAGTTCATTTCAATAGATTGTACCCACTCAACTTCAATTTAGATAAATTAATATGCTAAAGGATGAACTGCTTTGGCTTGAAAGTTTGCTCCAATTTTTTAAGAATTTTAATTTATTTACTTATTTATTTATGGTTTTTTGAGACAGGATCTTGCTTTGTAGTGCAGGCTGGCCTTGAACTCACTATGTACTCCAGGCTGGCCTCGAACTCATGGTGATCGTCTTGCCTCAGCCTCCCAAGTGCTGGGATTACAGGCGTGCACCACCATGCCTGGCATGCTCCAATTTTTAATGTTCTTAACTCAAGTAAACTATAGTTGGTCTCCTCTGGGTCAATTTTAGCTAAGCACCACAACCCCTAATGATGCCCTGAGAGAGATTTATAACTACTTCTAATTATATTGTTTTGCCATAGTTATACATATTAATTTCAATTGGTCCACAGATATATACCTGAAATTCATAACTACATTCATTTTTAAATCTTTTTCTATGTATTAATTAGAAGCAGATTATGAAGGAATCAATGAAGGGTTTTCCTCATTAGTAAAAGGAAAACCACTGCATTTTAAAGTTATTTAATTATTCAAATAAGCATTTTTCTAGTCTTAAGCAATGAAGTCTTCTTTCAATTGTAATGTAGCTGTCAAGTTTGGGCCTTACACTATATTACAGTTAAGGAGAACCACAGCTTTTTAAAAAATTAATTAATCTACTTATTTTTACAGTACTCAGGACAAACACAGGGCCCTGGCACTAAGCTACATCCCCAGCCCTTTCTAAAATTTGAGACAAGATCTTGCTCATCCTTGCTCTGCCCAGGCTGGACTAGAACTTCTCATCCTCCTGCCTCAGCCTCACGCCCCCATTGGGTTTACAGGTGGGTTAAAACAATTCAATACAAATGTTTCCTTCTATGCAGTAAGAACTGTTACATCGCAATTTATAGGCAAGAAAAACTCAACTATAACAAAATTTGTTTTCTTTGAAACAGTTTTTACAATTTTGCACCCAGGGATGACTGTTACTTGGTAAAACAGTCTCTCAATTCAAAAGCCATTACACCAAACAAAGAAATGTGTCTACTACTAAAATCATTACAATTAAAATTGAGCAAAAATCCAACTAAAACCACAAATACTGATATTCTGAGGCTCTGGGATTCAACTCAAAGGAAGTAGTCTTTGACAGCAATGACAACAAAATCAAGATGATCTTGGGCAGTGGAGAAAAGCAGAGCTGAAGAGAAGAGGCAAGGTGATGTGTCAAGGTGTGTCATGAAGCGACAAGGCCATCAGCCACTTTCTCCACAAAAATCTGAGGCAGCAGAGCTTGGTAGTACATACTACCTTGATTCTCTCCTCTTGTTCCCTTACTTGGATTCTTTACGACATCATCCACCTCTTCCAGAACTAACTGGGGCTTCAAGAGATGAGTGGGGTGTGAGTTCAGAGATCCTGGCTTCAAGCAACCCCAGATGGGAGTCGAGGGACCCTCAAAATCTTGCTGTTGATCTCTACGGTGAGCACGGAAAGACCTGCTCATAGCCTTCGAAGTCCAAGGACATGGCAGCTCTGGAGTGATGGGCCCGGGCTGCAGCCTAGGTTGGGAAACGGGATCGCTATCTAGGGACCCCGGCAGGCACACTTAAGATCAGAGAAAAGAACCGGGAACAGTTCCCAGCCCGGCCACTTCCTGGTTGTCCTTCGCAATCTCCTATCCTCCGGAAATTGGGCTGGGCGTGCCTTTTATTTTCCGCTCAGGCTTCAATTGTGAGAAATACCCTAAGGAAAAGCATCTCAATTAGCGCCCCCCAAAAGCCTAAACAGATATTCATGTTCTCAGAGGTCACTGAAGCATACCATCCTCTACGTTCTGCGAAATGGCTTGACAGACCCAACCCACAGGTCATAAGCGCCTGCTTCCTGGGGAGAAGCTTGATGCGGGGAACCTACCAGAGTGGCTGTCTGCAAAATTATCTTTCAAAATTGATGGGGAAATTAGATATTTCCACGACGAACACCTGAGAAATTTCATGAACTCCAAACCAGCACTCCAAACAATTCTAAACAATATCCTAGAAAAAGATAATGAAGGTCACAACTCCATGAGGTCCAACAGAGGGAAACCACTAGGCAAGGTAAGAAACTAAAGAGAAAAGCGGGGAAAAAATAAGAAATGAAAGAGCCAACAAATAGTAAAACATCATGACAAGGATGAGTCAATATCTATCAATTATAACTATCAATGTTAATGGCCTCAATTCACAAATCAAAAGAAAAAGACTGACAGAATGGATTAAGAAGCAAAATCCAGCAATATGCTGTATACAAGAAACACACCTAACTCAAAAAGAAATTCATAGACTGAAAGTAAAAGGATGGAAAACAGTTATACACGTGACAGGATCCCAGAAAAAAGCAGGTGTAGCAATCATATTTGCAGACAAAGTAGATTTGAAACCAAAACTAATTAAGAGAGACAAAGATGGTCACTACATCCTGTGAAGGGAACAGTCCAAGAGGAAGAGATGACAATCATAAATATATATGCACCAAATACGAATGCCCCCAATGATACAAAACAAATATTAATAGACATGAAAAACCAAATAAGCAATAATACAATTGTAGTGGGGGACTTCAATACCCCACTATCACAAATAGACAGATCATCTAGACAAAAAATTAACAATGAAATTCTAGAACTGAACCAAGATTTTGAACAAATGGACTTAGTAGATGTTTTCAGAGTGTTCCACCCCCAC
>NW_004624730.1:5745339-5759040 GCF_000247695.1 Heterocephalus glaber
CCCCTGCTGGGTATCTTCCCAAAAGAATTAAAAGAATCATACCACAGTGATATATGTGCACCCATGTTTATAGCGGCACAGTTCATAATAGCTAAAGCTTGGAAGCAGCCCAAGTGCCCATCAACTGGAAACTGGATAAAGAAGATGTGGTTTTCTTATAAAATGGAGTACTACTCAGCCATAGAGAATGAGAAACTAGAGACATTTATAGCTAAATGGATGCATACTGAGGCCATACTCTTAAGTGAAATAAGTAGGACACACGTGTAAATACTGAATAGTTTCTCTAGTGTGAAAGTGTAAATAAGGACTAAAAGGATTAATAACTAATAATTGATACTTTGAAATAGGAAAAGGTCCAAAGGGGTAGGGGAAGTGGGGGGGGGGAGGAAAGAAGGGAAAGGAAAAAGTATGAGAAAATTAAAAAATGGAAACAAATCTGTGTACATAGGGAAGGGTGGAGGGGGTGAAGGGCGCACTGGTAATGGGGAATAAATAAGAACCAAGATATATCATGTACAGGTACAAGCACCCAATAATAAATGTAAATGTATTGTATACCTAAAATGTACCAATAAAAGAATTTAAGCAAAAAAAAAGAAACAGACTAAAGAAAACCACATGATCATTCAACTGATTCAGAAAGACTATTTGAAAAAATTCATCAGTATATGATAAAAAAAACCTTAGCAAACTAGGAATAAAGAGTACTTCTTAATGTATAAAGTTCCTAAAAGAACCAACAGATAAAATAACTCTTAATGGTGAAAATTTAAATGCTTCCTCCTTATGATCAGGAGTAAGACAATGAGTCCACTCTCACCACTCCTATTCAACACTATACTGGAAGTTTGAGAACACCAAAATTTGAGAAAAAAATAAAGGCAGATGGGCGTAGTGGCACATGCCTGTAATCCCACCATTCTAGGGAGAGAGGAGGCTCAAAAATTCAATCCTAGCCTAGGAAATTTATATGTTGGGGATGTACATCAGTGGTAGAGCTCCTGCATAGCATGTGTAAGGCCCTGGGTTCAGCCCTGAGTATCACCAAAAACAGGGCAATCAACTGAATATTAAATAAATAAGATTTGAACAGACACTTCCCCAAAGAAGATATATAAGTGGGCTGGGGATTTAGCTCAGTAGTTTTGCTGCCTGCTGCGCAAGCACAAGGACCCAAGTTCGATCCCCGGTACAAAATAACAACAACAAAAAAAAAAAAGAAAAAAAAAAAAAAAAATATATATATATATGGAAAGTAACCACAAGAAAAGATAGCCCACTAGGATTGTCCACTGGGAAATACAAATTAACACTAAAATTAGCCACTACTTTTTTATTTAAATGATTAAAAATTAAAATACTGACAATAATTATGCTGGTGAGGATATAGAGCAACCAGAACTCATAAATTGTTGGTGGGGCCAGATGTGGTAGCAAATGCCTGTAATCCCGGCACTCTTGGAAGATGAAGCAAGAAAATTGCAAGTTTGAACCCATACTGGGAACTTGGCAACTTAGCAAAAACCTGTCTCAAAATCAAGAGCTAAGTGTGGTGGTGCACGCCTGTAATCTCACTACTTGGGAGGCTGAGACAGGAGGATTACTCTGAGTTCAAGGCCAGCCTGGGCTACATAGTGAGTTTAAGGCCAGTCTAAAAGGCACAGCAAGACCTACCTCAAAAACCACAGAAAAGGGCCAGGGATCTAGCTCAGTGGTTCTGCCACCTGTCTCACAAGTGCAAGGTCCTGAGTTTGATCCCCGGTACCGAAAAAAACAAAAATTTTTTAGGGCTGGGGATTTAGCTCAGTGGTTCTGCCGCCTGCCTCGAAAGTGGAAGGTCCCGAGTTCAAATTCCAGTACCAAAAATATTTTAATTAAAGGATTAGGGTATGTAGCTCACTGTAAAGGCCCTGGGTTCAATCTCAAACTGCAAAACAGTTGATGAAGATGCAAAATAGTACAATTACTACAAAAAACAGGCAGTTTCTTATAAACGTACGACTCAGCAACCCAGCTCCTTGGTATTTACCCTAGAGAAATGAAAACCTGTGTTCACAAATGTTCATAGCAGTTCTATTCATGGTCACCAAATGTCCATCACAATACGAAAGAATAAGCTGGGGCCCATCCACCCAATAGAACCCTACTTAGTAATAAAAAGGATGTAGTGGTAGGAATGACTTCCAAAGACACTGAGCCAAGTCACAGAAGCCAGCCTCATGTGCCCTGACCCAGAAGCAGCCAGTCCCTAACTGTTCCCTAGTCAGCTGCAGATGCACCTGATACCACAGCTCTGCCCCCTGCTTTGGGGATCACTTATTCTGTTCATGTGAGCACTGCCCTGGGCTAGTGCTTTCTGATGCCAGCTGAGAGCACCAAGCCCCAAATACAGATCCTGGACGAAGCCCTCCTCCGACGCCTCTGCCTGACCCCTGCCCAGGCTGCCCTTGCACCTGCACTGTCTCCTCCCAGGTACCAGGCCCACTGATGCCCCCATAGAGCTACAGACATCCCTGCCCTGTTATTTCTCCAGGACCCTGCAGGGCCCAGGGCTCTATTAACAATAGTCTCCCTGTGCTGCTGATCCCCACCTCAAAACAGTGGGACTGGAGCACTGTGGCTAGGCCCAAGGAGAACAGGGTCACTCTCAACTGCTCTAAGGCCATGGTTTAAGGTCCTGGGTTCTGTGTGTAGGCAAATCTGAGAGCAAATCTGGGCTGGTCCACATCCTTGTGACATCAGGCAGGTGGTTGCTCTCTGGATTTGAAATAATAAAAGTTCCTAGAAGAGAAGAGAAAAGATCCTAGAAGAAGAAGAGAAAGAAAAGGGGAGGGGAGGAAGAGGAAGAGAAGGAAGAGGAACCAGCCTCAAAAGTTGCCTACTAGGGCTGGGGATTTAGCTCAGTGGTTCTGCCGCCTGCCTCACAAGCACAAGGATGATCCCCGGTTCGATCCCCAGTATCAAAAAAAAAAAAGTTGTCTACCATAGGATTCCATTTATGTGATATTCTCAAAAAGAGCTTAGTGGTTGCCACAGTTAGTGATAAGTAAAGTCTGACTAGACAGGGTAGAAGACTATGTATGTAGCTCAGGGGTAGAGCATTTGTCTGGTTGCAGGAGGCCCTAAGTCCCATCCCAAGCATCACAAGGAAAAAAAGGGGGGCACAGGGATTTTTTTAGACAACTAATTTTCTTTCTTTTTTTTTTTTTTGGTACCAGGGATCGAACTCGGATCCTTCCGCTTGCAAGGCAGGTGGCAGAACCACTGAGCTAAATCCCCAGCTGAGACAACTAATTTTCATTGTGGTTGTGATGGTGGTTACATGAATTTATATACATTATAATTTCTCACTTACAGAACTGTATACCCCTTCCAAAGTCAATTTTATTGTACGATAATTTTTTAAACTTTAAAACCTAATCTACCATACCAAGCAAGTTTGTTGCATGTAAATTTTACTAACTAGTCAGAGCAACTATGATCCTCATTTTTGGGTCTCTGTGCATTTAAGGAGTGAAAGGATAGAAAAGACCCTACACTCTGAGGGCATAGGAAAGATCCTACATCTGAGGCCTGGGGCAACTCAAGGGTTGAAGCCCAGGAAGGAAGCTCAGACAGCAAGGAGACTGTTTGTGATCCTAGTGCCCCTGGGGTCAAGAAGGGTGCCAGGGCCTTCAGTGCCACCAAAACCAGCTCAGACTCCAGCCAATGGTCAAGAAGGAGTCACCATAGGGGCTAAGAACATCCAAGGGAGGTTCTGAAGGTGTGGTAGGTGAGGGAATGAAGGGCCTGGGATAAGCATGGCAGGAGTGAGCTCCTGGTAGCTGGAGTAAAGGGACAAGATGCAAGCCTCTCAAGACTACTGTGGGTGACCCTCAGCTACAATGGTGCCAGCACTCCAGGGTCTCTTCTCCTGACCCCACCCCATCCCCACCATTCTGATCCCTTTCCCCTTCAGGAAGGGGTGGCAAGGAAAAAGAGAAGCCAGTGAGGATCCCAATGTGTCCCTTAACAGCCCTAGCACCTACAGTGGACAGTGGGTCTCCCAGAAATGGGCCGTGCTAAGATGGCCCCTTCCTCTCAGCCTCTGCCCTGGACATTTCTCCTGCAGCAGCTCCAACCCGATATGTGACTGTGGCCTGCTAACTCCAGCATGGTCCTTCCCACAAGACCTGGGGTCGACTTGATGGATCCTGCTCCCTGGGACACTCTATTGCTCTTTATAGATTTTCATTGTGGCTGTTACCTGATCTCATACCATCACTTGTTCGCTAGCCTGTCTCTTCCCTCATCCAGTTCCTTATAAGCAGTGTCTGAGCATTTTCTTTGTGTCCCCAGATGCTAAATAGTGCCATCACATAGCAAATACTAAATAAATGCTCATGAATGAACAATTATAAATTAAAATAAAGCCAGATTGCTTCTCTGGGGAGACCCACAGCCCTTGGGTTCTGAGATCCTTCCCTCCATTCCCAGGGAGAAAAGTCCTATCACTGCTCCTTCTTGTAGGGGTGGTGGTGAGCAGAAAGTGACTAGGCCTGAGAGGTCTCTACATCTGGAAGGTGGATTTCAGCACTGAGAGCTGGACAGCAACCAGATGAGCAAGGACTGGAAGATAGGAAGGAGGGGGAGAAGGCTGGGGAAGCAAGAAATGAGAGATGCGAAGGATTTGGAGGGGTTGGGGAGGGGGCCAGGGAAGCCAGCATGAGAGAGGAGCAAACTCTCTACACCACTGTCACCCTGCCTCCAACAGCAGAAACCTGCCAGGGTTCTGTCCATATCATGCTTTCCCAGTGAGGAGGCCCTGGGAAGGGCAAAATTGGGGAAGATCCTATGACCTCTAAAGACCAGGCTGAGCCTCCACACCCTCAGGAATGTGAGGTGACTTCCCCCAAGGGCATCTACCTCCTTCCTGGTGCTGCCCTGTCTGTGGTGGTGACTCAGGTCAGGGCAAGAAGGAAACTGTGAGGCCCACTTCAGTGACATGTTGCTGTTGGTCACTAGGTCTCAAAACCTATAGCTTTTGTGTGGCAAGTGGGTGGCAACTTCTGGAGTCTCTTTCTCTCTAGTGTGCCATGTGGCTTATCCAGGGACTGGGGATACCTGAAATGCATCCATCCACTCTTCCTCCTATGCCCTCACCTAGCCTTCAGTGTGTCCATATTTGTTAGTCTAGAGGCAAATGTAAGAAAAACTCAAACTAGCTCAAAAGGGGGGACCTGGCCAACAAGGCAAGGCTGAATGCTGAAGTCCAAACAATACTGTCCTGGCTCTTTCTTACTCTCCTTTACCTGGAAAAAAAAATCTCCTCGCCCCCCCCCCACCACCATATTATGGTGGTAAAATGACAACCAGCAGCTCCTCCTACCCTACACAGCTACTTCTCTTCCCAACAGCTCCAAATGAAAGTTCCAAATTTGAACACAACTGGATTAAACAAGATCTATGCACCAACCCCAATCGCCATAGCTACAGACATCTGATAATCCAGTTGGCTCAGTAAGAGCTTCCCCAACCCATGGAGGCCAGAACCCCGTGACTTCACGTAGGTGATAAAACAGCAGTACGCTCATGGCCCACTCAGTTTCCCCATGTTTCCTGGACACTGCTCAGCTCTTGCTCCTCCCTGCTTGGTTTCCCCTCAGTAAACATCACCATGTCCATTGCTATCTCACACCACAACCAACCCACCAGCAAGACATCAGTGCTTCCTTCAAATGCCCATCCCAAAAATGGCTGTGTGAGCACCTCTGCTGCCAGCCCCTCACACATCCTCTTCAGACTGCTGCAGTACCACTGTAGCTTCCCAACTGGCCTCCCACCCCACCTGGCCCCACCTCTAATTAATTCTCAACACAGCTAATGAAGGGCAGTTTTTACCTTTTCAATGGGAACCAGATCCAGTCACTGCTCTCAATCCTCTCATAGCCTCTCAATGCATTTGAACCAAATCCTAAGCCTTTCCTATGACCCACAAAGCCCTACCTGAACTGGTCCACACCCCCAGCTCACTCATCACATGCCCACCACAACGCACCCTCTCCCATAGACTCCAAGTGTGGGGTGCTCTTCCCCTGAGTCTTCCCTAATTCAGGCCCCCTCAATGTTACATCTCCAGAGGTCCTACAGACAATCTGCTTATCTCCGTCCTCTTACTTTGCTTTCTCTCTTCATAATACTAACCACCTGACTGTTATATACAGTGTCAGCTTGTTCCTTTTCTTCGTGGCCTCCAGAAGGTGAGCTTCTTGAATGCAGGAACTTTTTCCTGTTCATTTCTGGATTCCCCCTTATCCCAGAAGAGGAGGTACATTTATGCTGCTGCTGAGCTCCACTAGGGCAGGACAACAGGGGAAGTAAAAGCTACCAACACCTTCTGATCCTCAAACCATTTTCAGGGGCTTGGGTTAGAATCTGATCCCTCTGGACCCAGAAGCACAAATGCAGGCAGAGGGTTCCCCACTCACTCCAGACGCCCAACTCAGCACAGTCTGCCTCTCCAGCTTCCTGACCTGACCTGGGTGGGAATGTGTGGTCCACCTGACTTACCAGCCCTGCTGCCTTCAGTTCAGCTCTCAGACCCCAAGGCCAGGCCTCATGTGTAATCAGATGGCTTGGACCCCTCCCAGCTCAGAGCAGTGGGCGGGAAGCTGCCTAGATAAGGTCATGGAGGGGACTTGGGGACCAGGAACTAGGAGCCAGCTAAGGTCTATAACCTCAGTTCTTCGGAAAAGGATAAAGGTTCTCAGGCCAGCAGAACGGCCAAGCTGAGAGCCTGTTGGAGTCCTGTGTCTTCCAACGCCTCTCTCAACTCAGTCCTCAGTGCACCTCACCCTCACCCTCAAAAGCTTCGAGAGACAAGGCCCAAAAAGGAGGCTTTTAATACAAAGAGTGGGGCAGGGTCTAGGAAGAACTTAAATAAGGAGCCGGATGATGCAAACTGAGTTCCGAGCCTCTTTGATCCGCCACCATCGGCCAAGCCTGCAGAGGGCAGAAGGAGCAGCTGGGAACAACCCAGACCCCACCCAGGCTGTACCCCATTCCCATCCACTGCCCAGCCAGTGCCACCTTGCCCTGTACCCTGCCCCCCAGGGGGATCATGTACCTGTGCTCCTGCCCTACTCCGGCCACTAGGAAGTCCCCACCACTGGAGAACTTGAGGCTGTTGATAAAACCCACCTGAGGAGAGGAACATGATACTACATTAGAACACCTCTCTGCTCCAGTCCCCAGTATCACCGTCAAGGGCTTGGAGTTAAAACCGAGCTCTGCTTTACCCCTCAGAGCCTCAGCCTTCACATCTAGGAGGAAGGAGGGCATTGGGTATGTCAAGGGCATGGGCTGGCACTGGCTGCTGGTTGTGGAGTGCTAGAAACCTAGGCCAGCGCTCTCAGATCTACTGAAAATGGTGCTGCCCTCCGCTGTGACCCAGTATGGACAGTCAATTCAACATGCCCCAGCCTGGCTATCAAGCTGGCACCGGCCTTATAGAAACAATCACAGTGCCAGGTCCTGTCTTGCACCAGACACCCAGGAGAAGACCTAGGACAGAGGCTGCAGGAGGGGACAAGGGAGAGAAGGAAAGAAGGCTAAGGTCCTGCCAAGCCTGTGCCAGGAGCTGCCCCTCCTTTCTGAGGCAGTTCCTGGGCAAGAAGGACATTAAGAGCTCATTCTAGGGGCCAGGAACTTCACGGTCCTCAAATGGGGTGAAAACAGGACAAGTATTCAAGCCCCACTCACCAGAGGGATGTCGAGGAGGTGATCGAGCCGCCGGAAGCCCTCACCACACTGCCAAAGCCTCACACAAGAGCTGTGGGAGCCTGGGAATGGGACAATGAGCAACTGCTGCAGCAGCCCACCCTGTGACCCCCACTTCCCTGCCTCAGGGCACCCACCTGTAGCCACAAGGTCGGTGTTAAGGAGGGCTGCCACCGATGACACCCAGAAGGGCTGCTCCAGGCCTGGCTCCCCCTGCAGCCCGTGAGCTTCCCGCTGCAGGGCGAGTGGCCGCTTCTTAGAGAGGCCCCACAAGGCCACAGAGCTGTGGATGGGGGCAGCAGGTGAGGGACCAGGGACAGGACAGAAAGACACAGGCCAGAGAGGGACCAAGTCCACATGCCAGCCGTGGGAGATGACCAAGGTCATCGGTGCCTGTGACATCTATGACCATGGTTACAACAGCTTCCCCACAGAGTGGGGTTCTAAGAGGAACCTCTAAGAAGCAAGTGCTCAGAGGCAGCAAAAGGTCAGCTCTTACCCATCGTCTGCACCTGACACCATGTGCTCCTCGTTGATGAGATGGAGGCAGTCGATGGAGCCCCTGGAGAGAGGGGCTGTGAGGGGTGTGGCCAGCCCCACCCCACCCAAAGGGCCCCCAGCTAGCCTGGCACATCGCCTTACTGGTGGCCATAGAAGACCAGTTGGGACTCCTCAGGGATCTTCCACACACGCACGGTCCCGTCCCGGCCCCCAGCTGTCACACAGCACTCCCGGCTCAGGGCATCCAGTGCAGCCACAGCATCTTGATGTCCAAAGCTAAGGACAGGACAGAGTAGGATGGGTCACGGTGAACCCACACACCCACACACACCCTTGGCTGAGGCACTCACAGTGTCTCCACATAGGAGTTCTCTGCCACATTCCACACCTTCACAGAGCGGTCGTAGGAGGTGCTATAGAGCTGGTGGGTGCCTCTGCGGAACGCCAGCCCCTAAGGGTGTATGGAGAGAGGAGGAAAGGGGACCTGGGCTACAGCAGGCAAGACAGAGGCCCACCAGCAGGTGTCATAACACAGGAAGCTGCTCCAAGAGCGCCATGGGAGGCATCTCTGGAAGGCCCCACTTGGCCTTTAGGTAGATGTGGGCTTCTCCTAGCATCCAACCCCTGCACAAGCTGAACTCTGCCTCTTTCAGCTCCTCCCCATTTATTATCCCCCAACCCATTTAAGTCCTGTGGCCCAGCACCAAGCCCAGCCCACTCAGCAGAGCCTACTCTACATATGCCAGCTCCTCACCGACACAGCATCCCGATGTCCCGTGAAGGTGTACAAGTGGCAGCAGCTCTGGGCTTCCCAAATGAGAATGAGCTTGCTGCGGTCACCGGAGGCCTGCAGGGATGAGGGCAATGGCCACAGGTATACACCACACACTGAGAACCCCCACCTCCCTCTGGGGCCAACCGGGCCTTACAAGGTACTTGCCGTCGGAGGAGATGGCCATGCAGAGGACATGGCTGCTGTGGCCAGGGGCCTTCCCCTCGGCACCATTCTTGGCCTTTGGAATCACATGCAGCTTCCGCCCAGTCTCCACACTCCCTGCCACCAGGAAAGAAAGGCTACTAGGATGGTGGACAGGGCTATCAGGGAGCATCATGGACAAGGGGCCATGAAAAAAGTCCACGACTGGAGTTGGAGGACCTGATTCAACTACCGGGAGTCTCTAGACAAGTTTCCTAAGCTGTTAAGTGGGGGCAACAGTTCCAAAGGGTGGCCATGAAACCCCCCCAAAAAAGAGAAGGAATGCAAAAGTGCTTGGAGGTAGGCTGGGTGTGCCGGCGTACGCCTATGATCCCAGTACTCAGGAGGCTGAAGCAGGAGGACCACCATGAGTTCAAGGCCAGCATGAGCTACACAGTGAGTTCAAGATCAGCCTCACCGGGGATTTTGCACAGTGATACCGATGCCTGCCTCCCAAGCACAAGGTCGTGAGTGTGATCTCCAATACAAAAAGAAAGAAAAGACCAGCCTCAACTACACAGTGAGACCCTGTCTCAAAAAACAAAGGAGCCAGGGATTTAGCTCAGTGGTTCCGCCACCTGCCTCACAAACGCATGGTTCCAAGTTCGATCCCTGGTACCAAAAAAAAAAAAAGGAAAAAAAGTGCTTTAGGGGTTGAGAGGGTAGCCTGCCTAGCATGCATAAGATTCAGGATTCCATCCCCGGTGTCACAAAACAAAAAGCGCTTTAGGACTAATGGTATGAGCTCTTCCAGTGGCTATGGTAGGTGGAGGAAGGCTGTGCTCAGCTGTCAACAGTTGGGAACCCAAAAGGACCAAGGACTCAATCCCAGGTCTGCGCAGTGCCTCAAACATCTTCCAGTCCAATGCCCACTCACAGCTTCAACTGCTATGAAGTTGTCATCTTGCTTTTGCTCATGGTCTCAACTGTCACAGAGCTCATAGGCCCACTGTGGATGTCACCCAGAAACACAGTAGCAGACCTGTCTGGTCAGGGCTCCCTCTCCCCACACCAGCCCCCAACACCTCAGAGGCTGCACCCACACGGAGGCCCACTCACACTTAATGAGAGTGCAGTCTTTGGCAGCGGAGAAGATGGCCAAGTCGTCAGGGGTGATCACCAAACATGTGATGGAGAGCTGGTGGCCCCGTAAGACCCGAATGTCAGCTGGGCCTGGGGTCTGGATCTGGACAGGCAGGGGCTGGGTCATTATGGCTGGGGGCATAAAGGCACCACCCTCCCACACCATACTTTCCTACCAACTCTGCCCAGAAGGAAAGCAGGACCTAGGCTGCAAGGACAAGACCCTTACCTGACCACATCCACCCAGGTGTTCACTGCGTTGCAGAACAAAGACCCCCACAGCCTGAGCCCCTACTGGGTCATCTCCCCGCCAATCCAGCCTTGACCTCACACCAAAGCACCCTGCCCACTCACCTCCTTTGCCACTGACTTCTGCAGCCTGCCCCTCTGCTCCAGCTGCATGGAGAGAACAGGAATAAGGTCCTGGGGACAGGACCAGCCTTCCCCCTCCTCCACCCTCCCTCCACACTCACCACATCCTCCTTCAGGCGCCCTGCTATTTGGTCCTCTTCAAACGCTTGAGCCTCAGCCTTCTCCTCCTCTGTGCAGGACACACAGTCAACATAAACCAAGGCCTAGGTCCCCCTTTCCCTTCTCAGCTCATTCCACTCTCCACCCTGGGGCTGGGCCCTGAATGCCTGGGCTGTGTCTTGTGTGAAATTCAGGCCGCCTCAGCAAAGGGGAAGGAAGGGAAGACCATCCCCTCCCACCTTCACTTATCCCATCAGTCCAAAGCCCCCTGTAGGTCTGGCCACCCCCACCAAGCAGGCAGCTCCAGAAGCCCAGGCAGCTGCTGGACACCTGTGCCAGTGGACCATCAGATGGCTGGGGCTGCAGCAGGGGAAGCAGGAGGCTTTAGCACAGGTCCCAGCCCTTGCCTGGCTTCCCCACGGCTCACCCTGCTGCCTCAGCTGCTCAAGGTAAAGCTTAGCCAAGCGCAGCTTCTTCTCCTGGGCGGTTTCCTCCAGCTCCTCCTCTTCCTCCTCTTCCTCAGTCCTCCTTGGAGCTAGGCTGTGGGCAACAAGGGGCCGGGTCTGAGGGGCTAACTCCAATCCTCTGGCCACAAGGAACGTACTTCTTTGATGCTCTCCCATCATTCAACCTTGCCCATCACTGCCAGCCCTCAGGGCCAAGGATCACATGTGCAGAAAGCCAAAAGATGTAACTCACCAACCTGAAAGGCTCCACTCCGTGGCTGGCATAAGAATGAGAACAGACTCAAACCCCAGACATCACTGTGAAATTTCTTAACTCTCGGGGAAACACAAAGCTCTACAGGCTTCCAAGAGAAACCATGTCACAAACAAAGGATCAGGAATCAATATGGCTTCAGATATCTCAGTTGCAATAGAAGACAAAATTCTGAAGGAAAATGCCAATCCCTAGAACACCCTCCCCTCTGAAACCATCGTGAAAAATGAAGACAGTATCGGGGGTTAGGGTGTGTGTAGCTCAGTTATAGAGTGTGGGCACGGCATGCACAATGCTCTGGACTCAATTCTCAGCACCAAAAAAGAAACTCTCAGATATATAAGGTGATGCAGAACCAGTTCGTTCTTAGTATGGTTAGAAAATGTGCTGTCCAAATAAGAGGGAAGGAAGAAGGCATAGGGTACCAGAAGCAGGAGATGCAACAGAGAGCCGTACAGCTAGATCCCAAGATGACAACCAGCCCCAAACATGGAAGACACCATCCTGTACCCTCAGGACAAAGTTCCATGTGAATCTTAACTGGCTGGGGCTTGGCCTTGTACTAATAAAGTTTCTTGGTCCTCTAGACCCCATTCTTTTGCCAACCAAGGGTATTTGCTTCATTCAAATGCTGGTCCTAGGGCCAGGGATTTAGCTCAGTGGTTCTGCTGCCTGCCTCACAAGCACAAGGTCCCGTACCAAAAAAAAACAAAAACCCAAATGCTGGTCCTGCTTTGACCCAATGCTTGAAGCTGGACGTAGATTATGGGAACTCAGAAGCAGAAAATCCAGGGTAGCCAGGCATGGTGGCACATGCCTGCAATCCCAGCAGGCTGAGGTAGGAGGATTGCTGCAAATTTCAGACCAGCCTAGGCTACATGAGTTCAAGACCAGTCTGAACGACATAGTGAGACCTTGTTTTGGAAAAAAAAAAAGAAAATCCACGGTAGCCTACTCCCTTTGATCGTGTGCCTCAGATACCTAGTCTCTATCAGGTGCCCCAACTATGTTTCCCAATCCTCACTCATGACCCACCCCATGATTTCCCACAGAAGGGACTTTGAAAAGGCAGGAAAGCCCAGGCTAAACAAGGCCCCAGAGACCACTTAGTGCCTGGCAAGCCTTTGGCCAACAGGGTTGATACTGCCCCTCCCATGCAAGGCCAAGGTCGGGAGTTTACCCACACCAATCAATCTGTTGTTCAAGAATTCACACATAGGAGGGAAAACTCTAATGAAAAACAAGAAATTATATACTGCATGATTCCATTTACAGAGCTTTCTGGGAAAGACAACTCCAGGGACATTGGTTAGCAGGGATGAGGAAGAGCTGCCTATAGAAGAACAGGAGGTACTTGGGGGCAGGGAGAGGAGTATTCTATATCTTCATGGTTGTGGTGGCTACATAACTGTGTGCTTGTCAAAGCTCAAAGAACTATAGGCTAAAAAAGGTGAGCACTACTGTATGTAAATTATACCTCAAAGGAAAAAAAAATTATTTTTAAAAAGAATGAAAACAAAAAAATAAATTAAAAAAAAAAAAGAAAGAAAACAAAGAAATGATTAACTGGAGTCAGAAATGACAGCTGGAAATTCCAAGATTCTCCAGATGTCTCAAAAAGCAAAAAACAAACAAAAGGAAAAGAAAAAAGTTTAAGTCTTTTTGTGGGCAAAATAAGGCAATAAAAACTCAAATTCAGAAGCAGAATTTCTAAATCAACTCATGAAGAAGTCACCAGCATTCCCTGGACTGAGAGCCTTCATCCTACAAGGATGTCAACATGCCGGGCCCTTTGAAACCCTGAGCCTCCCATCACCTGCAGAAATGAGGGAAACATTCAAAGCCCTGTCTCCTGGATGTACCCAGCACCTGCCCTTCCATCTGCCCCACCTCCCATTCTGGCACAGTGCTACCCCAAATTTCTTTTTCTGATCTCTGAATGCTATTTTACCTCTCTATTGAGACTCTGTTCCCAAAACACACTGCTGTAACATGTTTCTCACTACACACATTCTTTCCACCTGCCGTTCATTTCTGTACTTCCAACAGTTGCATACTGGTGCAACCACTGTAGAAATCAGTATGGAGACACCTCAAAGATCTAGGACTAGAGGTCCCATTTGACCCAGCTATTCCCCTGCTGGGTATCTTCCCCAAAGAATTAAAAGAATCATACCACAGTGATATAT
>NW_004624730.1:5760196-5885617 GCF_000247695.1 Heterocephalus glaber
GATGCCCAGTAAAAAAAAAAAAAAAAAATGAAGAGTAAAAAAGGACCAAAATGTGTAATAGAAAATATGAAATAGGAAGAAACTACTCAAAAGGAAAGAGAACCTGTGAAGGGGGGAGGGGGGAAAGGAAGTGAAAAGAAAAAAGCAAGAAAATAAGTATAAATGGAAACAAAGCTTTTATAAACAAGGAGGGGAAGGGAGTTGAAGGGAGGGGAGGGAATTGGGAGAAAAAAGAGATCAAGATATACCATGTACAGGTACAAATTCCCTTTGATAAATGTGATCATTATATACATTTAAATTATACTAATAAAATTAATTCTTTTAAAAAAAGAGTTGAAGGAGGCGCTGGCGCACCTGTAGTCCCCATTACCTAGGATACCCAGGAGGCCCAGTGGGACAATCACTTGAACCTAGAAAAGCAACACAGTGAGACCCCTGTCTCAAGAAAAGAAAGAAAAAGAACATAGGAAGATCACTAATTGTGACTTTACCGGCAAATAGAATGAAACTCCAGCAAGCATGTCTTCCATCTGTCTCCCTTTGCCTGTCAGTCTAGCCCTGTGCTTGAGTCCCTGTCATGAGTAAAGGAGGTCTCAGTGGTCTCCCACTGGGGCCACAGAGATGAGACTTCTCAGGTCCCAAAATTGGAGGAAAGAGCCCTGATCTGAGTGCAAAGGGTCACAGTCCCGGGTTTCGGCCTAGTTTAATCCACGTGGGCCTCAGTTTCCCTTCCCACTAAGTGGGAAAGGTCAGCTCACCTCTCGTTCTCAGAGTCGCTGGAGATCTCCTCATTCATCTTGCCGCCGCCTTTGGACTTGCCCCTGTTCCCCACAGAGTCGACCTGGGAATTAAATATATGATCCCCTCTTTGGTCGGATCCCAACCACTTCAGCACTGACCAAGGGCCCCTCTGCTTCTTTGAGAGTCCAGAACTGGGAGAGGTGGTGGCTCCTGGCCCTGGTCAAGAGCAAAGCTTTCCAGGATTTGGCGGGGATAGAGAGCTGACTCCAGAGCTGGGGAAGGGACTGGGTTCGGATTCCTCGGAATCCGAAGGCAGTTATACCAGTATTACACAGACTGCGGCCCATGGAAACGCCATCCTCACCTTTCGCCGTCGTTTGCCAGCCCCTGCAGCGGCCCCAACCCCGGAGGCCGGCTTTCCCCGCTTTCGAGCTGCTACAGTAGCAGACATGCTCCCCACGCAGTGCGCTGTAGCAGCTGCTAGAAAGCTCACAAGGCAGCTAAAACCCCAGGCTGCGTGGCAAGATCCTGCACCCTGATAGGCTCCCACCTCACAGTGGGTCCCGCCTCCCGCAATTCCATTGGATCCTCACGTAGGTTCTGCCACGCCCCCGGAAGCCCATAGGATAGACGCCCTGACCAGGCCCCTCCGCGCTGGGCTCAAATCGGAAGCAATCTCTCTACCCAGCGCTTCCGGCCTGATGCTTTGGCGCTTGCGCTCTGCTTTCCTGCTAGCACGCTGGGAGGGGTTGGGCCAGGAGAGCCTTCGTGGTGCTTGCGCCCCATGATCGCTGGGGGGAGCCAGAGGTGCGGAGTTCCGTGTTGGCCCTAGGGAAGGGGCAGAATGCAGAAAGCCCTGGAGAAAGGGAGGTTAGTGTATCTCTGCCGCAAAGGTCACTGGGCGGGGAGTTGGGGGGGGGGGTACGTGTTTCGTGCCCCAGGCTGGACAAGTAGCGTTGAGGGCGTGTCCGTGCCCTAGGCGTTATGTGAGAGAAGCTGTTGATCTCAGCCTCACCCACTAGTGGTCAAATAGCTAGAATTCTGTGCCCCTCCAGAGCTCCTTCTCCTCTGGCAGTTGTGGAGAATTCTCTGATTCAAGCCTCAGCCTCACAGAAGGTTGTTAGAGGGGTCCCCAGACTTGATACTGCCCTGGGAGGTGCACACAGCGTTCCGGATACCAGGTTGGGGGGCAACCACCTGTCCCAGGTCCCTGCTTCTCTTAGGTGAGTGTCCTGTGGCCCTGCCCATGAACCTCTGCACCACAGGCCACAGGGCAGGGCTGTGCGGGTGGAACTGGCCCTGACCTCTAGCAGTTTAAGGCCACTAATCTGGAACCTTGGTTGGCACCGCAGATTGATCTCTCTCTCTCTCTCTCTCTCTCTCTCTCTCTCTCTCTCTCTCTCTCTCTCTCTCTCTCTCTCTCTCTCTCTCTCTCTCTCTGTGTGTGTGTGTGTGTGTGTGTGTGTGTGTCTCGCTGTCTCTCTCACTCTCCTGAGGACAGGGTCTCACTTTGTAGTTCAGGCTGGCCTCACACTCACAGTCATCCTTATGTCTCAGCCTCCCAAGCGCTGGGATTACAGGCATTTGCCACCGAGCAAGTTCTTGCCTGTCAAGAATATTCATGTTAGGAAGAAGCTCCTGCACCCTGGGTCCCAAGCTGTGGAGGGATAGATGTGGCCCTAAGAGGGCTGCCCCAGAACAGCTCCCCACCCTCCCCCATAGCTCAGTGACTCAGCTCAGCAACCATGCTAGCTCCAAGCTTGCTGCCGGGCCAGGAGGAAGTGTCCTGGACAGGGCAGGGCCCAGAAGTAGGAGGGAGAGAGCCTCCTTTAACTTTTCCTACCATCTGAGGACACGCTGGAGAGCTGGAGAGGGCAGGCACCAGCCTCTTCCTTGGTCAGATTGGGCAGACTGGCCAGGTCCTGATCTTGCCCTTGTGACTGGGGAGAGGGGTGTAAATGAGATACAGAGAGGTGGTTCTAGGCCTGGGCTGGAAATGCGGAAGGTGTAGGCAGGGAGGAGTAGCAGAACCCCCAAAGGGCGAGCCCAAGTGGGCCAAGTGGGTGCTGTGAGTCAAGCTGGGCTGCAGGGGCCATAGAGGTCTGAGGGCCCCCTGTTCCCCAAGACAACCATGGCTCCAAAACGAAAGCCTTCAGTGAAGACTGAGCACTCTGAGAAGAAGAGGCGACAGGAGCCAGGGGAGGAGAACAGCTTCCACTCCACTGCTGAGGCCCTCAGGGCTGCACCCGTAGAAAAGCGCATCGTCTGCATGGACCCTAACTGCCCACTGAGCAACAACCCTGGCACCCAGGTGAGCCACCTCCCCAGGTGGGCCAGAGCCTTCTCCCTACTAAGGACAGATGCTCAAGCTCCGGGTTAGCTCTGGAGCAAGGCCATGTCTCTCTAAGACCACAAAGGTCAGGGCTGTACCCATCGGGCCCGAGGAGGCCAGCCTTGCCCAGCAGACCACACCTAAAGACAAACTCTGACTTCCTCAGTGTCCCCTCAAACCAGCCCTCAGGGCAGAGTCATGTCCCTCTCAGATTCCCCTACACAGGACACAGCTACATCTTCCCAGAACCCCTCAGACCACATCCTCTTGGGCAGAACCATGACCCCACAAGCTCCAGGACAGGGCCCCCTCAGTGCCCCAGAGCTGTCAGACTCCTGTCCCCACCAGACCCCTCTCAGCATACAGCCAGGCATCCGTGCAACCACAGCCTGCCCCACCTCTGCGTTTGCTCAGGTACACAAGGACTATGACTGCACCCTGAACCAGAGCAACATCAGGTGCAACAACAATAAGTTCTATGTCATCCAGCTGCTGGAAGACGGCAACAACTTCTTCTGCTGGAACCGCTGGGGCCGAGTGGTGAGTGTCTCAGCCCCTGTCCTGCCACCCCGCCTCTTCCTACTCACCAGTATTCCCCAGGGTTTCCAGAAGCCACAGCTGCTGACTGTCCTCCTTTACCTCCAACTGTCCAGGGGCACTGGCCCAGGGCCTGGCCCAATATGGAGACCAGCAAATGCTTATGACGGGTACAGCCCTGATAGCTATCACTTGCAGGGAGAGGTGGGCCAGTCAAAGATGAATCACTTCACCTGCCTGGAAGATGCAAAGAAGGACTTTGAGAAGAAGTTTCATGACAAGACCAAGAACAAATGGGCAGAGCGGGACCACTTTGTGGCCCACTCCGGCAAGTACACACTTATCGAAGTGCAGGGAGAGGCCAACGCCCAGGAGGCTATGGTGCAGGTGAAGAGGCTGAGAGTGGTGGGGCCTGGGCTGAGGGAGGGGACTGACCCAGCAGATGAGGCTCTGCCACTGCCCAGCTGTGCAACCTCAGGTGCCTCCCTCTCTGGCCTCAGTTGGGCTCGTCTCTGTCCAGTGCCGTGCTCTGGCCCAAGTGTTGGTGCCCTGCCCAGCTGCTCCAACCCACATAGCCTTCTCTCCCCAGGTAGATGGAGGCCCAGCGGGGACTGTGGTTAGGCAGGTGAGACCCTGCTCTCTGGACCCTGCCACCCGGAAGCTTATCACTAACATCTTCAGCAAGGAGATGTTTAAGAATGCCATGACCCTCATGAACCTGGGTGAGGTGAAGAGCCCTGGCGGGGAGGCAGAGCCCCAGGGTGGCAGGGATACATGGCTGAGCCCCTGTTCTCCTGTCCCCCCAGATGTGAAGAAGATGCCCCTGGGGAAGTTAAGCAAGCAGCAGATCGCACGGGGCTTTGAGGCCTTGGAGGCGCTAGAGGGGGCTCTGAAACCCCCCACAGATGGTAGCCCAAGCCTGGAGGAGCTGTCCTCCCACTTCTACACCATCATCCCACACAACTTTGGCCGCAGCCGGCCTCTGCCCATCAACTCCCTCGAGCTTCTGCAGGCCAAGAAGGACATGCTGCTGGTGAGGGCCAGCAGGTGGGCAGGCTGTCAGCAAAGACACCAGATTGGGCAAGATATTCAAGAGACAGCTGGCCAAGAAGACCCAGAGGGATGGACTTCACTGGATGGGCTGAGGGACAGGGTGGGGATGGACTGGTGGACAACAGGTGGGGTGGCTGTGGGACCAGTCCCGTGGGTGGGGGAGGCCGGAGGTCCAGGGGACAGACAAGCTGCCAGTGCCCATCATCTTAGGTGCTGGCAGACATCGAGCTGGCCCAGACCCTGCAGGCGGCCAGTGGGGCGGAGGAGAGAGTGGAAGAGGTGCCACACCCATTGGACCGAGACTACCAGCTCCTCAAGTGCCAGCTTCAGCTGCTGGATTCTGGGGCACCCGAGTACAAGGTGGGCTGGGCCCTGTAGAGCGCTGGCCCTCTTCCCTCTTGCTTTGAGAGCTTGGTAGGACTCCTAGCCCTTAGCCTTCTCTCCCTGTGACTGCACGGTCTAAGGAGAGCTGTGGGACTAGGGGGACCTGAGGAGATCAGTCCATGAGTCCCCCAGCTTCTGCTGTTCCGTAGGTGATACAGACCTACTTAGAACAGACAGGCAGCACCTACAGATGTCCAGCTCTGCAGCATGTTTGGAAAGTGAACCGGGAAGGCGAGGTAAGGGAGATTCCCCAGCCCCCACCCCCGCATCAGTACCCTGACCCTTAAGAAAATAACCTTGGCCCATCTACCCCTTGGTGAGCTGTCTTAGCCACTCTGACCAGTTTCTGCTGTCCTGAGGGTGTGAGTGACCAGAGGGGCCTTGGTCATGTCATCTGTGAGCTGGCCTCTCCCATTCCCCACTCCTCTCCTGTTCAGGGAGACAGGTTCCAGGCCTACTCCAAGCTCAGGAATCGGAGGCTGCTGTGGCATGGCACCAACGTGGCTGTGGTGGCTGCCATCCTCACCAGCGGGCTTCGCATCATGCCACATTCTGGAGGCCGTGTTGGCAAGGGCATCTACTTCGCCTCAGAGAACAGCAAGTCAGCTAGCTATGGTGAGGCAGAGATGGAAGGTGCCAAGGTGGAGTGGGCCAATATTGCCCTCTGGAAAATTGAGGGAGGAAACCTCAAAGGGCTGCTGACCACAGTGTTTAGGGGGGATGCTTCCACTTGGGGACCTTGGAGGAGTCTCCTAGTGGTCAGGGACGGCCTTCTGGAGGAAGTGAAGATGAGTGCACCAACCACACCTGCAAGGGGTGGACAAGTGAGCTTCAAGGTAAAGGATGGCACAGAGGCCAGGAGATTGTAGCCAGCCAGGACTTCCAAGCAGGTCCTACTGTTGAAGTTCACAGCAGCATCTGGCAGGGCTGGGGTCAGGGGATCCAGGACTGCTGAGTGGGCCTTCCCCAGAGATGATGGATACCAACTGGACATGGACCTAGCAGGATCTCGGTGGCTGCAGCTCTCAATAAGGTGGCTGAGGCTGGAAGCTGCAGAGAAGCCAGGCTCTTACTCAAGCCCATGGCTGTGGAGTAGGAAAGGAGAGAATCCACAACAGGGAAATGTGGGAAGGAGGTGGGCAGCACATAGGAGAGGGGCAAAGGTGTGTCCAGGGACTCCCAGGTTGTAGCTAGGGTGCCTGACTGAAGTGACCTCCCCAGCTCAGCCCCCCTAGCCTAGGCTGACTGCATCATGGGGGCCACCACCAACTCGAATGTCTAAAAAAACATGGCCCACAGATTCCTCCAAGGACAGATGGGGCTGAAGTTCTAAGGTTGCCCAAGACCAGGGAGAGCAGAGGAGCCTGAGAAAGAAAGGCTAGGGAGGGCCTCAGGAGAGCCCTGCAGGGGGTCCCGGGGCTGACACTGAAGGATACCAGGAGCAGGCTCAGCAGGCCCCTCCTTCGGTCTGCTCACCAGGAAGCCATTGCTGACTTGATAAAGGTGGCAGGGGATGCAGAGCTGGGGGGTGGGGGTGGGGGGTAGTTGAGACCACAGGGTCTAGGGCAAATTGGGCACTTTCCTGAGCCAGGGCAGCAAAGCCAGCAGGGATAGCATTGCCATTGTGACAGAGAGACCTCCCTATCAGGCAGAGGTCTGAGCTGCCCTCCTGAGACCCCCTGTGTCCTCCAGTTACTGCCATGCACTGTGGGAACCACCAGGTGTGTTACATGTTCCTGGGCGAGGTGGCCCTGGGCAAAGAGTACTGCATCACCATGGACAACCCTGGCTTGAAGTCCCCACCCCTCGGCTTCGACAGTGTCATTGCCCGAGGACATACAGAGCCTGGTGAGCCCTGGGAAGCTGCATGGGTCTGAGGTTAGAGGGAGGGGGCACTGAGGTAGGGGTCTAGGGCATTTTCAGGGAGGAGGTGAGCAAAGAGGGGACAGTGAAGAAGGACAAAAGAAGCAGCCTTTTTCACTGCAATCTTTCCCTTTGTCATCCATCAAACATTCACTGATCCAATACATCCCTCCTAATCATCGGAGAGGGTTAAAAAGTGCTGTGATTGACTGAGCACTGACATACGAGTAGGAGTTTCCCAGAGAGAAACAAGGGAGGATGTTCAGACAGAAAGTCCAGCCCTGGCATGACTTGGGGGTGGCAAGGTAGAAAAGAGCAGGCCTTCCCTATGGCAGAAGAGGAGAGTGTGGGGCAGGACAGACTGGAAAGGCCAGGCACCAGGGACCCCTGGGCCACCCATAGCCTTTGCTGTGCCTTGCAGATCCTACCCAGGACATTGAACTGGAGCTGGATGGCCAGCAAGTGATGGTGCCCCAGGGCCGGCCTGTTCCATGCTCAGAATTCAGCAGCTCCCACTTCTGCCAGAGTGAGTACCTCATCTATCAGGAGAGCCAGTGTCGCCTGCGCTACCTGCTGGAGCTTCACCTCTGAGCTGTTGCCCTACTCTGAGTCCTGTGAAGGGCTGGACCAGGATCATCAATCAACTTACCCATCTCTATTACCCCAAATCCCCCCTTCTCTTTTTCCCAAAAATATATCTATGCCTGGTATATTGGTATATCCCTGTAATTCCAGTATTCAGGAGGCTAGGGAAGGAGGATCACTTGGGCCCAGGAGTTAAGGCAAGCCTGGTCAACATAGGAAAACCTGTATCAAAAACAAAATACTTATGCACCAATTAACAATGTTTTAGCCAGGTGTAGTGGTGTGTGCCTGTAATCCCAGCACTCGGGAGGCTAAGGCAGGAGGATCGCCATGAGTTCAAGGCCAGCCTGACTACATAGTGAGACTCTGTCTCAAAAAAACAGAACAAACAATGTTTTGGTCAACAGTGGACCATATATATGATGATAAACCTATAAGATTATATCACCTTGTAGCCGTCTTAGTTTGTGCAACACACTCTGTGAGTTCCACACCATGAAAGAATCCCTGTTTCTGAGAACACATCCCTAGTGCTAAGTACATTGTTTCTGTTCATATCTAGATGATCTGCAAGGGCCTCAGGCACTCACAGGCAGGGCTTTGGGACCCTGACTGGATTATGGGGCACCACAGCTGTTACTGTTAGGAGGTGGGCTCTGGTCAGAAGAGGCAGGTCACTGGGGATGTGATCAGGAAGGATGTATGTCCCTTCCAGGCTCCTCCCTGGACTCTGCTTCCTGGCCACCATGAAAAGCAGCTTTTCCTCCACTATGCCACTCTGCCATGGTGTTATCTGCCTTGGGGCAGCCAACCACAGCAAAATAAACATCCCCTTTAAGTTGTGGGTGTCAGGTATTGTGTCTCAGCAATGAGGAAGTGACTAAGACAATCACTGTTTCCTATAGTCACCATGTTGTACAATAGATCTCTTGAATTTATTCATCCTAACTGAATTTTGTATCCTTTGACCCACATTTTCTTAACCCCCTTCCCACTAGTCCCTAGTAACCAATGCCATGCTTTACTTCTATGAGTTCAACATTTTTAGATTCTACATAAAAGAAGATCTTGTGGTATTTGTCTTTCTGTGCCTGGTTTATTTCACTTAGCATCCTATCCTCCAGGTTTATACATATTGTTGCAAATGACAGGATTTCCTTCTTTTTAAAGGTCAAGTAGTACCCCATCATGTATACATACCACATTTTCTTTACTCATTCACTTGTTGATGGACACTTACGTTGATCCCATGTCATGACTGCTGAGTAGTTCTGCAATAAACATAAGGTGCAGACATCTCTTGAACAGGTCACTTCCATTTCCTCTGGAGTAGTAAGATTACTGAATCTGTATCACTGCTTCTTCTAAGGCCCTTCTGTGTCTTGGAGCATGAGTGTGCTTCCTCTAATCCCCATTAGCCCTGGCATGGCTGTGGCCCACAGCTTTGCCTCCTGATATGGTAGGTGCGGTAGGGGCTCATTACTGGGACCAGATTAGCAGCTCCTCAAGGGTCTGTGGTTGGGGGCATCGCTGAGAGTGGATTGGGTCCCACTTTACCAGGGGCATCTACCCTGGCCCAGATTAGACATCTGAGAGAGGTGTGTTTACCATGGTATTCTAAGCTTAGACTTCAGGCATGCACAGGTAGGTTTATTAAGTGTGAACCCCCACTGTTCTGTGCCATAACTACCAAGCCTGGGCCTCCTCCATGGTGTCCCAGTACATGGCTACTCCAGCCCTGCTCCAAGGTGCAGACACTCACATGGGTGGATATGAACCACATGCACACACATACATGCCCACCCAGGACCATCACTGCAATGTCCTGCGCTAATAATTGAGGCGCAAAAGAGCCTGTCACTGTCAACTCAACTGTTTATCATTTGGGGACCCACCTGGTAGTTCTCTACTCTAACCTATACATTGCCAGGAGAATCGTGTTTTGGTGCTAAATATCCCTGTACACCTCATGTCTGTTAGAAACAAGTTAAGAGCCAGGCATGGTGGTGCACGCCTGTAATCCCAGAACTAGGGAGGCAGAGGCAGGAGGATCACCCCAAGTTCAAGGCCAGCCTGGGCTACATAATGAGTTCAAGGCCAGCCTGCACTACACAGCAAGACCCTGACTCAGAAAAAAAAATAAATAAATAAACAAGCATCTATCAATGGGCACAAGTCTGGCACCAGGAAAGGATGCCAATTATCGCCCCATGGGTTATGGTTTAGATTTGAAAGATGTTCCCTGGAAGGCTATTATGTTCAGAAGTGGGGCTTTAGAAGGTGATGGGATTATGGGCAGTAGCAGATTAATCCACTGATGAGTTCACAGATGAGTGGGCCGATAAAAGGCTGGCCTAATTGGAAGAAATAGGTCACTGGGGGCATGTCTTTGAAGAGTATCCAGTCTGCCCCTTCCTCCCTGGCTTCTTCCTCTGCTGTCTGATTCCTGGCTGTGTGATGCCCTTCTGCCATGATGTTTCTGCCTTAGAGCCAGGTGACCATGAACTGAACCCTGAGCCATGAGCCATGAGCCAGAATAAACCTCTCCTCCTTTAATTGTGAATGTCACACATTTTGTCCCAGTGAAGAAAAGCTAACACACCATGTAACCCTGTCCACAGTCAGGAGATGCATGTACTACAGAGCAGGCCAGGATCCAGTCTATGGTCACCCACTGCATTTAGCTATTGTAACTCCTCTGTTATCTCCTTTAATCTGAAAATCTACCTCAGCCATTTTTTTTTCTTTTATAACTGACATTTTTTTGGCACTTTTTTTTTTGTATTGGGGATTGAACCCAGGGAGCACTGAGCTACCTCCTAGGCGGCCCCCACCCCACCTTTTTAAAATTTTACTTTGAGAGACTAAGTAAATTGCCCAAGCTGACTTTGAACTTGCATTTCTCCTACCTCCGCTTCCTAAGTAGCTGAGCTTGATTACAGGAATGTAGCATCACCCCTGGTCATATTCTTCACATTTTTGAAGAGTACTGGCCAGTTGTTGTATATAATGTCTCTCAATTTCAGCTTGTCTACTATTTTGTCATGATCAGATTCAGGCTTTGTATGTCTGGGAGCACTACATGGACGATGTGCCCTGGGTGTGTTATACCTGGAGGGTTGTGTCCCATTCTTGGAGATGTTAATTAGATTTGATCACGCCATTGAATTGATGTCTAGCAGGTTTTTCCATGGTAAAGCTACCATTTCTCCCCTTTTTAATTAACCAGGGGACACGTTGTAAACTATGAATTCCTCATTCCTCATCAACTTTCACCCACAAGTTTTAACATCTATTAATATTTACCTGAAACAAATTACCTGAATAAGTTCCGCTAAGATGGTTGTAAATGGTAGTGACTGAGCTCCATCATTTCTTTTATATCTACACATATTCTATATATTTATACATATGTATATTATTATCATATGGATCTTTATTTTATTCAGTGGGTTATAATCCATGATTGTCATTACATATTGTGATTCTCAGATTGTCTCAGATTTAGCCAGCAGAAGGTCCCTTTGTGTATCCCTGTCATTTTTCTTCTTTTGAGTACCTCCTTACTTTCTGACAAAACAAGATATTCCAAGTTCATGTTGTACAAATCTGGAATCAGCCATTTCCAAGGAGCCTTGGCTCCTTGGGGCAGGAAATAGTGTTTAGAATCCAATATTGGGGCTAGGAAGTAGGGTATATGTAGCTAAATAATAAACAGACGTCTATCTATATCTATTTCTCCAATTCTAATCAAGCACCACAGATTTCTTCCATTCTTCCCCAATCCCATATTTCCTCCCTTCTCAAACAGTAAGCACCTGGGTTCCCATCAGTATCAATATCAATGTATTTGCCTTATCCCACACAAAAATGAGTTTCAGAATTCCTATACTCATATCATTGTAAAAAATGAACTTTCTGGGCCGGGGATTTAGCTCAGTGGTTTTGCCACCTGCTGCTGAAGCCCAAGGACCCGAGTTCAATCCCTGGTACCAAAAAATAAAAATAAAAAATAAAAAGCTTTCTAAACAGAGCTCAAGATTTACTTAACCTTATTCAAGATTATCTTTTTCTCTTTAGGCTGAGGGTCAAAATAAGTGAATAGATTCAAATGTTGCTTGAATGTGTTTCTTGAAATTGTTCTTTGTTTCTCTTCAATGTGGTTCTGTTATTCATTTGCAATACAGGTAGGTTCATTTGTCTCTATTGATACATTCAAGAAGTGTTCTTCACCCTTATTAATTTATGGATTTCAATCTGTAATGAATATAACACTAATATAGCTCCAGAGGATTCAGACTGTACAGCGTGTGTTCAGAAGAGTCCTCCTGGCCCTCTCACTCTCTTCCAGTTTTATTTGTTTTGGGTTTATCCTTCCTGTTTTTTACCCCCAGTGCTGAGGATTGAACCCAGGCTTTCACACTGAGCTACATCCCCAGCTCTTTTTTTTTTTTTTTTAATTTTGAGACAGGATCTCGATAAACTCCTCAAGTTGGGATTCAATTTGCAATCCTCCTGCCTCAGCCTCTCAGGGTGCTGGGATTACCAGTGTGTCTCACCACACTTGGCCTTCTTCTTGTATTTGTTTTGCAAGTTTCATAGACACACACAGATACATGAATGCTCACTCAGTCATTCCAAAATGTTTTCATTTTTAATTCATTCTAGTGATTTTGGAGGGAGCAGCACTCTCTAGCCCACCATCGACTCCACCACTTGCCTTTTCTAATCCTTTTTTCTCATTTGCTGCTCCCACCTAGTCCAGCTGAGCTCTCCTCAGGCCTGCAGGCCTTGTGGACAGAACTCTAAGAGGCTGGTGCCGGGGCTCCAGCTGTGTGCTCTGGGGCATATTCCTCCACTCTCTGGGCTTCAGCCTTCTCATCCGGATAATGGAAAACTGGACAGGGACCTGCCAAATTTCAGCACAAAAAGTCAAACTAGGCAGTTCATGGCTGATCTCTACCATCTGGATCTGCAGTGATGCTGGCCATATGCCTGTGATGGATTGGGGCGGGCATGTGTTTGAGGAAGACTCAGCCAAGTTCCCTGCTTCTGCATTCTAGTAAAACAGGCTCACAACCAACATACGCATAAATAGGAAATGTAATATCAGGTAAGGAAAGTGCCAGGAAGAAAGCTAAGGTAAAAGAGTGCCAGGAAGATGGAATAATGTTAATGATGATCAGTCAAGGCCTCTCCAGAGGAAACAGCAAGTGCAAAGATCCAGAAGTGGAAAGTGCTCTGACGGGTGAGGAGAACAGGAAGATGATTGCTGTGGCTGGGTGTGTGGAAAAAAAGGAGGAGGAAGGGAGGCAGAGATATGGGGAGAAGGCAGATAACAGAGGCCACCCCATGGCACAGAGGAGCTGAGATTTCAGGTGATGGGGAGCTCTTGGAGGAACAGGAGCAGTCGTGGCCCCATCTGATTGTTTTAAGAGGGACCCGCTTCAGCTGCTGGGTCAAGAGAAGATAGGAGGGTATCAGTCAAGATCTAGCCAACTGAAACAAATTACTCAAGGTAACCAGACAAGGGGAATCTGATACAGGGGGGAAACTGAGCTACGAAGAGATGATGAGGCAATCCAAAAATGAGAAACAGCAAGAAGCACCACCATCATACAGGGTAGAAGGTTACCGGAAGGAAACACTGTTCTGATGAGTGCTTCTCCCAGGATCACTTTGCAGGAACCAGACCCACAGGAGGCTATCTGAAAGTAGTCAGGGCTGTGGGGAGAAAGGGTCTTCTACAGGGGGATCTGGAGTCCCAGGTGGGGCATGAGACTTCCTCCTTCCATTCTCCTGTCTTCTGTTAGTAATGTCCACTCAATGCACACTCCCAAAGAAGCCAGGCAAGTATAGTTCCCATGGAGGCAGTGCTGGGAGTGCAGATGCCCAGAATAAGGTACAAGAGCAGAGGATGGCAGCCTGGGCGTCAGAGCCCTTTCCTGGGTAGCCTATGAGGTAAGGGGCCAGAGGAGCAAGGAAAAGGGAACAGATCTGAGGGCAAACAGGCAGATGGCCAGCATAAGGTGAAGGAGCAGAGGCCAGGAGATCAGTTAGAAGGGGGCTGCAATGGTCAGATGAGAGGTGGTGAGGGCAGAAGCCTGGGTATTGGGGCTGCTGGTGAGAAATTGCTGGATTTTGGATACACTGATGGGTTGCATATGGGTGCAGTGGAAAGGGAGGCATTTATCCTGAGAAATTTGCTAAGATGGAGACTCTAGGAGGAGCAGGTTGAGAAGGGGTCAGGAGTCATGGTTCTGTTTTGAAATAGGAAGTTTGAGATGCCCATTAGGTCAGTCCTAGTGGAGATATTGAGGAGGCAGCTGAAGACTCAAGCCTGGGGTTTGAGAAAGAAGAACTTCAGATCCATATGCAAGATACCAGGGCATAGATGGGGTTTTGCCATGAAACTAGAGTTACCCATCTTTCCCTGAGCCAGCCACTTTGAGATACCACACACTGATTGGCCAGGACTGACTTTTGTGCCTCCTGGGGAAAACAGAGGGTGGAGATCTTGCTTACTCACACTGCAAGTCCTGAGAATTGGGGAGGGGTGGTTTCTAAAGAAAATTCAGGGTAATTTTATCATAAGAGGGCTTGTTTGCTATCAGTAAAAACAAACAACTAGCAGTTGTCTGCTAAGACTTCCTCTCATTTATTCCTCTCACTGTCACGGACACCCATTCTGCCTCAAGTTAATATTGGCCAAGCACCTACTATGTGCCATGCCCTGGGATTTTCCTTCCAGGACAGCACTCCTCCTGAGGCCCAGATTATACCTAAGGGTCTTCCTGCTCCTTCTAACCAGTTTGAGCTAACTGGTCCGATCACCCCTGCACACATACATCCCACTCTGGGAAAGGCAGGACAGGGCCTGGCTGGCTCCAAAGGGACACTGTAACTCCCTCAGTCTCAGCTCCAGCCTGGCACCTGCTCTGCCCACCCCCGTACAGCAGTGCCTCCAGCCTCTAGCTGGCAGCTGCTAGGACCCAGGGGGCTGGCGCCAGGCCCTGCCCCTCCCTTGCCAGCTCCGTGTGTCTCCAAAGGACAACATCAGAGTGACAGCCAGTACCATCTCCGACAGAGGCTGAGTTGCTGGAGCCGGGCTGGGGCAAGGGGAGAGCGCCGGCAGGCTCAGACTTTCACTCTCCAAGGCACCAGCCAAGCCCCCAAGAGAATGGTAGCCCGAGTGTTGGAGTCCCCTCCTGGGCAGCCTATGAGGTGAGGGGCCAGAGGAGCAAGGGACAGGTAATGGGAAGTGAGGCGCTGAAGGATCCCGTCCACCCTCTGCGTATCACCACAGGTGAAGCCTGAGCACTCCAATGGCCAACACCACAGTGCTGATCGTCACCGTCACCGAACTCGCAGGCTCGGTAGGCTTGATCCTGGCTGTTCTCGTGGAGGTGGGGGCCCTGCTGGGCAACGGGGCACTGCTCGTCGTGGTGCTGCGCACTCCAGGACTGCAAGACGCGCTCTACCTGGTGCACCTGTGCGTAGTGGACCTGCTAGCGGCCGCCTCCATCATGCCGCTGGGCCTGCTGGCCGCGCCCCCTCCCGGGCTGGGCCACGTGCGCCTGGGCCCCGCGCCGTGCCGTGCCGCACGGTTCCTCTCCGCGGCGCTGCTGCCCGCATGCACGCTCGGTGTGGCCGCGCTTGGCCTGGCGCGCTATCGCTTCATCGCACATCCGCTACGGCCAGGCGGGCGGCCGGCGCCCGGACTTGTGCTCACGGCCGTGTGGGCCACCGCCGGGCTCCTGGGTGCGCTGTCCTTGCTTGGGCCACCGCCCGCGCCGCCCCCAGCGCCGGCGCGCTGCTCTGTCCTGGTCGGGGGTCTTGGACCCTTCCGGCCGCTCTGGGCGCTGCTGGTCTTCGCGCTGCCAGCGCTCCTGCTGCTCGGCGCCTATGGCAGCATCTTCCTCGTGGCGCGCCGGGCCGCCCTGCGTCCCCCGCTGCCTGCGCGCGGCGCCCGGCTGCGCTCAGACTCTCTGGACAGCCGCCTCTCCTTCTTGCCGACCCTCCGGCCTCGCCTGCCTAAGGGCAAGGCGGCCCTGGCCCCAGCTCTGGCCGTGGGCCAGTTTGCAGCTTGCTGGCTGCCTTATGGCTGCGCGTGTCTGGCACCCGCGGCGCGGGCCGCAGAGGCCGAGGCAGCTGTCACCTGGGTGGCCTACTCGGCCTTTGCCGCTCACCCCTTCCTGTACGGCTTGCTGCAGCGCCCTGTGCGTTTGGCGCTGGGCCGCCTTACCCGCCGTGCTCTGCCCCGGGTGCCAAAAGCCTGGTACCCTCGAGCCCTTCTGCAGCGCCTCAAAGGACCCCCAGATGGCCCTGCCCTAGGCCCTTCTGCGGCACCCCAGCAGGCCCGCGAATTGGCAGGAGGACCCAGCCTGAGCCTACCAGAGACCACTTGAGAGCTCCCTCTCTTGACTGGAGAAAGGACGGTGCTATCAGAGGAGACCTATCCCACCTCCTGCATGGGTGGCAGCAGGTGTTCAGCCTGGACTTTTGGCTCTGAAATGGGATTTTGTCTGCAGTCTGGCAAGGCCCAGAGACTTCTTAGGAATCCTGGGTTCTGGGCCAAACATGGCATGGCCTTGTGCACAACCTACTCTCCTGAGACCTGTTTCCCCATCTGTACCCTGAACCATTTCTGAGGGCCCCTCCAGCACAGGTTGTGAAACTCATGGATGGTCCCCAAGTCCAGGGAGCACAGAAGGTGGCAGGGCCCACAGACAAAAGGTCCACAGCTAAAGTGATGGGCCAAGCAGCGAAGGGTGTGAGGTATATCCACAGAAGGAGGAACCAGGGGAGAAACACTCAGAAGGACTTCCCTGATATCTGAACCAGGGAGAGGCTGGACAAAGCTACTGCTCTTCTATCTACTTTTACAATGTCCAGAAGACAACTGGACCTGTCTGATGCTAGAAGCAGAAGCCTGGGCAACCCCAAAGGGCCCTGAAACCTGAGAACTGGTGTGTGGATGGGGCTGAAGCCCAAGCAGGGCTAGTGGATCCACAGGTGCAGCTTCCACTGCACCCATTTTCTGCAGGTTTTACCATCCCGACACCAGTATTTCACACCTTTCTGGTCGCTGAGAATATTTATTCAAAAACAGGGATTGAAAAAACTGTACAGAGTGTCTGCTGCTTGGGCCCCTGCCCCCCAAGCCACTCCCCCAGCCACCCAGCAGAGCCCCCTCTTGGGGGTGCCCCTGACAATCCCAGCCAGTCCATTCCAGTCAAAAAGTATTATCCATGGAAGCAGCGGGAATCTGCAGGGAGGTGGAGAGAAGCTTGGCCCAGCCACCCTTAGCCCTCCCTGATTCCCACAGGGGGGCAGTAGGTGGGAGGCCCCAAGGGATGGAGAATACATGGACACCCGCACCCCCATGGTGGGGCACTAGGGAGGCCCCTGGCTGCTCCTAGAGCTGAAGGTAGGGCCCTCTGGCCTAGGACTACTGCAGCTCCCAGAACCCTGGCCCAGAAACTGCCCCTTCTCTGAGAGTAGGAACTCCAAAGGTGGGGGACAGGGTGGGGGATGTATCCATGCGCCTGGCGTTAGCGGCTGCATTTGGGACCCCAGGGTGGAGTCTCCCTGGACAGGTAGGATGCGGAGGCAGACCCTGCCGGAGGTCCTGCCTGCCCCAGCCTGTACCTCAGCTGGCCTCAGTAGGGGGAGAATTTCTGCCGCTCAGCTTTCTTGCTCCCATTGGCCGCTGCCATCTTGGCAGTGTAGGCCGCCAAGCCCGGTGGTGGCCCTGGGGAAGCAGGTGGTAGAGCCAAGAAGGGCACAGGCTTGAGGCCGATGAAGTTGGAGAGGGAGATGGCATAGGGTGTGCCCAGCAGGCCTGGGGGAGCTGTGGGCAAGGCCGTCAGGGGTGGCGAGAAGGGAGCAGGCAGGTCTGCGGGGGCCGAGCCGGGCGTCCCCCCAGAGGTAGACTTGGCCGTCTCTAGACTGGAAAAAGGGATATAGAGGGAAGATGAAGGGGAGATGGGATGAGACAGAGGCAATGAGGGAAGATAAACAGCTTGAGATTAGCCAAAAACAGAGGAACTGAGAGCAATAATGGGGTAGATGTGCTTAGGGGTAAGATAGGAAAGGTGGAAATGTGAGGAGGGAGGAAGGATAAGCAGATATAGTATGGGGTGAGAGGAGAAATGGGGCTGGGGCCAAAGACCCAGGGGAAAGAGACAGCAATGGGGAAAGAGAACATGAGGGTGGAGCAATATGGGGGACTTGGGTAGAATACCATGGAGATGTGGGAGTTCATGGCAGCAGGGGACCAGTCCAGGGAGAAAGGAGATGAGTTCTCCCTTCCCCAGTTGGGTGCCCCCCCCATTGCCCACCCATGCTCACCAGGCAGTAATGAGGTACTGGGCCAGGGCGATGGAGACCGGCGAGCCAGTGATGGTTACGTGCCGCTCACCAGCACCCTCTGCTTGGTTCCCGATCTTGATATGTGCCCCTGACATCTGGCGGATCTCGCTGATCTTGCTGCCCTGGCGCCCAATCACGCAGCCAATCAGCTAGGGAGAAGGCAGAAGTTGACCCTAGGCAAGGCCCAGAGCCCCACCTCCCCTACAACCCACCAGCCACCACATCCCCTGCTCACATCATTGGGAACCAAAAACTCCTGGGAGCTGGTCTGTGCACTGGGATCCAGTCCTGAGGCAAAGAAGAGGAACTGAACCTCTCTGAACCCCATGTCCTTCAGAGGGGGGCTTCCCAGCCTCTTGGGTCTGCCCCTGCCTCCTCCTCCACAGGCTGCTTACCTGGCACCACACTGGGTGAGGCAAAGGGGACCGCATGGCCCGACAGCTGCTGGAGCTTGGTGACCTGTGCCAAAGAAGAGGAGTCAGAGGTCAGAGGAGGCTTAGCACAGAAATGGGGGTCTTGGGCTGTGGCTCACTCACCTCAGCAGGGGTCACAGCTCCATACTGACCCTGAACAGAGAAGCCCTGTGGGGACAAAGTAGGTGGAGAGGCTGTTACTGTGACAGGTCAGGGCAGGCTGACCAGGGTCATACCTCCCCCTCACCACAATTTCTTCTTTTATCCCCTCCTTCAACTCGGCCCCCCCTTCTCCTATAATGCTTTCTATCCCTCCTGCTGTGCCCTCACCTGGTTGGCGGAGAGGAGGACAGTACCTAGGGAGAGGCTCGGATGGTATGGGATAGTGGCTCCTTTGGGTGGGGACTGGAAGGCACAAATGAGGAGGCGCTGTTGGGACCCTCTCAGGCCCAACTGCCCAGTAGCCTCAAGCCCCCCAGCAGGACCCCTAGATAAATGCACCCCCGCACACTACAGCTCATAATCTATCCCTGCAGCCCCACCCTACCCCACTTGGTGGCACAGGGCCCATCTCCTGCCCCCTCTCTCTTTGCCCCAGGGTAGCACCTCCAGAATAACAGCGCAGATCTGTCGAACACACAAGATGATAGCATCAGGCACCCCGGACACAGTGACGGCACGCTCTGTGGAATTGGGGAGCAGGTCCCCTGCCACCTGCACCTGGGCACCTGTAGTCTGCAAATGAAAAACAGAGCCTACTTCTGGCTGCTCCAACAATCCCTAGAAGGGCTCCCAGTCTGAATTCCACCAGGGGTATGAAGCCATAAGCACAGGGGTCTTCCACAACTACAGGGTGGGGAACTCCCTATGGATGGCATCCCTCTCCCCTTACCTCTCGGATCTCCTTGATCTTGGTGCCAGCCTTCCCAATCAATGAGCCACACTGGCTGGCAGGGATGACAAGGCGCAGAGTCACGGGAGGCCTAGAGACACTGCCCCCATTTGCAGGAGCAGCACAAAGGTCCTGGGGCAGGAAGATGGTGGGTTGGTCACATGCACCTACTCCTCTCCCACCCCACCTCAAGTACCTTCCGGCTGAGGAATTAGGCAGGTACCCCTTCCTCTTGCTCCTCCAAGGGAACACTACCCTAGGCTTGACCTCCCCTCCCACCCATAGCCACTATCTGGAATCAGAGACACACTCCTCCCTTCCTCCCAGGAACCACCCTTGAACTCCCAGCCTGCCAGCCCCAACCTCATCCAGCTTGAAAGCAATCATGGAGACTGCATGGAAGACAGCCGCTGTGGAACCAGTGATGGTGGTGATGCGCTCAGGGCAGGACCCCTCGGAAATGGTGATCCGGGCACTGCTCTGCAGGTACAGATCGGGTGCCAGGTAGCAGGGCACATTCCCCACTCACCAGTCCTCAGTAGAGGCTAGAAATTGCCAGCCTCTCAGACATCCACTGCTCTTCCCAAATGGAGTGGTTCAGGTATCTCCCCTCCCTCCACATCAGGTACCCTGGACTCCTCCCCCAAACTCCTTCCTCACCTGCTCCCTGATTCTCTTGACAGTCTCTCCCTTCTGTAGGAGGCAAAACAGAGAATCACTCTTAGCCTCAGTGGTCACCACCTGGTAGCCTGGGCTGAGGGGAACACACCAGGCAGAACTGGATACCTACCTTCCCGATTATGCTGCCCACTTCCTGAAAACAAGATGAAAGTGGAGTCAGATGGACACCGATCCCCCCGCACCCCCCAGCACCCCCCACCCCCCCCACCCCCGCCAGCAGAGGTCCACCAAATCTGCACTGGCTGGGCCCTCCCAGCCCCTCCCACTCACCTTCCCATGCATCAGCATCCGCAGTGTGAGGGTGATGCTAAGCTCTGGCTCCTCCTCCAGCCCCGCATCTGAGCTGCTCATCCTGTCAGGCGGGGCTGGGGCCACAGTGGCCTGGGAGTGTGTCCACGCCGTGGCCTGGCTAGCTCTGGTAAGGGCAATGAAAAGGGGTCAGAGAGGAAGCCAGTTCACCCTGCCCCTGCCCTTACATGAGGACCCTGACTAGAGCAATCTAATTAAACTCCCAGAGAAGGGAGACAGAATGGATTTTGAGTTCCAAATGTCCTGACCACTGTGCTTATATGTGTCTCATTAGCTGTGTAATGCTGGACAGGTCATTTAACCCTTCTGGGCCTCAGCTTCCCTCATCTCTAAAAGAGATACCAAGCCTGGGGATGTAGCTCAGTGGCACCACACCTGCCTGGCAAGCGCAAGGTCCTGAGTTCGATCCCTGGTACCAAAAATCAATCAATAAAAGAAATAACAAATCTTATCCACCCTCAAATTAGGACAATTAAAAAGTCAGCACATACACCGTGGGGATTCAGTCTCCCTGTCATTCCCTTCCTCTCATATGAGGAGGGCTAGGGTATATACCTCAGTGGGAAAGTTCTTATCTAGCATGCACAAGGTCCTGGCTTCAATCCCAGCACCAACCAATCAATCAAAGAATTAACTAGGAGACCTACAGGAGTACAGAAAGGACAGCCTCATCCTTGATCTCTTGAAAGAGAAGACCCCTGTGGACTGGGCCCTGAAGGTGGAGTTAAGGTTTAAAAATTACTCCAAACAAAAACCCAGCTGTCTGGAGGGTGGAGGATCAGCTGCAGAGGAAGCTGGAGCAGCCTTGGGAGGTCTTAAAGGGAGGGCAGCAAAGCTGGTGAGGTTCTAGACAGGGTCCTCTTGCCCCGGCCTTCCACCCGCCTCCAGAGGCTGATCCCATCTTCGATAGGTCACCCGAGCAGAGGCTGTTTATGGACAGCTCTGAGCAGAATGCATTTAGCTCTGGGCTGGGGTTGGGAGAGGGTGTTCAGAAGTCTGCACAGTGGTGTTTTCATCGCTTTCCTATGTGCTCAAAATGGCCCTGGCACAGGAGATGTGAAGCTTCCAGGCTGACCACATTCCCCACGTGGAACACTTTCTACTGTACCAAGGGCTGGGGATTTAGCTCAGTGGTGCCACCACCTGCCTCGAAATCACAAGGTCCTGAGTTCAATCCCCGGTACCAAAAAAAAAAGGCAAACTTTCTACTGTAGCAGAAACAACCCCTGAGTTCAGGGTCTCAATTTCCTCCCCCATATAATAAAGAGGATATGTACCATCTCTGTCTCCTTGGGATTGGGTGATGGGTAAGAAAGGGATTCAGTGGGCTGCAGGAATGTCAAGGCCATTAACTGCTAGAGGAAGGTGGAGCCTGAGATTAGCTGCTGGGATTAGCTCAGCTGCTAACCCTCCCCACAAGATCCCTTTTTGTGCCCCAACTTAATCCTGAACCTTAATCCTGCTTGGAAATCCTTCATCGGCTATCTCCCGCCAAGGCTCAGCCTTGATGGGGAGCTCACTGGGAGCCTAGAACTCAATGAGGACAGGGAGTAGGACCAGCTGGTGCCAAATCTGGGCCAAAACTAAACCCTAACCCTGCAAATTCTTTTTACCCCAGAGGCTGGGAGTGGGAGGCAGCCAAGGATGCAAAACTAGTCTTGGAGCACATGGGAGCCTCTGGATACCTACTCCCTCAGCCCCTGTTCTGTCCTGACACGAGGGTAAAGGGCATGGAGCTCTATCTAGTGCCCCCTTCTGAACTCCTCTTGCTAGCCAGGGCTTGGGATGGAATAGGAAGGGGGCTCACAGCCTGAGGGACAAGTGCACATGTGGTCTCCATTTCCCCACCCCTACAATAGGGATGCCAACCCTGCTCCTCCTTCCATTTGAGTTCTGTAATAAGCTCCCCAGAGAGTGAAGACCAGCAGTAGATGAAGGGACTGTGCATTCTGGCATTCTAGCCAACCTCTGGTGCTGGCTGCCCTTGCTAGACATTCCCCTGGCTGCCTGCACTTCCCCCATCAAAGCACTTGTGATGACGCGCTTGGTTTCTGCCTCCCTGGACAGCCAAGCCTGGGAGGCCCTTAGAAAAGGAACCAAGGCTACCAGCTTCTGCTTGTGTCCTGAGGGCTCAGCTCAGAGCCAGGCCAGAGAAGGTGCTCAAACATACTGGTGGCTGAGCAGATGAATTCACCATATAGGGAGTGGGAATCCAATACCTAAAGAGGGTCTATAACCTGCCCAAGGTCACAGAAAGGAAAGGCCTGGAGGAACGGCAGGGTCCTTCCTGCTAGTGTGTGGCTGACCTAGGCCTCATCTGGTCCCCTTCCTGGCTGCTCCTGTCTGGTTCTGCTAGCCCTCTTTCTGGTGGAGGACCTTTTTAATGGTAGGCTCTAGGCTTTGGTTATCTAGGATACCCCTACCTGGCTAGTGAACATGGGTCCTGTTTGGAAAGGGCTATCAGCTTGTCCAGAGTCATGTTCTTAAGCTCTAGAATTTTCAGGAGGTATAGGGACTCTTTAGGGATGGTAATCAGTGGGGGACTTGACATTGTTCCCATACTATCTCATCACCTCTTGTGGCTCAAGGAAAGATGGGTGGGGGGTGCTTAACAACATGGCCAGAACTGGAACTCCCACATGAAAAGGACACCTTAGTCTTCAATAGAGACCCTAATTGTTCCAAATTCAGTGGGTGACCTTGACCTAGCCCTCTTCTGATCTGTACCTTGGTTTACCCAACTAGTACATGTTTGGGGGTTAAGGATGGGAGAGGGTTGCTGGTCTGTGTCTTTTCTGTTCTGAGAGACCCTCAAAGTCTTTCTGTCTCAGGGAGAAAACAAAGGGTCCTGACTCATATCTCAAAATTATTCTCTTAGGGCCCTAAAAATAAGCAGCCCCGTTAGGCATTACTGGCTCCTCTCCCCTCACACTGGGGCTCTAGGGAGGTCCTTGCTGTCCCAGTATGGTGGCCCTTGGGTCTCTGCTGGGCCACCCTCGTGGCAGCCACACATCATACCACACTGACCTCCAGCTCACCTCTGGTCAGCAGGGCTCCCTGGCAGAACATACCAAGCTCAGATCAGCCTTTGACCTCAGGCGTCCCTCCTGCTCCCTGGGCCCCCTCCCCAGACCCGGTGCCCACTCCTTCTGTCCCTGGCTTCCTGCCACTCAGGCTGGAGAGTGTAGGGTGGGGGTGGGGGTGGGATGACAGCTGTGTAAGCGATGGTGGCTGGCCCCTTCCTGCCCCTCCCCCCCAGCTGTCTCTCTTCCATGACAGCTGCCCAATCAAAGGGCTGGGGGCTTAGCCAGCTCCCCCCACAGGCAGGGATCAAGTGTCCACCCTGGCTTTGTTCTGCAGTAAGAACAATCTAGGGGAGGGGAGGGCTCCTGGGGCCAGGCAACTCAAGTAGACTGGCCCGCCCCTTGGGGGATTCCCTCCATTCTGCTGGCTGGAGTGTCTGGACCAGTGAGGGCCTATGGACCCACCTGGGGTAGGGAGAGAGCTTCATCCCCCTCAACTCCCAGCTCCCAACCTAGTAGTATCCTTCTCACTTCAAAAGCAGCCATGCTGGCCACACCTAGTGATGCTGGGGAATGGCTCTGAGCATCGGGCAAGGCAGGGTGTGGCAGAAGGATGGACAGTGGGGTGTGGGTATCAGCACTGAAGGTTCTTCATTCCTCTGCATATCTCCTACTCTGGGGATGCTAACCCTTGCTGATTAGCCAGGCCCCACAAGATATGCCCTAGCATCCTCAGACCCATTGGCCAGCCTCAGTTTTCAGCCTCCCATGATGACCTATCACATCTAGCTTTGGAGGGAGGAAGCTCAGGAGGAGATTGCAGGGGAGCAGCCTGGGATCTACAAATTCCAGCCTCTGGTCTTGATTTAGGTATGTCTCACAGCCAAAGTGCCCAGCAGAGAAGGGGGGCTGGGAAGGGAAGTTCTGACAAGCTCACAGGTGCCAGAAATGCTACAGCATCTCATCATCATTAGACAGTCTTCATAATCAAGAGAAACCAAGGTAAGCCTAGGCCCAGGCTCAGGCCCAGACAGGAACACAGGAGAAAGGCCACACCCTCATGGTGCAGCCCAAGTCACTGGTACCCATCCTGTGTCTCACTCAAATTGAGAAAAGGCATCTAGCATCCATTCTCCCTGCTGAAGACTGTGCTCATGGTGCTGCTTAACAGACATCCATGGCTCCCTAGTGCCAAAGGAATAAAGCTTGATCTCTATGAAGTGGGATCAAGGCCCTTCATAATGCAGCCCCTGCTAACCTCTCTTGTCTCATCTCTATCCCATCCCCCAAACACACCAGGCTCCAAAAACAGCCCAGGCATCTCCAGGTCTCTGAGCTGTTGATTCTAGCTTGAAATGCCCTTCCTCCTCACACTCTCTGTCACAATCTTTCTCAAATGCCACCTCCTCGATGGAGCCCTCCCCAACGTTCCAAGTTAGATGTAATCACTGGGCCTCTGCACCTCCCAAAGATAGGGCCACAACTCAAAGGAACCCCTGATGGGGATTTCTGGGCCTGTCTTTCTACTACACTGAGAGTTCCCAGGAGGATATGAGATCTAGGACTAGGCTCAGGGTGAGGGAGAGGAATTAGGGCTCACTGGCCTAGGGGATGTAGGGACCATAAGGCTCCCTAAAGCCTAATGTAGAGACCTGGGACTAAGGGACTAACCAATGGGCAGAGCCAGGACCTACATACACAAAATTCCCAGCTCCTTCCTAAGCACCCCCACCCCTTGCTCTTGCTGTTTTTCCAGGTCTAGAGGCTCCCTGGGCATGTTGCTAGGGTGAGGAATAGGGGCTGGTATGAGACTTCTGAGAGGCCAAACAGGTTTCCCTAGGAGGACAGGGGCTAGGGAAAGCCACAGAGTGCGGGGCAGGTTTTACAGAGCTGAGCAGGGTTCAGCCTATCACGACTGGGAAAGCCTCACCAACTGAGAGAGGAACCTGAGGCCCAGTGAAGGGAGCTGTTTGCAGGGCTTCACCAAAGGCAACTGGCAGACTGGGATAACCCAAGGTCCACCTGTGCAGCGCAGCTCCCTCCTCAATCCTCCTTCAAGAGATCTGCGCCACAGGGCAGTGGTGATGGAGGTTGCAGAGAGGGCAGTGAAGGGGCTGGGGAGATGGACAGAGCCTGTCTGGGGACATAGGGTGGGGCTTCCAGCCACCAACGGCCTGGACTGCCAGGGTGTGTGGGCTGTCCGCTCCCAGCCCCCCACCCTCAGCATGCAAGGAGAACAATCCCCTTGTGTTTGGGCAGCCTGAGCCTGCATGCTGATGAAGGCTGGGGGTGGGGGCTGGGATGGGGGCGCCTTGGAAGTTGAGGGGGTTCCAGGACCTAGAAGGGTTAGGTCTTCAGCTGGAGAAACAATAGGGTCTCAGGTGCCATCCATGAGGGTGACCTCACAAAACAGGGCCAGAGCTCAGCTTTTGGGGAGTGCCTGGAGTGTAAGGGCCCTTTGTAGGGAAAGGAGAGCCTGGAGACCCATGTCCCCATGGTGCAGCATGAAGGTAATCATCTTGGGCTTGGTGGGGACCCAAAGCCCCACATGCTGGGAGAAGGCCCAGGATGCATCCCCTTGAAGACCACTCCCCTGGGTACTGAGGTGGGGTGGGGCCCTGGGTGCCACAGGTCTCAAGATGGCGGGCCTGGGACAGGAGAGTGAGGAGGCGGGCACCTCCCTCTTCTAGTCTGGCAGGCACAAGAGTCAGGCTGGAGTAGCACAGCCTTTTCTCCCACCTCCCAGGACCCACCCAAGAACATAGGTCAGAGCTGAGGCGCTGAAGAAGGGCAAGAAGGACCACTCTGCACTCTAACTATGGTCTCCATACACCCTTGGCCTGGAGGTGTGTATCTGGCTCCTCCCGGGACTGCAGAGAATGGGAAGGGGTGTGTGCCAGCCAAGAGCTGCAGGAGAATGGCAGAACAAGCAGAACCCGAACCCAGAGCAGAAGGTAAGAAAAGAGAAGGTTCAAAGGACAGAAACAGCAGATGGGATGGGGGCCGCAAAACTGGTAACTGAGGTCCAGGAAACCCCTCCTTGGTCCGGGGGCTCCTCTGGCAGACCAGCGCCCCCCACCTGGGCAGGCCTTGGCCGCACAGGACAGGGAATGTGTTCCTCACAGCCTCCCAGGACCGTAAACTGTGCACCGGGGCGCGGACTACCCTGCCCCCAGCCGAACCCCCAAACTTCGCGGCCCGCCGCGCCCTACCTCTCTGGGGCTGTCCTGCGACGGCGGCGCGGCGGCTGGGCCGCTCAGTCCCACATTGTCCCCGGGAGAGGCGGCCGCTCACAACTGCGAGTGACATCAGCTGCGAACAATGAGGGGTTTGACAGGCGCGGAGCCCGGCCGGCCCGAAGCCCGGCTCCGCGCCCCCCCACCCCCGGCCCGCCTGGCCCGGCCCCTCCCCGCCCCCTCCCCGGATCCGATTACAGCGCGGCGGGCCCGCCCCAGCTGCCCCAGTGCCGCAGCCATGAGCCCCGCCCCGCCCCACGCATCGCGGTGCGTCCCGAGCGGCGGCCGCTTCCGGGAGGATCCGCGCCCCTGCCCCGGGCTCCTGGGCCCGGCGTGGGTCCGCGTGGAACACCATACCAGCCACCGTCCTCCTGCGCCGCCCACCCAGAGCGTTCTCCGATCCAGCGCCTCCGCGAGCCCCCTGCGTCCCCCATTTCGGCCCCGCCTCGCTCCGGCCCTAGTCCCCAGGCGCTCGGCCTTCGACCCTTCACTCTGCCCGGCCTTCTGGGCTTCCGCGGCATCCTCCGCTCTGGGTCTCGCCCTCCGACACCCGCTCCCAGCAGCTGCCCGCGGCTTCCGTACCGCACCACCCGACCGGTGCGCGCAGGACAGGTTACCATGGAGGAGGGACCTGAGTCGTGTGGCCCTCGTGCACCCCACCCCGTGGTGCTCCCAAAGCTATCCCCAGAGTTTCTTCTTGGGCCAGGGTCGGAAAGGACGGGGCCCGGGGGGATAAGGAGAGGGGGGTGGACTGTTCCCAAGTCCCTTGCTCCTCCCCACCGTGGGAGCAAATACAGTATTCCTCCCCTTCTCGGTAATCGGCTCAGCCTAGTCCCACTGACCTCCACCTCCCCCCACAGCCGAGTCTCTTGGCACCTGGGTGTGTGTGGGTGGGGAGGGGAATCCAATCTCCCTTTCCCTCCATCTGGCCTGGTGGACAAAGGGCAGGGGGACCATCTGGTGCCGCCAGGGTGGGGGAGGGGCCACCGTGGCAGTCCCAAGGGGCGGGGGGAGGGGCGACGCTCCGGAGACAGCAAGAGCCTGTGGGGTCTAATTGCAAAGCTTTATTTCACCGACCTCCACAGCCTGTCTCCCCACTCCTTAAACCTCAACGCCGAAAACAAGCTTGGCTGAGAAGACTCAAGCCTGATAACGGGTAGGGGGTGAAGGTTGGAGGCCCCAGAACCAGAGGAAAAAGCAGGGAGAGCTAGAGGCAGGGGATGGCCCTGGGGTCAGTTCTGGACTGCAATCTGTAGTAACCAGTCGGTAAATAGGTGGGGTCTAGGGCTGGCCACACCCCAAGCCTGGCACGAGGTTGGTCCGTGAGATCCCCACCTTCCCAGGCTATGAGGAGCTGCACAGTTTGAAGTCCACTTGTACTTATGCAAGCCCTGTGCGTGTATATCCAATGCATCTGGGAAGATACAGTCGGGTCACAAGTACCCAGTCAGTTGCTTCCAAGTGCAGGGACCTACCTGGGATCATAGATGGCTCTCATGTGTAAGTATGCATGTGGACATATATGTATTTGTGGTCTCAGAGGGGTGGGGGAGCCGAGGAGGAGATGACTGGCCTGCAAGGCAGAAGAGAGGAAAGAGGGATACCAGAAGAAGCTCCTGGATTATCCTCTGCCAAATTATATCCATTGATTTTTTAAATTTTTCCTCTTGATTTTACCTCATCACTGCAAGTGAAAGAAGCAGAAAACATAGACCCAAAAGATAGGAATCCAGACACATACACAGACAGACACACCTGTTAGATGTGCATGGTAAGCCAGAGCCCACTGAGCAGGGAGACAGATCCTAAAGCAAGTGGGTAGTCAACCCCTCCATTCACAGGGCTGGGCTCATGCCAGCCCCTGCAGGAAGTCCAACAGCCCTGTGTGCCACTCCTCAGGTTTATCCAAGTAGCAGGGGTGCCCTGCCCCCTTCATGACGAGCACGCGGTGGTTGGGCAGCTGCTTCAGGTGCTCAAAGCTGGTGTGACCCATGGGGTCCTGATCGCCATATACAATCAGAACTGGAGTCTGAGAGAAATGGAGGAGGGCAGAGTTAACAGGGCCCAGACACACCAGCCCCAGCCTCTGGAAGGTCAACTCCAGCCCTTCCCACTACTTTCAGTCTCTGTCTGGAGCCACTCTGAGGAGACCAGCTGGCCCAGGGGGTGGGGGGTTGGATTTGTATCTACCCAACACAAAGTTTAACACAGGGTATGACACAGTGATCTGCTAAACAGACCATAAGGTGGAAGTTAGTGGTCAGCTCCTCCCAGAAGCCACCCCTTAGTGATCTAGCCCTAGATGAAGAAGGCTCAGGGATGGACTCTCCCTGGCTCCTGCAGGGGCACTTGGCTTCCCAGGAGGGGTACCTTCACACTGGCATAGTTGGCGGCATTGATTTTGTCAGTGCAGATGGGGGCCACAGGCACATAGCCCTGGAGCTGGGAGCTGGGGGCTGTGAGGAAGGGCAGGGAGTACATGCCACTCAGTGATGGACTGATCACAACTGGGGGGCCCAGCTGTAAGGCCTCCACCACAGCTGCTAGGAAACTGCCAGGGACCAGCTCCCCGAAGGGGGCAGGGGCTGGCACTTCCTTAGAACGCCCCAGACCTGTAGGAATTCAAATGGAGAGACAAGACAAGGGCAGTGAGTAGGAAAACCAGGACTCTTGCTCCAGGAAGCCCTCCTAGGTCAAGTTCTGTGTGCCCAGGTTCCTATAACACCCCCCAGGCCCATGTTTATACCTGCAGCAGCCTGATCTATCATCTCTGTGGCAGACAAAAGGCATTTCCCTCCATGTTTGTGCCCATCTTCCCCAGAATTAAGTATCATAAAGAATCAGGCTCTGAGTAGGGCTGAGTCCTTACTCTCTCATTTATTGTCTATGTGACTTTGGCTAAGTTCTCTCAGCCCTCTCTCAGCTGCTGTTTCCCCTTCTGTTATAAGAGGATAATGAAAGTATCCACATGTCTGAGTGTTGTTAAAATTAAGCTAACAAGGGGCCAGGGATTTAGCTCAGTGGTTTCACCGCCTGCTGCCCAAGCGCAAGGAACTGAGTTCGATTCCCGGTACCAAAAATAAAACCAAAACCAAAAAAAATTAAGCTAACAGTTGGTTAAAAAGGCACTTGGCCATTGGCACAGGGTGGGGTCCTGGAAGACAATGGCCAAGGGGCTTCTTCCATGCTCATCCTTCCTCTTCTGGTCAGTTGCTACCTTTGACAACAGCATTAGCTCCAGACCTGTACAATGAAGAGCCCAATCCACTGCTGGAACCATTCCTGGCCAGGCTGGAGGTCTACCCTTGAGCCCTGAAATCATACCAGCCTTGGCTTGTGAGACGATTAGATGGCCATGCCTCCCCTTCCACACTAGATACCAAGGGCCTGGCAGTCCAGGATGTGAAAGGTGGTTTGAGGGCTGTCCCCCCTCCTCCAGAGCTCAAATCAGAGCTTTTCAGTGGGATGATTACCAAGGGCTACTCCCCACCAGGCCCTGCTATGCCCCCCCAGGACACCAGGAGACACAAGTCTCACTCTTGAACGCTCCCAACAGCCTGTGGATATGGCTCTGTTAAAATGCTTTTCTCCAAAACTGCTCAGCACCTATTACTCCATGTCAGGTGCTAGCTGGAGACCTGCATGGGTAATCTCATTCCATTCTTACTAGGGCCAACCTCAAACATAAGGGTGAAGGCCAGGGATTTAGCTCAGTGGTTCTGATGCCTGCCTCGAAAGCACAAGGTCCCGAGTTCGATCCCTGGTACCAAAAAAGAAAAAGGCAATTGTGAAAAAAAAAAACATAAAGGTGAGACACTTCCTCAGGTAACAGGAGCTGCTGAGCAGTGTATAGACCACATCTAGATCAAGACTGGAGAAGCTCAAAGGAACATGCAGTGTGCACTGAACTCTTGTCAAGCTTAGGGCCCAGCCTGGCTAGGTCCTCCCAATCCTCCAGCCTCAGGCCCTGAGGCCCCGAGGCCTCACCAACCCCTGTCCCAGAAGCTTGTCCCAGAAGTACCTGGCAGGTCAATGGCCACGGCCCGGTAGCCAGCCTGGGCCAGCCTGTGCAGTGTACCCAGGTTCTGCCAGGTCTCAGAAGAGAAGTGGATGCCATGCAACAGCAGCACAGAGAGGCGAGCAGCCTGCCCATGGCCAGGCCGTGCCTCTCGAAAGAACAGGCCCTGGCCCTGCACCTGGATAGTGCCCTCGTACTGCTCCACATTTGCCATTCCTGCTGCCGCTGTGTGGTAATGTGCCTGCAGTTCAAAGCCAGGCAGATGAGAGGCCACAGAACAGGGGAGCAGGTGTCCTGCAGAGAGCAGCAAGGAGGCTGGAGGAAGGAGGGTTCGCTTCCAGGACCCTAGAATGTGCTTTAGGGTCTGGGAGACACGGGTGTTATTTCCACCCCTGCCACTCAATTGGGTGACCCTGGGCTTCAGCTTCCTCATCTACCCCAAGAAAGAATTTAATTAAAAGCTCAAGAAAAAATAATAACACTAAGGGTGCCTGCAGGTAGTTAAGAAAATACACGGGGCTCCCATTACAATTATTATCGCTATGATCCTTTTCTACAGATGGGGTAATCCAATAGTACTAGCTCATAGGCAGTTAACAGGATTAAATGGGGCCCTGCAGGTAAAAACTTGGCACCATGCCTAGAGCATAGTAACTGCTCAATCAACAGTAAACACCTCACTATTTGGCTTATCAATCTCCTTCAGCCCAATGCCAATGGTACAAGGTGGAGGGAAACCAAGTTTGGGGTAAAAGCCCATTTTCCAAAGGCGGAAAACCAAATGCCCAGCAGGCAAAGACTTTAGAGTTCCTTCCAGCAAGGAACGCGGGGTGCTCAGCGTGCAACCCGCTGGGGACCAACGCCTACACATTGCGGTTAGGGGCGCCGTCGCGGGCGCCTCCACGGCTCGCTCGGGCCACACCGCAGACCATAATTCTGGCTCTCTGGATTTAGAGGCCGCACAGAGAAAGGAGGCAGCCCAGAGGGAAGGGGACCTGGGGAGCCGAAACGGTAAGACTTGGGGTATTGGGGTAGGTTCTGAGTGGAGAGGAAGAGAAGGGCGGGAGCTCAAGGTGGGTACCTGAGGAGTTGCGTGATCTCGCTCAGACGGGAGCTGACGAATGTGGGCAGGGATGAGTAGGAAAACTGGGAAAAGGCTGGGGGCGGAGCATGGGCTGGGCCATACTCCGGGGCGCCCTCTTTTGGCTACAGCTGCCTCTGGGTCGTCCGCGCCGCTAAACCCTCTCCTGTTCTCACAGCCACAGGGCCTCAGTTTCCCCAAATCTTTGGCCTCGCGTGCCCCAAGCGCCGGGCTGGGCGCGGTTTCAGACCCCTCGGTGACCTGCCCCCTAAGGACTTGGCACCCCTGCGGAGGAGGGTTCCTTCGGAATCGTACCCCTGCTGCTCCCTTTCGTTCCCCTATCCTCATCCCCAGTTAGGCCTGGCCAGGCCGCGTGGCGCCTGGCAGAAGGGTGGCAGGTTGGACTACACTGCTCCGCCAGAGTCCGACAAGTGGCCTTGAGCGCTGTCCCCGCGCCCTGGAGTCTGTTTCCTCGCCTGAAGAATAGGCGGGAGGCTGCCAGCCTCCGCAGGGTGCCGATGAGGTGTGAACAGGCGCTCTGCAGAGCACCCTGGGGCCAGACGTGGGCGCCCCGCGGAGCCCCGAGCCTGGGACAAGCCAGACGCTGTCACACCGTCGCCATGGCAGACAAGGAGCCACCCAGGCTCTGACCGCGTGTGTGTGTGTGTGTGTGTGTGTGTGTGTGTGTGTGTGTGTGTTAGAGCAAGCCACAGGGGTCAGGGGAGTGGTTGGGCGGGGACTTGGAGCTACTGAGTAATAACAGTATCTAGCATTTACACTGGAGGCCTCTGTGCCCGCCCTGTTCCGAGGCTTGACCCTTCCTTAAATCAGGTGACAACCCTATTCGGTATAGAGACAGAAAACTCAGCCAAAGGAAAGATGTCTCGCTGAGAAGAATCCAGGTGGCTCTCCGCCCGCTCCCAGGCAAAAACAATTAGGAAAATCTGCACTGGGCGGGACTCAGGGTTTAGGCCCCGCCCCTTGTGCCCCTTAATCTGGATTAAGGGCTGGGCCTCAACTGCTGACTGCGCAGGCGTCGCGGCCGCGTTACTCCTCCCCCAATGATCCCAGAGCCAGCAGGGTGGAGGAGACAGCTCTGGGGCCGCCATGCTTTTTGGCTGCTGGTTCCGCCTGAGCGGGGGCGGAGCCGCCCCTTGGTAGCCAGCCCCTTCATACCGGTCGGCGGTAAGTGTCCCCAGGGAGGTAGGTCCGCAGGCTGCTGTGGCGGGCCACTCCCGTCCCGACTGCCTGGGCCGGAGTCCTGCGGAAGGGGCAGGCTCGAGGCAAGAATGTACGTGTCTGCGTGTGTCCAAATATGAGACTGTGCGGTGCGGCATGCGTGCTTCTGCATGCTTATTTGCAGAGATGCGTTCCTCGGTCTGTCTGCATGCTGTATCACTGTATGTATTCCTGTGTGCGTGTGACTGTCTACTTGTATGTGTGCACTTCTGAAGGTCTCTGCGTATCCATCTGTCTGTGCTTGAGTTTCTTGTGTGTAGTTTTAAGATTGTATGTATGTCCATATGCTTGAGTATTTCTGAGAGTCTACATGTGGTTTTGAAAGTGTATGTCTGTCCATCTACCTGCCTGGTGCCTGAACATGATTTTAAGGGTATTATTGCAAGGGATTGATTGTGCACGGCCCAGTGTGTGTGCAAGGAGACTGTGTATACATTATGAGAATAATGTGTGCAAAAGAAAGCATATGGGGGCAAGACTTGATGTCTGTGCGCACTTGTGTACACATGTGTCACTGTCAGTGCTATTACATACAGTGGCCTACTGAGAGCATTAGAGTGATCTGTTGCAAGACCCTTACAATTACCTAGTACTGCCCAACCGTGGGATGCCAAGGCAGTATCAGAAGTTCGGCCCCTCCCTCCTGGGAAACGTGCAAAATCACCAAGGCCTCTCCAAGGTGAACCCCAAGGAGAGGTCCAGTGCGGATCCTCTGCCTTATGGGAACCTGAGCTCATACTGTGTTGGACTAGACTCTTCATGTTTAGGAAGAAGGGAGCAGCATGCTCTTCCTCCACCTGGCTCCTGGTTTTCCCGTCACCACCAGAGGAGCTCCCACTGCCCACCTACTGCCTAACTCTGGAACCTGGGGTGGAGCCTCTGGAAACGCCCCCCAAAATGACATGGAAAGTGGTGTGTGGCCCCAGACTCCTAGCTGTAGTCTGCACCCAGTTGGCACTCAATAAATTGGAATCCCAGAACAAAGCAGACACACTCACGCTAGGCTCAAGAAATGATGACAGAGACACGCCCATCCCTAGGTCTACTGTACAGAAGACTTGGGAGGGAGCCAGATGTAGTGGTGCATGCCTATAATCCCAGCAGGTGGGAGGATGAGGCAGGAGATCACTGGAAGTTTGAGGTCAGTGTGAGCTGTCTAAAAAAAAAAAAAAAAGACTTGGGCAGCCATGAAGTTATCCCATTTTACTGACAATCTGAAAACACAGCACAGTTAGGAAGTGACACAGTCCAGTTTCAAAGGAGGGCTGCCTGCCCTATTTGTGTCCTTTCCTCTGGGTAGGCAGAGGTCCTCAACTGGAAGATTCTTTGAAACAGGTCATTTGGGACAAAACTGGTGGGGGAATCAGGAAGAGTTCGTTTTGCCAGCTTCCATGTTGCCCTTTTCATTTCTAGGTGAACCGTGCTCCTCCCTGGGCCCCCACATCAGCCCAGGCCTCAGCATTTCCTCCATCACAGACATTCTCTGTGAGATCTCAAACAATAGTTGGGGTAGACCATTAAATATTCCCATCAGCTGTAAATTATGTACAGTGTGATAGAAAGAACCCTTCCTAAACACACCCTCAGTGGGAAATCCCTTTGTTTGCACTGTCTTTCTCCTGTGGCAGCCCTCACCACTCTGTCCACCAGCAAGGCTCCAGTTCATCTGTCACTTCCACTAGTTTCCATGTTTTCCTTCTTCCAAACCCAATGTTTAGGAGCCCAACCCTTGGTTCAAATACTAGACCTCTCACTTGCTACTTAGGCAAGAGAATTCACCTTGCAGGGATCTAGAATCATATCTGCCCCCTGGTATTCTTTGTGAACCTGTAAGCTGAGTACACAGCCTGCTTGTCCTACAGTCTTGATGAACAGAAGTGGATTTGGCTGGGACAGTGATGATGGTGGCCACTGAGCATGCTGCATGCCCGAGGGACAACTCAGATGCACTTCCTCATGTCATGGGCTAGCTGAGCTTTTGGCTGGCACGTGGAGTAGTTGGGTATGAATCCCTAGACCTTTGTCCAGTGCAAGAGAAAAGGACAAGGGCTGGACCTCTCCATTCGCAGAGGATGTCAAGATGGGGTTTGGGGTTAGAGTCCAGGAGACTGAGAGTTCAGCCTGGCCTCTTTCCTTTCCCCTCCTCTAGGCTGTGGTGCAGACCTCCATGAGCAGATATCAGGCAGCCCTGCTGGGCCTAGGCCTGCTGTTTATGTTGCTACTGTATGTGGGATTGCCAGGCCCCCCTGAGCAGACTTCCTGGCTCTCAGGAGACCCCAATGTCACAGTCCTGGCTGGCCTCACCCGAGGCAGCTCCCCCATCTTTTACCGCGAGGTGCTCCCACTCCACCAGCGACGCAGGTGGGTGCTGATGCCAAAGGTCTAGTAGAGGCATCCCAGCTGATTCAGGGTGCTCAGAGCCTGGGAGGGCAGTGGGAGAAGCCCAGGAGGAAAGAAGAGTGCCCTGGCCCTACATTTCCCTGTATGCCCACAGGGTGGAGGTCGTGTTGCTCCATGGAAAGGCCTTTAACTCCCACACGTGGGAGCAGTTGGGCACACTGCAGCTGCTGTCTCGCAGAGGCTACCGGGCTGTGGCCCTTGATCTTCCAGGTGAGCACACGCTCTCCGGGTCTAGGGAGGCAGGATGCAGCCATTACAAAAGGGTACCTTTCCAGAGGGGGAGCTGGAGGGACAGAGAAGCCCTAAGGTGGCCTGGGGCATCTGGACCTCCATGTTTGGACAAGCAGTGGCAGGCCACAACATCAGAAAGCACCATGGAAAGGTCTGTTTTTTTGTTTTTTGCTTTTTGTTTTTCGGTACTGGGAATCCAACTTGGGACTTTGCATTTGGCAGGCAGGCTCCAGCACCACTGAGCTAGATCCCTGGCCTGGAAAGGTTTGATTTTTATTTTCTACCTTGAAAACTACAGTGTGAATTAATGTGTCACTCAAAAACTAGAAATGTTACTCACTCTGTAAGCAGTTGTACAAGGGATTTCACTGTATTTTTTCTGACAAACTACATACCTTTTTGTTTTGTTTTGTTTTTAACTACACAGATTATTTGGTCCTTGGTTTTGGTTTCTCTTTTTTAAATTTATTTTAATTTCTTCTTTTTAAAAATATTATTATTATTATTATTTTTTTTTTTTTTTTTTTTTGGGTATTGGAGAGTCAACCCAGGACCTCATGCATGCTAAGCACATGCTGTACCACTGTGCACACTTCTCTCCCTCATTAAGTAGTTTGAGGTTACCAGACCCTTTGCTGGGTATTTCCATATGTACAGATATAATATGCAGGATTGTAGTAGGGGTTGTAAACATGATGAGCATCTTGCCTCCTGAACAAAACTGCCTGCAACTTGGTTTTCTCCCCATACATCATGATTTGTGGATCAATCTAGTCCCTACAGACCTCCCCCTCTGCTGTTAGCTCTGCAGGCCATGGGAGGGATAAACAGGCCATCTTGTGTAGTCATCCTGACCTAGTTAGGGTTTTCAGTGTCAGTTAAAATGTAACTTAAGTAACATAGCTGAAGCATCTTTGGTATGCTTCTTTGAGCATGGGGTCAGTACCCTCTCTAGAGAAGCAATCAAAAACCACTGATGGGTCAAAGGATACATTTTTTTTTTCTTTTACTTTGACAATACTACCTCAGCCTCCAAAAACACTCTATGGATTTATCTTTCCATCAGTCATATATCAAAGTGCCCATTTCCTGACATCTTCCCCAACACTAGTATTACTAGTGTTTTGTTTTATTTTTTAGTTTTGCCAATATGATGAATGAAAGTTGTTTGTTTTTTTTTCTAGCAGGCTTATTCCAAAAATAATTACTTCTGGGAAGTTTGGGGTAGTGTATGCCATGTACCACTGGTCCCCATTGCTTTCCTCCACTGTGGTTGGCAGCAACTCCTAGGCACTTCTCAGCCAGCCTTAGCCCCTGCTGCTGTTCCCAGGTTTTGGGAATTCAGCACCTTCGAAGGAGGCAAGCACAGAGGCAGGGCGGGCAGAGCTGCTGCAGCAGGTACTGCAGGACCTGGAGGTGAAGAATGTCGTACTGGTGAGCCCCTCACTCAGCGGCCGCTATGCCCTGCCCTTCCTGATTCGAGGCCACCACCAGCTACATGGATTTGTGCCCATCGCACCCACCTCCACCAAGAACTACACCCAGAAGCAGTTCTGGGCTGTGAAGGTACTAGACTCTTCAAAAGTCCTAGCACCCTGTCCCTGGCCTGTGTCATGATGGGAGGTGGGGGTCAGGCTTTCAGGTCTTACTGGGAAGCTCATGGCTGCTGATCTTGGATGGAAGAGGTGGGGTATGTGGGGAAGGCTTCCTAAGGTAATACTTTGAGGGTCAGATCCTCACCAGGCTGCAGGATCATGGCCTCCTACCTTGCCCTGCAGACGCCAACCCTAATCCTGTATGGGGAACTGGACCACACTCTGGCCCAAGAGTCACTGCGGCAGCTCCGCCACCTGCCCAACCACTCTGTGGTAAAGCTACCCAACGCGGGCCATGCCTGCTACCTCCACAAGCCACAGGACTTCCACCTCGTCCTTCTTGCCTTCCTTGACCATTTCCCTTGACCAGTTTCCCAGGCCCCAGGCCTGGCCTGAGTGTCAAAGGTCTGGACCACCACTCTGCCCTTCCAAGGAGGCAGTCCCTGGGATTGAAGAGCAGAGGTCAGAGGGGCAGGCCCAGCCTGGACTTCTCATTTCATCTCACAAGCACAATAAAGAAAAGCATATTTGTCTTGCCGGGCGAGTGACAGGTTCTATGTGCTGGTGTGCTTTGGGAGAGGTGGGAATGGGAGGCTTTGGGCTGCTTTGGGGCTGGGGCTAGAGTTGGGAGTCTAAAAGTGCACTACTTCCTTATCATTTGCCTCACTTCTCTGGTGCCTCAGTTTCCTCCCCGGTAAAATGGGCATGATGGTAACACTTAGAATTTATTGTGGATGATGGTTGTAGGATCAAATGCTTCTGGGTAAGTGGGGCACTTGGTCACACAGGGCTGGGGGATTGGAGGTGGGTGTTATTGCTACCACATGACCATTGGGATTGGTGGGAAAACCAGGGTCTGGGCAGCTGAGCTGAGTGAGTTGGGAATGCCCATCAGAGGTGGGGGTGGGGAATGAGGTTTAAGAATTAAAGCAGCATTTTTGTTGAACTATCAAGTCTGTTTGCCTCCTTGCTATGTGTGGGTGAGCAGCCAGAGACTTTGACCCCTCTTGGGGTCGGATGGATCCTTCACTTACCCCTCAGCCTGCCTCCTAGGTCCAGAGGTTGAAGTCTGACCTGCCCTTCCCCCAGCTGGCTGTGCCCCTGGAGCAAAGGACAGAACTGGCTGGGAATACACAGAGCAGCCAGGCACCCAAATGGGGAGCTCCAGTTGAGCACCGCCTGGGCATGGCCAGGAGGACATTTATGCCTCTGCCCCCCTCCATCCCTCCTCTTTGTGGATGCAGAGGAACCAGAGCGTTTGGCACAGTTGGCCAAGGGTGTTGCTCCTCACCCCCCACACTGTCGTACAGCCTTAGGACTACACTCTCTCACCGTGACATCCGTCACACCTACCATCTCACACTCATACTGTCACACATAGAGTCATGCCCACTGTTAGATCCCCGGTGTTACAGATTTGCCCGCACAGTGTCACGTTCGCAGCCACACGTGCTCCCATCTGTACCCTTATCCTCTATTCCTGCAGTGTCGAGCACCCATTCAGCGCCTGGCCAGAGTCAGAACCCCGCCAGTACAAGGACCAGCCTCCTGAGCTCACCGTGCGAGGCTGGCAGACTGGCAACCCAGAGGGTTGACGCATGAAAAGAGGAGGGGTACAGGGAAGCGCTCAGGGCTATGTTTGCCCAACACAGCTGCTGCGACCTTTAGCGTCAAGGCCCGCCCCCTCTCCTTGTGCGCTATCCTGAGGCGGGAGGAGGCCGGGTCTTCAGGCACTGGACCGGCCTGGCTGGGCGGGGCAGGGCGCATGTAGGGGGCGGGGCCGGCTGGGGGCTGCCTGAGGGCGGGGCCCGGATCAGGCAGGGGCGGGCCGGAGACGTCCTTTCCGTCGCGACTGCAGGAGACCTGGACCACTCAGGCTTGCAGTCTCCGGTTTCTGCCCAGCGACGCCGCTCCAACCTCGTGGTGTGCTCGCCAGGGCACTTATAGGCTTGCGATCTCCCTGGGCCCGGACTCCTGGCCACAAGTCCAGGACTGGTGCTGAGAGGCAAGAGCGGGCCAAAGACCAGGAGAGAGCAGAGTGGGAACTCGGGGAAGGGCAGGTTGAGTCTGAGGCTCCCCGACATGAAAGCCAGGCAGTTGGGAGAGATATTTGGAGGAGGGCTCGGAGATCAATGTCGAGATTCAAACCCGAGTCGGCTACTTTCTAGCTGTCACCATACCTCTGAGCGTCAGCTTTCTCCTCTGAAAAGTGAACATTGGAAGGCACAAACTTCCTGGAGCTCTTAGAGGGACTAAATGACACAGAATGGGGGCTCCAAAACAAGGGGTCCTCTCCCTATGGGGCTTCGGGGAGCCGCTGTAGGGAGGGCCTAGGTGCAGGTGGTGTCCGCCGGTTTCCAGCCGCGTTCCCTTCGCCCCCAGCTCATCACACAGCCATGGCCAGCAAGGGTCCTGAGTTCGAGCACCCGTCCGTGACGCTCTTCCGACGGTACCTGCGCATACGCACGGTCCACCCTGAGCCCGACTACGGTGAGACCCCGCGGTTCCGGCGGTTCGGGGTGGGGGGAGCTGGGCGCTAAACCTCCTCCAACTCCTGTCACCCAGTTGAGCCCCGCTCTGTTTCGTCATATAGCTTCGAGGTCCACAGACCAAGCTATCCCCTCCGGCCTGTGGACCACCCGTTCCCTAGAGGCTGTATTGCTCCAGTCTTCCTTCTGGCAGCTAGTTAAGAGAACAGTTTAATCCCAGAACGCTTACAGAGGCACAGGCAGGAAGATAGTTTGAGCCCAGCCCGGGCAATTTAGTGACTTAGTAGGAACCTGCCTCAAAATAAAATTTATTAAAAATTAAAAAGGGCTCGGATGTACCTCAATGAAAAGGGTTCAATCCCGAGAGAGGAGAGGAGGGGAGGAGGGGAGGGGAGGAGAGGAAGAGGAGGGAGAAGAGAAGAGAAAAAGAAAAAAGGAACAGTTTTCCCCCATTCCCCAGGATCCCCAGGGCAGGAGTGGGGTGGGAGACAGGCAGCCACAAGGAGAGGCCCCCAGGAGCCTACTAGACAAAGTCTATCAACTTAGGGAATCAAGCTTGGTGCCTGGGAATTTTCTGAGTGGGTCCAAGCCCCTGCCTGGTGATTTCCAGCTGAGAGCAGCTCAGTAAATCTCTTCAGATTTCTGAGCCATAATTTTCCTATCTTTAAGGAAGATAAGAATTACACCTTGGACTTCCAACCCTGGTCTTTTCCCTGGCCTTCCCAAATGGTCACAGATAGGTCAGAAGCAAATGTCTCTAAGAAATGTGGAACTGTGTAGGGGAGGCAGCAGTCCATTTCTGGGTCTGCTGTCCTTGCTGGGCTGCCTAGGGTGGAGGGAGCCATGGGTAGGCAGAAGCAGCCCAAGACTCTCTGTCCCACCAGAAGCTGCCATCACCTTCCTTGAGGAGAGGGGCCACCAGCTGGGCCTAAGCTGTCAGAAAGTGGAGGTGAGTCTGGGGTCCTGAATGAGAGGGACAGTGGGCCTGGGGCACCTCCTTACCTACACTCACCACCTCCCTTCCTGACCCTCTCCAGGTGGTACCTGGTTATGTGATTCTTGTGCTGACCTGGCCAGGCACCAACCCTACACTCTCCTCCATCTTACTCAACTCCCACATGGATGTGGTGCCTGTCTTCAAGGTACATATGGGGCAGTGTGTGCATGCTTGGGGGACACCCAGGATGTAGACTTCAGGATCCGTCCTCAGGGAGCCCATAGCACCGGTCCTAACACTAACTTGTGATATCCATACTACATTATTCTACTCAAGCAGCCTTTGTCCAATGAATGATTCTATGCCAGGGTTGGGGATAGAGGCAGGAGACAGATGGGGGGGGTGGCAATCAGATGCCTTCTTCAGCCTCCTTCTGTGCCTCTAATACCCCACCTGTTACCCCAACTCTATGATGGGACCCTCTTCCCATCCCTGTCCCTAGGAACATTGGAGTCATGACCCTTTTGAGGCCTTCAAGAATCCTGAGGGCTACATCTATGCCAGGGGTACCCAGGACATGAAGAGTGTCAGCATCCAGTGAGTGTTCTCCATTCTCAGGCCCCTACAGTGTCCCCACTGATGCAATGGACTGACCCATGACCCAGGCATGTGGACAAACTCAAGGCCAAGGGACATCTTGACCCCTTACTTTGGGCAGGAGTTACTACCGTGACTATTGCATGGATGGAACCATTGAGGCCTAGAGAGGGGCAAGGACTTTGTGGAGTCCCTGCATCTTGCCAGCCCCATCTGGTCCTGCCTGCTGGGCCAGCCTGAGCATCTGGTGGCTTTTTCAGCACTTGGCTTATGCCCCCTCAGGTACTTGGAGGCTGTGAGGAGGCTGAAGGATGAGGGCCACCGTTTTCCTAGAACCATCCACATGACCTTTGTGCCTGGTAGGAGTGGCTCAGGGAGAGGTATATTTGGGCAGGGGGAAGCTGTGTTGAGGGTGGGTCCCCTCATCTCAAGCCTCTGCCACTTTTACAGATGAGGAAGTTGGAGGTTTTAAAGGCATGCAGGCATTCGTGCAGCGGCCTGAGTTCCAGTCCCTGAGAGTAGGCTTTGCCCTGGATGAAGGTGAACAGGCTGACAGGCCTCCAAGATGCCAGGCTAAGGGAAATGGGGTCTGGGTCACTTTTCCCTCTGAACCTTCTTTTGCCCCCCAGGCCTGGCCAACCCCACAGATGCCTTCACTGTCTTTTATAGTGAGCGGGCTACCTGGTGTGAGTATGGGCTTAAAGGGAAGGGCTCATTACAGTGGGGAGACTGGGTCAGAAAGGGCAGGGGCCTACAAAGGGCCACACAGCAGTGTGAGGCCTGTGTCGCCCTGAACTCAGGGCCTCTGCCTCCTAACCCCTTCCTGCCCCGGCTCCTCCTTCCTGAGCTTCTCTGAGGGCAAGCTCTGTGAGCCGGAGCCAGGTCTACATCGCTGGCTCCAAGGGGACAGAACCCTACCCGAGGAGCTTGGAATGAGAGGGATACCTAGGACTGATGGAATCTCTAAGCCCTCTCTTGCTAAAAACACCGTCTTCCCTCTCCATCTTCCAGGGGTGCGGTTCATCAGCACTGGGAGGCCAGGCCATGGCTCACGTTTCATTGAGGACACAGCAGCAGAGAAGCTGGTCTGTAGCCCACAGGGAGGTGTATGTGTCGGGGAGGCTATGTCCTGGGGCCACTCTCATACCTTACCTAATCTCACCTCACCTTCTAGCACAAGGTCATGAGCTCTGTCCTGGCGTTCCGGGAGAAGGAAAAGCAGAGGTGAGGCAGGCTGAGCAGGGGACACGGTGGGGCAGCCGGCTCTGGGAGGCTGTTTGGGAGAACAGGGAAGCTGAGCCATCTTCTCATTATTGTTCTCCCCACCCCCAACTACAGGCTGCAATCAAACCCTCACCTGAAGGAGGGGGCTGTGACCTGTGTGAACCTGACAAAGATAGAGGGTGGTGTGGCATTGAATGTGGTACCTGCCACTATAAGTGCTGACTTTGACTTTCGCATCGCACCAGATGTGGACCTGGAGGTACCCCCTCCACCTGGGCTTGAGGGAAGGAGGAGCCCGGGTCCTCAGTTCTGCCCCAGAGGCTCAGGGAAAGCCCGAGGGGTCAGCGCATCTCCCTTCTCTTAGGCTTTTGAGAAGCAGCTGCAAAGATGGTGCCAGGAAGCTGGCGAGGGGGTCACCTTCGAGTTTGCTCAGGTATCGACTTGGACCTGTGATGAGGGAGTGTGGGGACTAGAAGAGACTGGGCTCCCCAAGTGTGTGACAGTATAGCAGTGTGTGCTACACTGCATCTAGGCATTGTTCTAGCTATGAGAGACATTTTATTCAGCCAACAGGCTTTAGCTGTAGAGGCCATTGGGCACTAGGGGATACGGCACAGAATAACACTAGGCCTTTTTTTTTTAAGACAGAAATTCACTATGTAGTTCAGGCTGGCCTTGAACTCACAGTGATCCTCCTGCCTCAGACTCCCAAGCACTAGGATTATAGGTGTGTGCCACCCCTGGGCTAGGCTCAGTTCTCACTCTCGTGGTCCTCAGGGAATGAAGGTGATAGGTATAAATCAAGTATTTACATGTCACGTTGGTATGAGAATCCACACATGTGGTCCAGGAAGGGTTGGGACCTTGCACTTGAGACCATTTCATCCACATATTTGACCAGTCTGAAAGGGTCTGGGGGCTTCAAGCATCTTGAAGAAGGAACAGGAGGCAAGTAGGAGTGTGAGCAAGGGAAGGTCCCAGACCTAGGGCCTTTGAGGACCTGTGGCTGCACTGGCTCCCTGGATGTCTGGGCAGGTATAGGTGGGGTGTGTCTTGTGCCAGGCAGAGCCCACTCTTTGAGAAATAGGGTAAGACTCCCCTGCCCCGTCCTGATCCTGCCATCCTTCCCCTCCCCTAGAAATGGATGGAGCCCCGAGTGACCTCTACTGATGATGCAGACCCCTGGTGGGCAGCTTTCAGTGGGATCTGCAAGGACATGTGAGCACACTGACTAGCCCTCCTCCCACATCCCTGTCCTTCCTGTCCTCTTCCCCTTCCCTTCCCTTCCCCTCTCCTCCACCTCCCTCTACTTCTCCCTATGGCCACCCCTAGTCCCTTCCCCATTCATTGGGCTCTTGCCTCTGCAGGAACCTCACACTGGAGCTGGAGATCCTTCCTGCTGCCACGGACAGCCGCTATATCCGCGCAGTGAGCTGCTTGCACAGTAGTGTGGGCTGTGGGCTGGCTTGAACGCTGTCTTCCCCTGACAGCTCCTTCTCAACTCTGCAGGCAGGAGTCCCAGCTCTGGGCTTCTCACCCATGAACCGTACACCCGTGCTACTACACGACCATGATGAGCGACTGCATGAGGCCGTGTTCCTCCGAGGAATTGACATATACACACGTCTGCTGCCTGCCCTGGCCAGTGTGCCTGCCCTGCCCACTAACAACTGAGCCCTAGACCCCCAGCCTCTGCCCTGGAGCTTTCACCCCAACCAGGACAAAAACCTCCTCTTCTTCTGCCCAGTTAGTCTGTGTGGACAGAGGCTGCACCTGAAGTTCTAAGTGCAGACATTCATGGAGAAGGGGGGTCCTCATTCTTCTGGTGACATGCTGTTACATCCCCATTTCTTTTTTTTTTTTTTGGTACTGGGGATCAAACTTGGGTCCTTGTGCTTGCGCAGCAGGCGGCGAAACCACTGAGCTAAATCCCCGGCCCCTACATCCCCATTTCAGATGCTATGAAACTGGCTCTAGGCCCTTGCCTACCAGCGTACAATGCTCTGTACTCCTTGACATGACAGTCCAGTACCACTGAGCCGCATCTCCCCACCAATAAGGACCCTTAGTTCCTGTGCTCGGTGGCCATGCTTAAATCTGACCTGTACAGTTGGGGACACTGCTCCATCATAAGGGGATACCAAGATAAGCACCTCAGGGTACTACTACTAGCTTTCTTGGGGGTACCCTTGGGACCCTAGGGGAGGACCAGAATGAGGGCAGCTGGGCCGCCATTAGTGGCACAGCTTACAAGGTATGAGTGCTTATTTTGTTGGTGTGTTTTGTCAAAACCCATGGGCTCTGATGTGGGAAGCGGAGGCCCTGGTAGACCAGGTATTTATCTTAAGTTTCCAGCAGACTGGCCAGTGGTCATTGATCAGTATATGTGGAGGGGCCCAAGAGCTGGCTTTTAGTCTCGGTGCTTGTAGGAATCCAGTTTGATGACTACGCCCAAATACAACCATCTTGGTTGTAACCATCCATTTGACTGCCAGGTGACCCTGCCAAGCATTCCAAACCCTACAGGACAAAGAAAGTCATTAAGATAGTCCAGGGCCGGGGATTTAGCTCAGTGGTTTCACCGCCTGCTGCGCAAGCACAAGGACCCAAGTTCGATCCCCACTACCAAAAAAACAAAAACATTAAGATAGTCCACCTGACATTTGCTGTTAATAGTTTGTGTGTGGAGGATGCTAGGGATGGAATCCAGGGCTTTTCATATGCTAGGCAAGCATTCTACCACTGAGCTATGTCCCCAGCCCATATTAGTACTTTTTGAGAAAGCCGGTTAGCTTCAGGCTTTGTCTAGATAAACCCCTTCCTCTTGCTGTCTGCTATTGCCCAAGACACCCATCTGTCATTAGGTCCCCAATAAACTGGTTTTTGTGCAATCCCAGATTTGTTTGCCTCTTTGGTCTTCTGGCACCTTCCTCTGGCAGCTTTTCATATACAACGTTGTTCTGAAACAGACTTGGTAGGTCTCCAGGGAGTGCCAAGTCAGCTATGGTCCCAAATGGGACTGTTTCTGTCAGTCCAGACCTCCATGTGTATAGGAGGAACTGCTTAAGCATTTGGCTAGGATAATTCCAGAGCCTGTTGACAAAGCACCAGGACTCTGACTTACTTATTCAATGAATCCTCACAGGCCTTGACACGTCCCACACTGCCAACAGCGTACCCCAAGTGTGGAGGCAATGGCCAGCTGAGTCATGCCTAGCTCAAGTCCCTGACCCCTCCCAGCTCCCTAACAAACCCCCTCTACAGGATGACCACCTATCCAAGGCACGAGCACACAGGCCTTTCTCTGACAGGGTCGAGTTAATTTAACAAAATCTGCTCAAGATCCTACTTCCATTTGATACCTCCTGGCAGTCAGATGGCCACCCACACAACAGTCCTGGACTTTTTTAGGCAATCTAAACTTAAAGCTAGCTGGTGTTGAAAACACTACTCCCTGGGGCCGATAGGCCACCTGGGTTCAAATGCTACTTGTATCCCTTTTTAGTCACATGATCACTTTCTCACCTATGTCAACAAAAATACACCCACTTCAGGAGGGACCATAATCCTACTGCTCTGGCATAGCTCTTTTTCTTTGCAGTACTGAGGATTCAATTCATGGCATTTGTACTGTACTACATGCTCAGCCTTTCTTACTTTATTTGGTACTGGGGATTGCTTTATTTTTTGAGACAGGCTCTCACTAAGCACTAAGCTGCCCAGACTAAGGCTTAAATCTGTGATCCTCCTGCCTCAGCCTCTGAGAATACTAGGATTATAGGTTTGTGCTGCCATGCTGGTGTAACCAGGACATGCTCCATTTGGCACTTCCTACAGAAAACCTCTGTTAAGTGTCCATTATTTGCTACTTGCTCCACTCACTGCCATGAGGATTAAGGGCCTACATGTGAACAGTAGTTGTAGTAATAAGGTAGTCTGACCACAGCCCTGCATTCTCAAGTCCCTATCACTGGAGAACCAGCACAACCCAGACTAGGTGAAATATGAACAGCTCAGGCTGGAGTAGAGGTGAGCAGGGCCTTTCTTCAGGGTAGCATTGGTGTAAATATAGTACCCACATTGATTTTTGGGTTTTGAGACAGTCTCACCATATAGCTCAGGCTGGCCTTGGACTCATATCAATCCTCCTGCCCCAGCCTTCCCAGCACTGAGATTATACAAGCATGCGCTACCACACCCAGCATGTTATTGGGTTTTAAGATAAAAGATATTAATGTAGAGTTGATTTTTCTAAACTAAATACTCAGTATTCAGGTTTAATTGCAGTTGCAGTGTTGGCACTTTGCAATAAATAAGTGGGTCTTGGGTTGCAGTTTGGCACTGGGTCTCTAAAAGACTCACCATCACTGCCTCAGGGTGTTCAGATCTCTTCCTTTCCTCAGCAGGGTACCTAGTTCAGCAAGCCAGGCACCCCAGCTTCCCCGAAGCCCCAACCATTTTCACTTACCAGGTCATTCCTTCTGCACTCCAGGATCCCACTCTGACTGACCCACATCTGGCAATTAACAGAAGGTTGTCTTCTTTGGCAAAGGAGTCAGCAACTCCACCCCAGCCCCAGGATGACAGACACAGGGTAACAGATCCTGCCTCAGGTTTATTTGTACTAAGACCACAGGAGAACACCAGCCCTCTACAGATGGCAGCCGAGGGGTCACACCAGTCCTTCTGTCCTCACATCGGGAGATAGAGGCATTTACTGTGGAGCCTTCACAGCGGCCTGGGCACCTTTGGGAGCCTGAGCTGGAGCAGAAGCTGGAGTGGCAGCCTGAGCCTGGGCCTTGATTGGACCTTGGGCCTTGGCTGGACCTTGGGCCTTGGCTGGAGCCTGGGCCTTGGCTGGAGCCTGGGCCTTGGCCGGAGCCTGGGCCTTGGTTGGAGCCTGGGCCTTGGCTGGAGCCTGGGCCTTGGCTGGAGCCTGGGCCTTGGCTGGAGCCTGGGCCTTGGCTGGAGCCTGGGCCTTGGCTGGAGCCTGGGCCTTGACTGGAGCCTGGGCCTTGACTGGACCCTGGGCCTTTGGCCGACAAAGCCTGCTACCCTTGGCAACGTGGGCACGGATATGCTTCCCGAGCTTGGGGTGGGCAATATAGGCAAGTCGAGCCAGCTTGCGGTTCACACCCTTTGGCATCTTGGGCTTGACCTCCTTGGGCTTGACAAGGGCCTTGATAGCCTCAGCACGTGCACTCATGGCCTTGGCATTGTTTGCCTGCATCTTCTTCAGGCCCTTCTTGTTGTGCTTCTTGGCAAAACGCATATTCCTTAGGAACTTGGGATCTACCTGGAAAGGAGAAATGGCACAGGTGGCAACAAAGTAGTACAGTTAGAAACAAAGGAGCTGAGTCGCTCCCTTCCCTTCAAGCCCCACACCATGCTGATTATCCATGCTTCCATAATCCTAAAACAGGGAAGCTGGGAGCCACTTCCCTTCTCTACATTCAATCATAAACACCAACCCTCTAATGATTATCCTGGCTTAAGCTTACAAGGTTGCACAGATTGCTGGCCAGTGAGAGACAGTGACCCTATATATACCGTAAGCCTGAATTACCAAGTCCTCCTTTTCCCCCTTGCACTGGAGTCCTTTTTCCTTCACCCCCTTTCCCTTCATCCTTCTTCCTGTTCCAGCTATGGTCCCGCGCGATCTTCAGTAAATGTAGCTACTTACTACATACTAAGAGGTGTACACTTGGCAATTCTTTCCTTGTCATCACAAGAACCTGGACTACTTTTGGCCCACTCAACTGTAAATAAAGGCCCCCAGGTCATCCTCTGTGCTCCTTTCCATAAGGGCACCTAGTTTTCTAAAAACATCATCATATCTAACCTTTTAAAACGATTTCCAGAGGCACACATACCACCAAGTTACCCCAAGGAGCCAATACTCTACCTGGCTAACGGGGTACAAAACACATTTTCAAAGCTAACAGTTGAATGCAACTGCAGATAGAATGAATGAGGAAGGCTGCCCTCTCTGCAGTGATTATAGGGCATGAACTTCCTGGCTAAAAATTTCTCCTGAAACTCCATCAGGGATACTCCCTCCTCCATTAAAGGAAAGTGTCAAATACCAAGTCTGGCCCAACAGATTCACACCAAAGATCTGAGAGCAAAGGTATAGGGAAGAAACAGAATGGCCACAGGTTCAGCTCTCCCCCTACACCTTGCAGCCTTCTCAGCTTATCCTCAGAGGCCCCCCCCACCCCCCCACAGGGAGGAGAGTAGCCCTAGTGCCCAGTATTGGGTCAGGTCAATGTCATAAGTCTGGTAAATGCAGAATAGGATAACAGAGTGCCTGACACACAGATAAGCTTACTTCCCTTAAGAGCTCTGGTTGAACAAGAGAAGGCCATTTGCCCTCAGAAGTCAGGTTACACTATGGGCTGGAAAAGGCCCAACAAAGCTTTATCATAGGTCTAGCAAGGTAGACAAAGGAATCGTGGATTTCAGGAGACCACATAAGTCAAGGGACAGTTAACTACTTTAGGCAGAAACTGAAGCTGGAGTCAGGACGGGACACTTTATGTGATTCAGTGCACACACTTACCCCCTTCAGAGATTCATATCTTTGCGATCGGGGTTTCTTGATGCCATTTCTGTGCCATTTTCGGGCTATGGGAGGGGGGAAAAAAAAATTAGGCCAGATGTGAATCCCAGGACTCTGGGAGTCTGAGGTAGACTCCAAGTTCAAGCTCAGCCTGGGAAACTTAGCAAACCCCTATCTTAAAAACACAAAGGGCAAAAAACCCCACAAAGGGCTGGGAATGTATCTCAGTGCAAAGGCCCTGGTTCAATCCAGAAAGGGGGCAAAAAAAAAAGGACTAAAAAAAGAGATTTCCTCTATAATACCACCCATCATTATTTTCTGGATCAGGACTTCTTGAGATCTTACCACTGAATGCAAAGCACTGTGAGTTTCTCAAGGGATAGTCTGGCTGCCAAATATACCTCAAGATACTGGCTAGAAACAAAATCAGCTCCAAGGTAATAATGGAAATGTGCCCCCTGGCTATACTCTCCTTGGCAGGGAATGAGAGCGGAGTGGGCCCCAAGAAACTTACACTGGTTGTGCGTGGTGTGGTTCTTAGACTTGGCCATATCTGCACCTACAAGACAAGGGTGGGATCAGGACTGAGGGCTCACCAGGCTAGGGAACCTCTGTCGCCCTGACCTGGTGGAACACGAGACCAGAAACGAGACAGTACAGACCTTCAAAGCTTCAACTCACCCTGCCCGAACCTAAGCCAGTCCCTGCCTCTCAAACCCAGCAAACGATGCCCTAAAACCAACTCTTGCCCAAATCGCAAGACTGAACTGGATCAAATCCGACTTCTCCCTCATCTCCTCTCCCTACCACACAACCCTCTAAGAACCTAGAAGCAACAATCCCCGCCCCGCAGCTTCCACTCCCCACAGCCACACCGCCAGTCTTCCTCTCCTCTCCACGGCCAGTACCCCATAAACCGCGGCGCGCGACCGCCCGTAAATCGCCGATGGCATTGGATACACAGCAGTCAAAACTCACCGTAACCCGCTGCCGCCAAGTGCCTGGGACCGGAAGAAAAAAAGAAAGGCCGCTGAGCAGCACGGGAAAAAGAATTAACGACGCCGGAAGGTACTATGGAAAAGCTTTCCCCATTACCGAAAAGAAAGGTTCCGAAGCCCAGAAAGGCCGAAAGCTAAACGTAGAGGCTTTGAGCCTGGCCCCGCCCTTTTCGGCTGACTCCTCCTTCCAGCTGTTAAAGATCCTGAAGGCGAAGGGAGTCCTTGAAGGGTGAATGTTAGGGAGTGACAGATCTGTTCTTTTTTTGGTACTGGGGATCGAACTCAGGCCCTTGCGCTTGCGGGGCAGGCGGCGGAACCACTAAGCTAAATCCCCGACCCTGACAGATCTGTTCTTTTTTTGGTACTGGGGATCGAACTCAGGCCCTTGCGCTTGCGGGGCAGGCGGCGGAACCACTAAGCTAAATCCCCGACCCTGACAGATCTGTTCTTTAAAAAACGCTCCAGCGCCTGCGTGGAGAATGAACTGTTGAGGAGAAAGGGAGGTTGGACCACGCCTGTAATCCCCGCCCTCAGGAGGCTGAGGCAGGAGGCTCACAAACTGGAACCCCCAGCCTGGGCTTCATAGTAAGTTCAGAGCCATCATGGACTACATAGTGCAAAGAACACCATGGGGAGGATGATGGCTACCCGAGGACGGAAGTGGATAAGGAAAGAGAGTAGACTAGATCTGAAGTGCAGAAGATGAGAGAGAAAGGAAGCAAGGACAGCCCAAATCTGCCTTAAACAACTAGGGATACAGTCGTGCTGTTTACAGAGATGAGGTAGATTAGTGAGGAGCTGGGCTTTTGTTGTTTTGTTTTGGAGAGGATGGCGATCCAGATGCTTCTGAGAGTTACTGTGTCTGAAATTGAGTAGGCACTCTCTCCTAACAACTCGGTTGCCCTCTCCACCCTTTCCACAAGGCAGTGGAGCCTGAGGGTCCTTTTTAATGATACCAGGTCCTGCCCCCTTAAATCCTACAAGGACATTCTCCTTGCATAAATTATTCACCTGCCCCGGCCCTGGCAAACTCTCCTTGTCTCCAAACCCAGGGACTTCTTTCTTTCCTGCCAACCACAAATGCCTTCTTCCTGCCTCAAGGTCTTTGCACTTCTGTCCCCTTTACCTGTCCCCTCCCGTTCTTTGGGTGTGTGCTCTTTCCTGTACAGGCCTCCTTGGTCTACCAAATCTAAAATAGAGACCTTTCAGCAAGTGTGGTGGCTCATGCCTGTAATTCCAGCACTCGGAAGGCTGAGGCAGGAGGAAAGGTTTGAGTTCAAGGCAAGCCTGGGCTACATACCAAGACCCTGTCTCAATCAGTCAATCCATCCTTCATCTCATCTCCCCAGTTACTCTGTGTCCTCTCATTCTGTTTGCTTCCAACTTTCCTGGACTCTAATTATGTTATTTGTGCTCATTGTCACAGTGTTCTGAATCTGGAACTGATTTGGTCACTTTCGTTTTCCTGCTGCTTGACAGCTCCTGATGAAGAGCAGGAATTTAATAAACACTTGAAATCTCCTTGGCAAGGCAGCTTCACAGAGTGACAGAAGTATACTGCAAATGTTTAGGGAATACAGTATGAGGAAAGGAAGTTGTAGAGTCAGGACATACAGAGGACTCCTTCCTGAAAGCATTCCCAAGGAGAGAGAGAGAAAAAAACTTGCAGGCGTGGGCTGTGAGAGTGAAGAGCAGGCTGTGTGCTGGCGGATGACCTAGAGCCAAGAAAGAAGCATCTGAGACTGGAGAGGAAGGTGTCTCTTCAGGACCAAAGTCCTTGTCAAGCGCTGAGCACAGATGCATTGTCTGGGGTGGGGCTGGGGGCCAATGCAGGCACTACAGGAGGTGGGAATGACAAGATGTCTAACAGTGAGTCAGAGCCTCAGCCCAGGGAGTGGGAGAGGTGGGCCCATCGGTTGGGACAGGAGGAGAAGGTCTGACTGCTGCGTTCTTCAGATGGAGAGATGAGCAAGGGTTGGGTCAGCAGAAGAGACTGTGACAGCTTTGCAGGAACCAACCAGCCCTGCCATGTGGCCTTCTAGCTGAGCAATAGCTCCCCCAGCTCCTAAAACATGAGCAGTGACATCTGCCCAGGATCCAGGCTGCTGTGATAGTGGCAGAGTGAGAAGTAGCCACAGTCTGATGGGAAACGTAAATTCAAAGATGGTCAATGGCTATGCAGGACTCTTAGGGCTATGATAGGGACAGGACCAGAGTAAAATCCCAGCTGCCGGGCAAGGAGGGCAGCATTGACAAGAATGAAGAGCCCTATTTGCCTGTGACCTGAAGAAGCCTGTCCAGGGGCCAAATGAGGCCACAACCTGGAGCCACTGACCTGCCATATTTTCTCAGTGGAATGGATGGTAAGGCCATCTGGATAGTCCTCTTTCTAAGGATAACTTTCTTTTTTTTTCTCCCTTTCTACCCTTCCTCTCTTCATAAGTGAAACCTTATTATGAACTCCTATATAATCCTTTTTTAGGCATTCAGTCATAATCTGTGGACCTCTTTCCCTATCCATGAAAATCCTTTGTGATTCTATTTTACACGTTTACAGAATTCTAAAGCCAGGTGTGATGATGCATGCCTGTAATCCCAGCACTCAAGAGGCTGAGACAAGAGGATCACCATGAGTTCAAGACTAGCCTGGGCTACATAGTGACTTCAAGTTCAACCTGAACTACATAGTTAGACCCTATTAAAAAAAAACTAATAAATCAATAAATTCTAGGGCTCTGAAAAAAAATTCTGGGGCTCTGGATGTAGAGTACTTGCCTACTATGCACAAGGCCCTGGGTTCCATCTCCAGCACCATAGAACAAAACAAAAAAGAAACGAGCTTGGAATACAGCTCAATGTAGAGCATATGGGTAGCATGCATGAGGCCCTGGGTTCAAGCTGTAGCTCCAGGGATCCGGGGATACATTATCATGGGGGCTGGTGCCATAGCTCAGAGGTACTGCACTCACCCAGCATGCATGAGGCCCTGGGTTTGGTACCCAGCACCACAAAAAATAAATAATTAAAACGAAGAAGTCAGCAGTCATTATCAGATTCAAAGAAGTCCCTGGCCAACAGAATATGAAGAATTTAGCACTTCCTCTAGAGTGGACACACTTCCTGAGTGAGGGTCCAGTACCCCATCTCCAGTGCCCTGTACACACAGTAGTCTGGGCACACTTGCCTTCCTCTGCATTGTGGCTTTAAGCAGAGCACTCACTGGACTCAGCAGAGAATTGATCAACCAGGCCCCTCTGAACTGCCTAGGGCACAAGAAGAAAAAGCTGTGGTCCTGAGTGAGAAGACCCACTTGGCCTGAGCAGGGTGCTGTGATCCGCCTCAGCAGTGGTCCATAGGGGTGTTGTCTTGTCCAGGCCTTGTCTAGGCCCATAGCCCAGTGCTCAGCCCAAGTGGGACCCAGTGAGGCCTATTCAGCAAAGGAACAGGGATGGAGATTTTCTGGGGTTATTTTTGTAGTGTCTTTCACAGTCTAGGGTGTATGTGGATTAAATGTGCACATTTCACAAATCCAGATTCAGGGTCAAGAGGCCAGCTGGCCTGGCGGAATTTCATAGAGCTAAGAGTCAGCTCTTCTGCTGCACCTGGAGCTCTGCTTGCTAAGCCTCCATTACCAGTATAATGGGGTAAAAATGGTAATTGTCTGCCAGGGTTAAACTGGATAAATTGAGTCAAGCACCATACTGTATTCTGCTGAGTACATGGTCAGTGCTCAGCTACTGTTAGTCCTGTCCATGCTTCTTCCCCATGGACCTCAGGTTTAGAGAAAGAAGGTTGGCAACAAGTAGATGCTAAAAATGAGGGTAAGATGCAAGGACAAGAATAGAGCCAGGGCAGAGAGAAGAGACAGTTCTCAGGGGCTCTGATCCCTCAATCTGAAGTTACAGAGATACAGAGGCCACCGGCATGTTCAGATGGAGGGAATGTGACTGGTATGAGGCGTTGGAGGGGGCCCTCGAGCACTGGCTGAGCTCTGGATCTGCTTAGAAATCCCCAAGTGAGGGACTCCCTAATTCTATGTGTCCTCAGAGGGCAGATATGAGGAGGGACACAAAAGACAATTCCGTGCACATGTCACTTTCGAGATTCTCTCTAAGCTGGGCATGGTAGTGCACATTCTTTTTTTTTAAATTAATTTTATTGCTACACTTTTGACATACATAATGATCATCAGAGGGAATTTGTACCTGTACATAATATACCTTAATTCTTTTTTCCCATTCCCCTCCTTTCCCTTCAATCCTTCTTCCACTTTCCTTTTACAAAACTTTGTTTCTATTATTTCCATTTGTTCTTTATTTTTTTTTATCCCTATTCCCTCCCTCCCTTCCTTTCCCTTTTGTTCCTCTTCCCATTTGAACACTTTCATCCTATTTCCCAGTATCTGTCACCCATTCTGGTTCTTATTTACCCTTTGGGTTTTTCACACAAGAGAAATAATCTGATATTTAAACATGTATGTCTGATTTATTTCACTTAAAGTTACATTCTCAAGGTGCATCCATTGACATAAAAATGTCTCAAGTTTATCCTCTATGGCAGTGTATGGCGGTATGGCAGTAGTACTCCACTGTATACAAGAACCATATTTTCTGTATCCATTCATCCATTGATGGGCATATGGGCTATTTCCAAGATTTACCTATTACAAGTTATGCTGCTGTAAACATGAAAGTTCATGTGTCTCTGTGGTATGATGCCTTTTAACTCTTTTGGGAAGATAGCAAGATGGGGAATAGCTAGGTCAAACGGAACCTAGAGTTTTAGTTTTTTGAGGAATCTCCACACTGATTTCCATAATGGTTGCACCAGTTTACAATCCCACCAACAGAGGAGAATGGTTCCTTTTTCCCTACAGCCTCTCCACCATTTGTTGTTGGTTGATTTCTTGATGATAGCCATTCTTTCTGGAATGAGATGGAATCTCCATATTGTTTTAATTTGCATTTCTCGAATGACCAGTGATGTCTAACATTTTTTTCATATATTTATTTGCTGATCATACTTCTTCATCTGAGAGGTGTCTTTTAATTTCAGATGCCCATTTTTGGATTGGGTTTTTAATTTGAGAGCTCTGATTTTTTTTTTAGTTCTTTATATATTCTAGCTATTTGTCCTTCATCTGAAGAATAGCTGGTAAAAATTTTTCCCACTCTGTGGGTTGTCTCTTCACTTTGTTGGTATTTTTTGTGGTATAGGTTTAATCTTCAGCATGTAGAAAGCCAGTTTTCCCCAAGCCATTTATTAAAGAGGCTATCTTTCTTCCACTGAAAGTGTTTGGCTCCTTTGAAAAGATAAGATAGATGAATGTACTTGGAGTTTTTTGTTTTTGTTTTTTGAGGCTGGGTCCCTCTATGTAGCCCAAGCTGGCCTCTAACTCATAGTGATTCTCCTGCCTCAGCCTCCAGAGTGCTAGGATTACAGGTATGTGCCACCACACATTGCTGCTTGGAATTGTTCCTGCATCTTCTATTTCTTGAATGTTTCTTTGCCATACCATGCTGTCTTTTTTTATCACAGTAGCTTTGTAGTATAATTTCAAATTGGGGATTATGATGCCCCCTGCCTTGTCTTTGTTCCCCAAAATTGCTTTTGCTATTCTAGGTCTCTTCTGGTTCCAAATGAATTTTAGGATTGTTTTCTCTAGATCTGTGAGGTATGCTATTGGAATTTTGATTGGGATTGCATTAAATCTGTACAACAGTTTCGGACCTATGGCCATTTTCACTATATTGGTTCTGCCTATCCAAGAGCCAAGGATATCTTTCCATTTTCTGATATCCTTTTTGATCTCCTTTTTCACAGTACTGTAGTTTTCAATGTAAAAGTCTTTTACCTCCTTCTTTAGATCGATTCCTAGATATTTCATTTTTCTTGATGCTACTGTGAAAGCTGTTGTTTCCCTAATTTATCTCTCAGTGAGTTTGTTATTTGTGTACAGGAAGGCCATTTTTTTTTTTTTTGGTACCAGGGATCAAACTCAGGACCTTGCACTTTCGAGGTAGGTGATGGAACCACTGAGCTAAACCTCAGGTCCTTGGTATTAAATCTAGAAATCTTTTGGTGGAGTTTTCGGGGTCTTCTATGTAGATTATCACATCATTAGCAAATAATGATAATTTAACTTTGTTTTTTCCTATCCTTATTCCTTTTAATTCTTTCTCTTGTCTAATTTCTCTGGCTAGTGTTTCCAGAACTATATTGAATAGAAGTGCTGATAATGGTCATCCTTGTCTTGCTCCGATTTTAGAGTGAAAGCTTTCAGTTTTTGACTATTTAGTATGATGTTGGCTATTGGCTTTTCATAAATAGCCTTAATCAGGTTGAGATAAAGACCTTCTATTCCAATTTTCTGTAGGGTTTTTATCATGAATGGGTGTTGGACTTTGTCAGATGCTTTTTCTGCATCTGCTGAGATGATCATGTGTATTTTGTCCTTGGCTCTGTTAATATGTGTATTACATTTACTGATTTGCGTATGTTGAACCATCCCTGCATTCCCTGAGATGAATTCTACTTGGTCATGGTGTATAACCTTCTCAATGATTTACTGCATTCTTGCCAGGGATTTAGCTCACTGGTTCTGGTGCCTGATGCGCAAGTGCAAGGTTCTGAGTTCGATCCTTGGTACAAAAAAAAAGAAAAAGAATCTTGGTGCCGAGGATTCAGCTCAGTTGTTCCGGTGCCTGCTTCACAAGTGCTAGGTCTGGAGTTTGATCCCCAGTACCAAAAAAAAAAAAAAAAATCATGATTTACTGCATTGTTTGCCAGTATCTTGTTGAAAATTTTGCATCTATGTTCATCAAAGAGATGGCCTGTAGTTCTCTTTTTTGGTTAGATCCTTCTCTGGTTTTAGTATCAGGGTAATGCCTGGTTCCAGGAATGATTTGGGGAGTACTGCTTTCCTTTCAAATGATGGACTGGGGGTTGAAAATAGGAGCTGTAAGGTTGGAGGGTGTGTGTGTGTGTGTGTGTGTGTGTGTGTGTGTGTTACTAGAGTTTGAGACCAGGGCCTCCACATACACTCTACTATAGAGCTCAGCTCCCCCAGGCCATTTTAGGAGTGTGTTTGAGATGGGGTCTTGCTATGTAGTTCAGGCTGGCCTTAAAATCACTATGTAGCCCAGGCTGGCCTCGAACTTTCAGCAATCCTATTTCCTCAGCCTCCTGAGTGCTGGGATTACAGGTGTGCCACCATGCCCAGTTTTTTTGTTGTTTGTTTGTATTTTGAGATAAGTTCTTGCTAAGTTGCCCAAGGACCTTCAAACTTGTGATCTTCCTTCTTCAACCTCCGAAGAAGCCAGGACTTACAAACATCCACCACTGTGGTCAGCAGAAAATACAACTCTTAAATTCACTTCTCTCCAAGTGTCAGATCAAAGCTCACGGGAAAAGGAAAGGTGTCTGGGGCCACCTGGGGCTCAGGATTGGTCAGTTCCAGCAGAAATTGGAGGTCTAGGCTATTGCTTGGCTCATCTCACAGACCCCCCCATAGCCCAAGGACACTGATCTGCCTTCTGTGGGGAGCCTGGCTCACCTCCCCCAGGGGTGATATACTATCCAGAGCCAAAAATGTGAACCTGTGGTCCACCAGGGGGCAGCATGGGACCGCAGAAGGAGTCCCACTGCCGTCAGGGGCTGGAGAGCAGGAGTCTGCTCTTCCTCTTTCCTCCCCACCAGCACCACTCCAGTCGATCCAGCAGCCCCTTACTCCCTGTTCTGGGCCAGTTCTCTGTCAGGTCACCCTGACCTCCAGGTTCCTGGGACGGTGGTGAGATGTCTTCCCCTAGAGGCTTCAAGCCAGAGGAAGCAGGATCTGTGGACACCCTGGTCACAGCCCCTCCTGGTCCACTTTGGAGTTATCTAAAACCCTGTCACTTGGTGGTAAAGGAACAGGATTCAGCATCAGACACATGTGTATTTAAACTCTGACTGCCACTTGCCAGCAAAATAGCTTCTCCTCTCTGACCCTGTTTTCTTGTCTGTCATAAAGAAGAGCAGCCCCCAAAGCTGAGAGGGCAGGAAGCCTCCCAGAGCCTGGCTTTGTGTTGTACCCAGGGTCAGTGGTGGAGTTTTTATCGCCCCATTTGACAGGCCGGGAGACAGAGTCCTGGCATGACTTGCTAGAGGTCCCACAGCCAAGGAAGATCTGCTGTCCAAATGTCCTGCAAGCTCCAGGGAGTGTGGGGGGTCATACCCAGTGAAGCCTCCAGGTAGCAGAAGCCCCTGACCTACCCTAGCAGGCCTAGGACGTTGTCAGGAGTGTCCCTGAAGAAAGGCAGTGCCTGCCAGCTCAGGTCTGGGCTGGGGTCCCCATCTCAGGTGGGCAGAGACTGGCAAGTGTGAAGAGAACTGAGCCGTCAGGAGGGGTGGGAGGAAGGAAGGGATGAGGAAGGGATGTGTGGAAAAGGTGCTTGCGGTGGGTGGGAAGGAACCCCCAGGTGGCTCCCCCACTCCCTCCCCTAGCCACAAACGGAAGCTAAGAAGACTCCTTTTTAACAAAGAGCATCTGAACAGGAAGAATGAAGGGAGGGCCTCTCCCTCCCAGCAGCCTCCAGTGGCCCCAGAAATGCTGTTGCCTTGGCAACTGCACCCCCCTTCCAGCTCCCCTTTCTCCCTTAACCCTGTCCTGCCTGGATGCCCCTCTAGCCAGCACCCCCACCCCAAGCCCCTGCTAAAGAGAGGCTTGGGGGTGGGGAAGAAAGGACTCTGCTCAGCAAGCAGCCCTGGGGTTAATGCCCTGGCTGTGTTCCAGGACCGCCTCTTCCTGGGATCAGATGGAGGGCTCTTTAAGGGGGAGAGAGGGCAGGATGAAGTGACCTTTCAAAGAATTTCTCTGAATGAACAAGGCCACTATCTTTTCCCTAGGAGTTCAGGCCTCGACTTTACAGGTCCGCAGTTTCAGCCTTCCTGTGGAGGCAGCTTCTGGCAGAGTTTAGGAAACCAGCACTGGGGCAAGCACTTGAAGATCATCTAATTCCCCTCTTCAGTCTTATAGATGGGGAAACTGGGGTTCAGGGAGGAGAAGGGACTCTCAGGGGCACAAGGGATGTATGTGGCAGAGTCAGGCAGGGAAGGCTGAGGAATGGATAGGCGTTGAGGGCCACAGGAGGACTCCAGCCTGGGGATGCGGTGGGGTGGGTGGGCTGCAGGTCACTGGTGTCTACCCCCAGAAGTTGTGGGGTAGTTCTTACCCTGTCCCCAGCTTCTGTTCCTGAGATGTGCTTACCTCCCAGCACCAGGCCTGAGCACACCATGAGGTGAGCAAGGGAGAATGAAGCCCAGGCCCGATTAGGCAGGCAAAGGGACACCAGAGGAGGAGCTGTGGGTCTAGGAGAGCCAGCACCTAAAGGTCTTGTCAAGTGCTCTGACAGAAAGGCTTATGGCCATAGGCGACAATTCTGATCCAAGCACAGCCTTCTCCTAGCTGTATGTCACTGTACAAGTCACCCAACCAACTACTCAAGGGCTACTTAGTTGCCCCTAACTCCCCTCTTTATCTCACATATAAAATGGGGTTGCCCTAGCAGGACATGGTGGTGCAAGCTTGTAATCCCAGCATCCTGGGAGGCTGAGGCAGGAGGATCAGAAGTTTGAGCCCAGTCTGGGCAACTTAGTGATTTAGTAAGACCCTGTCTCAAAATAAAAACAAAAAGGGCTGGGATATAGCTCAGTCTGAAGGTCCTGAATACAATACTTAGTATCTACTTAGTATCATACAGGCTGGGAAGAGATTTCCATGCTGCAGCAGATGCAAAGAGTAAAGCCTGGCTCCACCTGGCAGATCTAGGGCTATTCCTGTGAGGCCTCAATCGCTATACTTAAGTCTGCTGGGCCAGGGCTGCTGCCATGAACACCTGGAACACCTACTGTGTGTGCAGAGGCTGGCAGCTGGGACCAAGCTTCATGCACATCACTCAAGAGGCAGGGCAAAGACAGCTTCATCCAAGCCAGTCCAGAGGGCTCCACAGAGCCTGTAGGACAGGGAGGGACAAGGAGGGACGGAGAACCACCCTGGGAGAGGAAGCAGGCCCTGTGAGATCGGGCAAAGGAGAGGACACAACGCAATGGGGAGGGCAAAGGCCAATGTTGATTCCCCATAGCTCTCCCAGCTGTCCCTGGCCTCCCCCAGCTGTCACTGCACCTCAAACCCCAGAGGCCTGACCACAGTGGTGGCCTTCACCTCCCCAGCACAGCCGTAAGTCCAGGGGTCAGACAGGGAAAGGGGCCTTCTGTGGAGACCAGAACTGGGATAGGTTTGCACTGGTAATCACTGGTCCTTGCTACACCCTCAGAGTAGCCTCTCTTGTTAATCCCATATTGCAGATGAGGAAACAGGCTCAGAAAAGTGAAGTAACTTGCCCATGGTCACCCAGTTTTTTCTCCTCTGTCAAAGCCACTCCTTGAAGCTCTTCTGGGCTTGGACACTGCCTGAGATACTGCTGTCAGCTTGAGAAAAGGAAGGTGATGCTTCCTGTAGAAGGTGCTAGGGTGTACACTGCAGGTAGGGGTGCTGAGAGGCACAGGCCTACCTTCTCCCACAGGTGGCCCCCCATACTTCTCCGGCCACTTCCCTTTCCATGTCTGCCCCGCTCCTGTCGTTAGCTGGCTGTCTACATTCTCAGCCACCCTCACCATCCATCCCCTGGTAAAGGACGGAGAACAGCCTCCCAACAACATTATCAAGCAAATAACTCCCCTGGCTCAGCTTCCTTCTCTGTAAGATGCTAGTGATCAGGGCACTACCCACTCAGCCAGTGTGACCCATTCGTTCCAAGCACTAGGCACTGGGCAGGGCTTACTCACCTGCTCACCCAGGTGCTCAGGACCCCTGATTCCCAGGCCACCCTCCTGCCCCCATGCTTGCCCAGTGCTTTGCTCTTTCATTTCCAGATACCTCCTAGGGCAGCTCTTCTGTGGTAAAGTATGAATTGAGCAGGAGTCCAGACGGGCAAAGTGAGGTCCTTCCCGGCTCCCACATCTTCCCTCGTGGACAGAGACTTCCTACACTCATGGCATGCTGCTTGGGGCAGGGATGGGACAGGTGGGGGGCATGGCTTGCATGGTCTTTTCTCCCTGTGGGCAGCACTGAGGAGAGAGCCACTGAAGGTGGAAGTGAATGGCACATGGGGACCCCTACTGCTGCTGTCCACATGCACCAGTGCCAGGAGCCAGCAAGTGAAAGGCCCAGTGCCCTCTGCCTGTCGCAGTGCCTGCTGCTCGCCAGGCGCAGGGCCCTCCTAGCAATGGTTTTAATCGATCACTTTTCTGAGAGCAGCTCCGGAGGCGCGGGGGCGGCTTCCCCTTGACTTGAATCTCCTGGAGGATGCAGCCTGGCTAAAAATAGCTTGAATTACTGTGCTCCCACCCTGGCAGAGAGGAGGGGCCTGGGGGCTGCGGGGGTGGGCGCGCTGGAGGGAATGTGACAGGAGCCTGGAGGGGGTTCCCTGAGAGGAAACAGAGAAGAGGGAGTGCTGGCAGGTGGGAAGGGGTGCAGTTTGCAGATGGGAGCATGGCCCTTCCTTACTGGTTTCTCTCCAGGCTCTAGGCCTGCTTTCTGGGGACCATGTTTCTGGAACAGTCTTGGCAGGGAGGTTGCCCTTACCCCTTAGGCCTGCTTGCACATGAAGAGTAACCTACCGGGGTGGGGGGGCTCCTTCCAGCATAGTCCACGTTTAGAGGACCCCCCCCCAACATTTCAGGCAGACCCCTGCCCCCTGCATTCCCTCCCGTGAGTACCTTTGGATGCAGGCTTAACAGGCACTAGACAGAGGCACTGTATCTGAAGTCATGTCCTGTTCCTTGTATGTTCCTCATCTGAAAGCTGGTGTGATGGCAAAACCAAGCACCTGGCTCCACCCCCAGTCTGCAGGCCGTTTCTCTTCTGTCTGGAGAGAGCATCAGCCTCCCTGTCACTGCCTGCTCCCTTGATGCTGCTGAGGGGGTGCATTCCACAACTACTCCTTAGAGCAGGGCGAGGCTTTGTGAGGCTCTGGAGCCCCTAAGCAATGCAGAACCCGGGGCCTTCCAGACAAAGGGGCTGGTCAGGGTATCTAGGGGATCCAGGGTGTTTGTGGAGGGTGGGAGGTAACTGCTAGGGTCAGGGGGCAGGGTGCATGTAGGCTGCTGAGACTTGTCTAGGGACAGTGACCCCACCAGTGCCCCCCACCCTGCCATCCCCATCTTTAGTTCAAGACCAGGCCAGAAGAGGGAGAAGGAACACAAGTGGCTGGAGGGAAGGTCCAGGGCCCCACAACAGAGAGGCAACTTGACAGTTGTTGAACGCACAGAGCCAACAGGATGTCCTGGTGTGGGACCAGTCAGCCCTGCAGCAGGGAAGAGGGAGCTCCCCACCCCATGCCTCAGTTTCCTCATCTACAGAGGGCCTGGGCTAGGTGCTCTCTGAAGCACCTGACAGCACCTAGGCCTGGCTGGAACCAAGAGGCCAGCACAGGAGTAGGGAAAACAGTGACAGTCCTGTGGTGAGCTTCCCCTGCCTCCACTGAGCACCCCTGACTCTCACAATGCACTGTGTGGGTGGTGCTGTGTCCCCACTTCACAGTTGAGGAAACTGAGGCTCCACAAGGGGAACTGACTTGCCCAAATTACTACAGCTGGCACATAACAGCTGGACGTTTGAATTCAGCACTGCCTAACTGCAGTGCTTGTTTTTCCATTTCCTCCTGTTCTAAACATAGGACCTGAGGGGTCCAGTATGCCTATGAGGGTGACTCAAAGTGGGGTGCATGGGTATGGGCCCCAATATGAGATGTCCCCTGCAGCTGCAGCCCCACCCAGACCCTGCGACCTAGAGTCGGCTCAGGTCACAGAATCATCATCTGGTGCACCTGGGGACCTGGGAACTTACTGTGCATGCAGCGGGTTGGGAGAAGAGGAAGAAGTGTGACCTGTATGGGAGCAAGACCAGCACCAACAATAAGGACAATAACCTCACCCCCAACCCAGAGACATTGTTCCTAAGGAGAAACCAGGAACACCACAGATATCCAGTGACAACAAAATTGAGAAGTCACCTGCAGCCATACAGGTGAATCCTAAACCATAGTGTGGGATGAAGAGACCAAATAGCAGGGGACTATATCCAACTCAAAACCCCAAAGTAAGAGTAAGCAAGTTCATTCCAGGGTCATATGTATACTATAGAACTACTCACAAAAGGCCAGAAAGTGACCAGCTAAGATTTGTGACCCTTAGGCAGGCAGGATTTGGGTAAAGGAGGAAATCAGAAGCTCCCACCTGGGACCCCCTGTTGTCGGGAGCAATGCTACATAATTTTAGGGAAAAATCATTTGGTTAGCCTAGTTCTCCTGCCTATAGCCCAGCTATGGAATTCCGAGACATAATTACATTTTGGCCTCCAGTCACAACTGAGACCTCAATGATCCAGTGATGCTGTGATTCTCCAGGACAAGAAACATCCTGGGAGCTGAAAACATCCTGGGAGGAACAAAACATCCACTCAGTTCCTCATTGTTCTTGGACCTTTACCATCTTGTTTACGCGGATGTACTGAACTCTCTGCAAGTCATTTGTTACCTTTGTTTCTCCCGATGTACTGAATAAAAGGTGCAGTAAGCTGGGGGCTTTGTCTTTGCTGCCCAGAGCAGCACTGATTAGACCCAAAGCTCAGCTTCTTCTCAGTCTCATCTTTCTACCTTTCCTGTAATTTGCCATGTGCTGCTGTGGCTTGCAGGAGACCAGGACTCACTGCAGGGGTTCTGGTAACGTCCCCTTCCCCTGTTCCCTACACCCTGTCACACCTATGGGTGCCAGACACCCTTGGTGGTGCAAGGAAGAGATGAGCACAAGCAGGAGACACAAATTCCAGGCCTCATGAAGCCTATGGTCTGGCAAGACAAGTTCTGTTCTTGTCCTTGGGTTGTTTGGTGGGTCACAGGTATACCTTATACTATTATTCATTGCCCCTTAAGGTATTCTTTTAATCATATATTATATTTAAACAGGTAAACATAAAGTTAATTGACCTCCCTTCTCCTGGAAAAAATTCCAAGTGAGTGGTTTCTGGAGGCTGAGCTCCTCTCATCTTCATTCTATCACATTCACCGAGAAGGAGCCCCATCTCCAGATCCCTGCCCCCTACCCTCCAAAATCCCATCTCAGCTGAGTGTCCCAGGAAGTCATTCTCATTCCAGGAGGTAAGCGTCTAATTGGGCCTGGGGCACCAGGTCGGTAGGTGGGGTAGAGTTCTCCACTTCTGGAGGGTCAGTCAGTGGAGGAGATAAAACACAAGCCAAAGAAGTACAGGGGGCTGGGGATTTAGCTCAGTGGTTCCAGCACCTGCCTGGCAAACTCAAGGTCCTGAGTTCGATCCCCAGTACCCCCAAAAAAGAAGAAGTACAGGGCCTGGCAAAGTTCCCTCCTCTGGCCTGAGGCTCTTCAATTACATAGAAGACAAGAGGTAACAGGTCTGCGGTCTGCTCTCTTCATCCACTGTGGATACTCAGCCTAATAACTGTCAGTCTATTCATCTGTCCATCCATCCATCCATTCGTCCATCCATCCAAATAAACAATCATCTATCCATCTGTGATGGCCAGAATAATGGCCCCCAAAAGATGTCTACATCCTAATTTGCAGAACCTATGATTATGTTACTTAACATGGTAAAGGGGAATTAAGGTTACAGATGGAATTTAGGTTGCTAATTGTTTGGAGTTAAAGAGATTATCTTGAGTTATCTAATTGGGTCCACTGTAATCACAAGGGTCCTTAAGGAAAGAGGGGATAAAAAGAGTCAGGGAGGTGGCAGTGCAAGAAAAACTTGGCCTTTCATAGCTGGCACTCAATATGGAGGAAGAGGGGCCACAAGGAAAACTGGAAGCCCCTAGAAGCTGGAAAGGCAAGGAAGTAGATGCTCCTTTAGATTCTCCAAAGTGCAGACCTGCCAGTACTTCCATTTTAGCCCAGAGAGACCCTTTCAGAATATATTTGTATTGTTTCAAGCCACTAAGTTTGTGGTACTCTCTCACAGTAGCTATAGGAAACAAATCTAGCCATCCAACCCATCATGCAACTAACCACCCACCCATCCATGCATTTAGCAGATATTCATTGAGTATCTCATTGTGACAGCTGCCAACCTGTGAAAGAGAACCATGGTCACCTTCCTGGAGCTCCCATCCAGCAAGGCAGGCAAGTGGCAGGATTTCAATTCAGGATCCTCAATGATATGATGGTGGGACAAGAGGCATTTGGGAAGGATTATGGGAGTATCCATGGCTCTTGGTGGCAAAAACAAGACATGGAGCATTGAAAGACCCTTTTGAGTCTCTACAACTAGCTCTTTCCCAAGGGATGCCCACTAGGAGCCATGGTACTTTCCAGCCTCTGCCCTCATCCCAGAGGAACCCAGAGCTTTTTGCCTTGTCCAGGGAGTAGACAAAGGACCAGATCCAGAATGGTCCTTCTGTGGTGACCTCTACCTCCTGTCCTTCAGCCTGTGGCCCATGCCTGCCATGTTGCACAGCCCTGGGCCTCTGAGATCCACTCCTGCTCTCTCCTGAGCGCCCAGCTCTCTGCTAGTGATAGCTGTGCCTTCTTCATCTTTTTAGTAAGGGTCTAGCTGACCCTAGGTCTAGGGCTGTGTGACTAGAGGCAAGGGACTACTCCTCTCCAAGAGGTAGAATGGAATAAGGGTAGGCCCTCCTCCCAGGGTGCTGGTCAAGATGGAAGAACCACTGCTGAAAACTACCTGCTCATGTCCTGGCACACATGACCCCATGGCCATCACCACTTGGAAGATGTAAGATTGTTATACTCCGCAAACTGTGAAGTAAGATCCATATGGTCAGCGTGATTATTGGAGTTGGGAGTGGAGTTGCTGGCACTTAGCCCAACCTCGCAGGAAAGGACCAGTTTCTAGTACTGTCCCGGAAGTGCAGGCCTTGACATGCCAAGCTATAGCTCTGAGGAGCCGGATCACAGGGCAGCATACAGACTACCAGCCCAAGAGCTACCCAGAATCCTGTGTGCCATAGGCACAGCCCCACCAAGCCCAGCTCGTGTTACAGTCTTCCAGGAACAGCTTGTACCTTGGCATGGCTCTGAGAAGGTATTGCCCATCCATGTCCAACTTCCTCATGGGCAGGACATGTGTCTGGCCATGTCCAGCAGATGGTGCAGCCCAAGAGTGTGGCCCAGGCAGCTTCCCAGGCAGCTGGCTCAGACTGGGACATGGAGGAGGAGAAGAGAGGAAAGAACAGGGAAAAGGGTTCAGGGTAGAATTTCAGACCTGCTTGCCTAAGGTAGACTGATCAGGATCTTCCCCATCTCCTCACAGGACTAGCCCTCATGAGGGTCCCCTAGATTCACACTTTGGGGTCTGCTTAGCCAGCCTCAACTAGCTGTGAATGGCTCTTCTTCACACCCCAAATGAGACAACAGGTTTCAGCTGCCTTGAATCTGCTGGGCCTGGCCTGCCCCACACTAGGGAACAGTATGGCCAGGATGCTCCATTTGATGCCAGGGTATCTGGATGCCAATCCTGGCTCTGTCCTTGCTCTCAGAATGTCACTTTATCTCTTTAGACCTCAGTTTCTCCTTCTAAAAAATGGAGCAATACACAGTAGCTACCATTTGTTGAACACATACAATGCCTGGGGTCTGTGCATAGAGACACTTTGGAGTTCATCTCATTTATGATTCTGGATGAGTAAATTGAGGCTTCAGGAGGAAGCAAGGCTGTCCAAGGGGATCAGTGGAGGTAGGTTGTATCCAGCAGGGCTGACTCGCCCCTGGTACAGGGAGAATGGTGGAAGCTGAGCTGGGGCAGATGCCTACAGGCTCTGAGACTGCTGTGCTATCCAGCTGTTTGGGGTTTTTTTGTCTGTTTGTTTTGTTTTTCGTTTTTTAAATTTTTTTTTACTTTATTTGTTTTTTTTTTTTTTTCCGGTACCAGGGATCGAACTCGGGTCTTTGCGCTTATCCAGCTGTTTGTTATTCCTTCCTTCCTCACTGAGTGTAAGAGAACCCCTTTCCCTCCCCAAGTCTCCACTGCTCTCTTTCTAGCTGTGCTCTTTGCCCAATCTGGGCCCTGGAGATGGCATTGCATAGGAGAATTCTCCTGGCCCAGGCAATGACCCCTTCCTCCAGATGTGCACCATCTTCCTGGGTCTGGCAGAAATCCAAGCTCTCCTGGAACCTGGTGATTCAGACTGGCCAGTGACAGCTCAAAGTGGGTGCACAGATTGGGGATGTTTGCTGTGCAGATGCCCCTGCATCCTAAATGGAATTCTTCCTGGGTGATCAGGCTGGGGACAGGATAAGACAGGCAGCATGTGGGAGCCCAGGCCAGGTTCAAGTCCTACATCTGCTATTAAAGGCTCAGGGACCTTGGAAAAGTCACACACCTGTCTATCCTTCTACTCATCCATCCACCCACCACCTTCCATCCAACACACATTTTCAGGGTATGTTCTGTGTGTCAGGGACTGGGCGAGCCACCATGAGGAATGACAAGGGGTAAGGCCCAGGCCTGCCCTCAAAGTCAAAAAGGCATAGGGCTGGGGATTTAGCTCAGTGGTTTTGCCACCTGCCTCGCAAATGCAAGGACCTGAGTTCGATCCCTGGTACCAAAAAAAAAAAAAAAAAAAGGCATAAGCACATAACCAGTTGAATAAGAACAAAAGACAGTGAGGGGGGCATCTGTGAGAACAGTGCCCTAGAGTTGTGTGGTGCATATCTGCTCTAATCAATAGTGACAATGCAGCACAGTTGGACCAGGGGCTACAGGCAGTCAGGGCTACAGGCTGTTTGCACCTGTGTGTGCATGTGTCACAAGGCTCCAACTCTCTGGGAGCAGTTGGCAGAGGCCTCCATTAATTGCCATGCAGCAAAGTCATGTGTTTTGCAGGAATACCTGAGTACCTGTGACATTTAGGGTTGTGGAATACTGGGCGATTACCCCAGCCTCCCAATGAAGTCTTATCTCCTCCCCAACACACACACACACACACACACACACACAAACACACACACACCTGCTTGCAGCCAGGCCAGAATCTCTCTGGGAGAACAGAGTAGATGTTTCTCTGAGGCCCACTCCTGTCAGCCGGCTGGGTGACCTCAACTTAGCCTTTTGACCTCTCTGGGCTAGGAGTGCCTTTCTGAGGAGCTGGCACCTTTGGGCCTCCAGTCCCCCAAGGAAATAGTGGAAGGGTTTGGGTTTTTTTTCTCTCCAGTACTGGGGATTCAACCCAGGGCCTTCATACTGAGGTACATCTCCAGCCCTTTTTATTTTTTATTTCGAGGAGAGGTCTTGCTGAGTTGCTCCGTTGCCCAGGCTGGGATAGAATTTGTGATTCTTCTGCCTCAGCCTCCCAGAGTGCTGGGACTACAAGTGTGTGCCACTATACTGAGCTGGAAGAGGCTTTTAATCCCAGAACAGAACTAGCAAAGGAAATAGGTTAAGAAGGGGGTGTCCATTACTTCCTGTGAGCAGGTCCTTCCTGAGAGGAGGCCCCAAAGCCCCAGATCAGACCTTCTTCAGGCCCTGCCTATCAGAGCAGGGAGTCCCAGTGCATTCAGGACAAGGGCCAGTGCATGTGCCTCTGTCCACTCCACCAAGCCTCTCTCTTGACAGACTCCAGATGTCTTTCCCAGCTGCTGCTCACCCTCCCCAGGCAGCCCCTATAGCTGCTTCCAGCCAATTGCCTGGACCATAGTAGGTTTCTGCCTGCCCACCACCCCTCCATCTGTGCTCTCCAACAGGAGAATCCACCCCCAGAACCTCCCACATGCTGTTCCCTCTGCTGGGAAGTGTGCACTCTTACGTGGCTCAACCCAAAGGCCACTGTTTCTGGGGGGCCTTCCAGGACCACTGCTCCAAGTCAGGGCTATCTTTCTATACCTTCCCCAATACTGCAGGCTGCACACTGATCACACCTTGTTCAAGTTCATGCCCCTTCTGAGAAGGAAGCTCCCCAAGAGCAGGCTGGAGGGCCCCAGTACCCCCTGGGCTGTGTCAAGGCCCCTTGGAGAGCTCTCAACTTCTCCTGCACCAGTTGTACTCCTGAACACCACTAGTATCTTTTCCCTGTAAGTGCCAAGCAGAGGGGGACATCAGCCCCTGTATTCCCCCTGCCTCCAACCCTTCCCTTCCTCGATTCTGTCCCTCACCCAAGAAGCCCACACATCTTCCTTGGGGAAGGCTAGGGCTTGGGTCATCCATCTCTTCTCTTCTGAAGCTGTCTTTGGCAGGAGAGACAGTGGGTGGAAAGGATCCAGGTCTGGAAAAGGGGCTGGGGTTGGGAGCTTTGGAGGGTACCCCCTGAAAGGCACACCCCCACCCCAGGTCTCTGTCTCTGAAGCCTGTGACAGAAACAGGAGGTAGGAGATGAGGGAGATAGCAGAGGCTGGTCCGAAGTCCAAATCCAGGTCACTCCCAGCCGGCTCAACAGCCGCTCAGTAATTAGGGGCCAGCAGGACGTGGGCAGGCGGGTGGCAAGAAGCCTAATCGTCTGATTTTTCAGGTAATTAACAGGCAGTTGTCTGGCTGGTCCCCATGGGGCCCAGCATCCGCCACCCCATCCCCTGGGCAGCCCTAGCTGCCTAATAAGGCCAATTACTGAGTGGTGCCTGGGCCCTCATTAGCCACCTGGTAAGGTCATATGGGACTGGCACCAGGGGGCAGAGCTCAACCAGCCATGGTGGGAGCTGTGCCACCCTCTCACCCCACCGAAGTTGTGGTTCAGGATACACAGGCTGCAAGTCTCTGCTTCTGCCCCTTGAGCAGTAGCCCCATCTGACAGCTGGGGCTGACTCCTCACCTCTCCTTCCAGGACAGTAGCTTTGGGTCACACCCTCCCACTGCTGCCTTCCAGGTGTGTGGTCTCGGGTATGTCACCGCCCTGTCTGGTCCTCGATTTCCTAAATGAGAGATGGTGGACATGAAGTCCAAGTGCACAGCAGGTGCCCTCCCACAAACACAGGGTGGGGGTGCTCACCTTTTTCCTGCAGTACCAATTCCTCACTTGCACGGACAGGGAGGCCACAGGGACAGGCCTGAGGTCACCATCAGGTCAGAAGCCCACTCTGCAGGGCCAAAAGGCTGAGGGCAGCAGGGATAGCCCCTTGGGATTTACCCTAAGGATTCACCCAGCCTTGAGGGATCTCCTGGGATGGGTTGGTAGGAGGCAGCCAGGCCAGGTAGGGGTGATCAGGAGCAGCTGGACCTTCAGGGCACCTGAGCTGGTAGAGAAGGGGAAGGAGGAAATACCAGGAAATGAAAGGATTCCAATCCTGGTGGAGCCTGAGAGCCCTCCCCCTCCCTGGCTGCTGCAGGACCCCCAGGGAAAGAGCCCCCAGTGCCCAGGCTGCACTGGGCAGGAACCCATTGTTCCTTGGCCCAGGAAATCAGGGGAGCATTGCACCCTGGAATGCTGAGTTTTGGGGGCTTCTGCTGCTCCATTTTAAGAATTCTGTGACCCAATTCCATGCTGACAATTCTATTCTACTCTGGCTCCAGTAATCATCAGCTAAGATTACTTTGATCCTACTTTTCTGCCACCCTAGAATCTGAGTCAAGCTATCCAAGCTATGTCTCCCCAGGAGTCCCTGGCTCAGAGACTGAGGATGATTGCTTGAGGCAGGGTGGCAATGGGGATCTTGACCCCACAACCAGGGCTGCTTGACTTTGATCTCACATGTAGTATTAGTAGCTTTCCTTCATGAGCTCTTGTTATATCCCAGGCATGCACAGGGATACTGCCCCAGTGATTGCATTTTGTCCATGTAAAACTCTGAGAATAAGACTGTTACAGTCCCATTCTATGGACAAGGATGCGTTTTGAGCCTGAGGCTGAACAGCCACCAGGAATATGGGTTTCACAGCTAGAAAGAGAAGTAAATGCAGACTTCATGTGTGTGTGTGATATTTATCACAATTTGTTTCCTTGGGACAACTGCCTTTCTGCCCCCTGGGAGCATAGTCCCAGCCTCAGGTCACTCAAAGGCCCCTGTATATCCCTCTACTCAATGTCTGTGTGATTAGGAGTCCCTCTGCCTGTTTCACTTCCCTCTGCTGTGGGCTCTGCTGTGCTTTCAGTCCTAGCCAATAAGATACAGCCCAGAAATAGCATGTTTCCAGCTTCTGCTTGTCCAATTCACAAGTCACCTGGTGGGACATGCTTCCTGTGACACCTTGCTTCGAGGCTCGAGTGAGGTGGCTTTGAGGAGCACACAGAGCCCCCAGGTTGAGGAACTTAGAGCTATGGAGCCTGGTGACCCCAGGAAGGTGGCACAGGAAGGAAAGTGGGACCCAGGCTCCCTAGGCCCACACTGGGTTTGGAACTCAGCCTGGGGAGAGGTGATCAGAGGTCAGCAGTCCAAATTCCAGAGCCAGAGCTGAGGTCAAAGATAGAGGTTTGGGATTCAGTCCTGGCTCATAGTCAAAGACCCAGCCTTGGTGCAGAGTCAGGGTCAGAGGAAAGAGGGCATTCTTCAGACCTGATGAGGATGCAAGTCCAAGCTCAGTCTGGAGAGGCCCTGAAGACCCAGAAGTGTTCCTATGTTCTTGAAATGACTGAGTGGGACCAGGAACAGAGGGATGCCTGCAACAGGCAAGACGGGGCTACTGGAGGTTGAATATGACTGTGAAAAGGGCTGGGACTGACTGGATCTAGTCCCCAAGCCTCCAGTCCTGGCTGCCTGCTCTCAGGTTGCACTACCCCCAAGCCTCAGTGGCTGGTCTCTGAACTGTGGGTCATCATAGACCTCTGCATGGATTGTGCCCTGGTGTTGCCCATTTCTGCCCTTTAGATGGCTGCTACAGGGTAGGCTGATGAGCTCCAAGAGGGAGGATGGGTGCTCAAGGCAGGTTTGGGTTCCTGCTCCTCCCCTGCCACCATGGCATGAGCCTCAGGGATAGCTCTGGGCTAAGGTTCTAGGTCCTCTCCAGACATCCTTTCCATGCTCCATTCCCCCATTTTGGTTTTCCCATCTTTCCATTCTCCGCCCAGTGCAGACAGACATTTGGGCACAAACCCGCACAGCACCAGTGGAAGAGCGGTCAGCAGCCCGAGGAGAAGGGTACCAGGGGGAAGCCTTATCACAGGCTTCTCTGTTCTCATCTCCCACGGGGCCTGGTCATGGACCAGCCTCAGGCCACCAGCCCACCAGGGCCTTGACCCGAAAGGTCTCCTTCTCCGCAGAGGGTCACAGGAGGATTCGGCCAAGGGGACAGCAGGGCATGTGTGAGGGGTGGGGGCTGAAGGGTGAGAGAGCCCCTGCGGGGACAGGAATGGCAAAGTTTTGAGCTAACAGGAAAGGTGGGGACGAGAGGGCTGTCCTGTCTGCCCAGGCTGTGAGGCCTCCTGAATTTGGCTGTGAGAGTCCCTGTCACCTCCTCCAGCTGAGCTATTAATACCCGCACGACCCACGCACCCTGCTGGGAGGACGCCGAGTTCCCGAGGGGCTAAAAACGGTCTGAGGTGGGGGTAGCCATTTCTCCCTGTTCTCCTCTTGTCAAAGGAGCTGGGGCCAAAGACCAGGCTGCACTGGAAGGGGGCCCAGCACAGAGTGGAGGCGCGGAGGGTGGCTGGGGCCTGGGAGTGGCCAGATCACGGCAGGAAAGCATTCCGCTAGCACAGTCCTCACTGCTCAGGGGCCCAAGAAGGAGAGACTTGCTGGTGCTCCCTCCCAGGAGGGGACCCTATGGGGTCTCCTGACTCGTGGTCACCATCCGAGCCTTCTCTTCCCTTCAGATCTGGGTTTGGCCCTCCCCAGGCTTCAATTGGGTGGAGGCTGGAAAATGAAGACTTCCAGGAGAGGGGGACTGGGGCGGGGGCGCTCCACAGAAAGGTTTAAAGCCTCTGATGGAAGCGTAGCCATCCATGTCCTGGTTTCCATTGTGAAATCTAGTTTATTCACAGCATTCTGAGGAAGGAATTACTGGTGGCTCCATTTTACAGATAAAGAAACTGAGGTCAGTTATTGCCCCAACGCCTGAGCTAGATGAATCCAACCCCCACCCTGTGTTGCCTCCTGTTGTAAAGCATTGCAAAAGGAAGTTTTCTGGTTGGTTTGAGGGACCCATGAAACAGGTGTTTCCATCCAAATGCCCTGGGCACCGTAGCATTCCAGGCCATGGGCTTCCTCGACCACCACTGAGGAGGCTCTGTGGCACCTGTCTCCTGCACAGGCCCTGCCAGGAGTCAGCAGCTACTTCTTTCCCCATTCCTGGGGCTCATGGCACCTCCTAGGCCTGTGGTAGTCTTCTGGGCTCAAGGCCACCTGCTCCCTGTTTTCTCATGACAGATGCTCCAGGGTCCAGACACAGACCACAGAAGAGGGCACACTTGTCCAGGAGATTCCAGACGAGAATGTGGCTGAGAGGCTCCCTGCGCCGGAAATCCCAACAGCTGCTTGGCTAACACAGTCCTGGCACTGGGCCCTGACCCAGGGTAGATAGATAGCGGCTATGTCAGGTGTCCTGAGAAGTTGGGGGGTGGGGCTAGAGCCAGGGGTAGTCTGCCTGTGGTTAGCAGGCTGTCAGCACCTCCTGGGCTGCCAAGGCAGAGAGGGACTAGGGGCTGGAGGAGGGGCCCTGGCCTGGCCTGGAGGTCTGAGGGGAGGAAACTAGTCTCTGGCCTGGAGGGGATATCCCTGGAGAGGATGTCTGCCTTGTCCTGAGGGGTCTGAAGGGTAGTAGGCCTCCTTGTGAAGGCCTGAGGGGATAATGGGTCCTGTCCTAAAAAGTCTGAGAAGGGGCCGGAGATTTAGTTCAGTGGTGCTGCTGCTTGCCTCCCAAGCACAAGGTCCTGAGTTCAATCCCTGGAACTGAAAAAAACCAAAACAAAACAAAACAAAAAAGAAGTCTGAGAAGGAAGCAAGCCCTAACCTAAAAGGGTCTGAGGAGGTAGTAGGCCTTGTCCTGAGAGGTCTGAAGTGGTAGGGAGCCTCATCCTGAAGGAGGTCTGAGGGGTTGCACCCCCTGTTCTCAGGACCCGAGGGAGTAGCAAGCCTTGTCCTGAGGACCTAAGGAAGAGACACAGTTGTATAGGCTAAAGGAGACCTGGCCTGCACAAGCAACCTGAGGTGGGGACAGGCCTTGAGCTGTGGGAGCTGGTAAAAGGAACGTATTTCCTAATGGCTGGTGGAAATAGGAGGTGGGCTGGGCTGTCTCAGCTACACTGCAGTTCTCCACCTAGGAAGTAGGGTGACTTAGACCTGTCTGGATCTTCCTCATCTTCACCTGTGGACTAAGGTGGGGGAAAGCTGGCCAGCCTCAGAGTTTGGGTTTGGAAGGGACTCCCTAGGAGTTTTCCTGGATGTGAGAGGCACCGTATCCCTAACACTGGGTTGGGCCTGGAATGCTGAGGCCTGCCCTGTCTCATGGAGCCCCTACCTGCAGGGCCTTCCTCTTTCTTCTTCTCCTCTCCTCTCAGTGCTCCTTTCTTCCTGGGCTCTGTCTGAGATCCCTAGTCCCTGGTCCTCCCCTCTCATCAGGGCTCTCCTTGCCACTCAGTCCGAGACTACATTTGCCCTCTTTGCTCAGTCCCCTTCTCTTGAGTCTCTCTGGTCTCTCTAGGTTTTATCTTTGTTTTCCATCCCAGACTCAGACTTGGCTGTTTCTTGGTCTGGCTACCTCCTACCCTTCCGTCTCTACCCTGTGGGTCCCTTTCCCCTGTCTAGCTCTGTCTGGCTCCTCTGATCCAGTCTCAGATTGCTCCTGTCTGTTGCTCAGGGATCCTCCCTGCTGTCCAGGTTACCTGGTCAGACATCTATTCCAAGTTCTGTCTCACTGGACCCCAGGAAGAGCTCAGGCAACACTTGTGGTCTCAATTCTGGCAAGCTTCTATGATTCTCAGAAGGCAGGGGAGAAACAGGACAGAGGCCATATGCTTGTTTGTCCCTTGGTGGGCTTAATGGCCTTGGGCCTCCCTCTGCTCAAGCCACTGATGACTATATGACCCTGGATGACTTTCTGAGCCTCAGTTCCTCTTCTAAAGAGTGGGGCCTATAGCCAAGCCTCCTTCAGCAGTTGTCAGAGGATTAAATGTTACGCACATGGCAGACATTTGGCTCTGTGCCTAGCACATGGTAGTGCTCAATAGGTCCCATTACTGCTACTGTGACTGCTGTCCTTAAGGTTCCCAGAGCCAGGATGGTGGATGGGAGCTAGGCTGAGCTTCTGTTGCTTGTCCCCACTTGCACTCTACATCCTCTATCAGTCCTTCCTCTCTGATCAGTAGACATCCTCATACCTGCCTGTCCTCAGAATCAGTCTGAATTGTACACAGTAATGGTCACCAAATTAATTACCACTAGCTCAGAGATATATTTTTTAAGAAGACTTTTTTTTCCAGAGGGAAAAACAGGCAGGAGCTATAATTAGCTGGGAAAAGGAAAGAAGAGTGGAGTGTGTGAATCACCAGCCCAGTGACAGACGGTTAGAGCTGAGCAGAAGTTTCAGAAGCTGCTGGGATGTGTGTAAGTTGGGGGTGCAGCTCAGGGATGGTTGGCTGCCCCCAGGCTAGCTGGGATCCCTGAACACTGGGCACAGAACAGACACTTTTAGCTGTCACCTTAAAGAATCTTTGGCCCCTGCCCCAAGACTCTGTCACCCAACATCTCCTCAGCATCACAGCTTCCAGCTCCTCTTCTGCACCTGTCCACTCTGACCTTCTCCAGGGCTTCTGCCCAATTCAGTCATCCCAAGACCAATGCCAGGCCCTATTGACAAGTACCTGGGCAGAGAGGCTTGAGGCTTAAATGAGAAGGGCAAGGCTGTGGAGGGTGGAGCTGCAGGGACCCGGAGACTGTCTAGCCCCATGACCTGTTCACTGGTTCACAGTTGCCATGTGCTGAACTAGCATTGCATGCTCAGCCCACAGGCAGCACACTGAGGCCAAGAAATTGCAGCAGCCTCTTTGCCCATCTGTGCCATAGCTCTGCTGAGCTAGGCCCAGGCGAGACTCAGGCCATGGAGACCACCACGACCAGGCCTCACTCTCACTGAGCCTGTGCCTGGTAGGGAGGCAATCAGGTACCTGGAAGGCAGGGAACTGGGAGGTGGCTCCTGGACTAGGCTGGTGGTCAGAGGACTTCACAGGAGAGGAGATGGGAGGTGTTCAAAGGCTAGAAGTGCAAGACAGTGGCCTTCTTGCCAGACGCACTTAAAGTGACTCAGTGTGGCCGAGGAGTGCAGCTCTCAGGGGTGGCAGGAATCAGGGTCAGGGTATGCAGGAGAAGAGGCTTCTTAGGCTGGGCTGATACAATGCCCATTTCCCCCATGCTTCTCCGGAGCAGCAGGGTGTGATCTGGCTGGAGGGACCTTGGGGATAAGATAACATGGGGGTCAGGTCCTTGGAAACCTTTTGTGGCTCTTCTGATGTCTGGGCCCACTGTCCCAAAGACAGTCAGTGGCCAGAGAAGCTGGACCCAGGTTCTTCCCTCCTTCCCTCTTCCCTGACAGAGCTGCCTGACTGTTTAGGGTCCCAGCTTGGGCCTTGGTGGACTGGAGCAGGGTAGCCTGTTACTGAGAGGTCCAGGTCCTCGGGGAGGGATGCTTCTTCCCTGGGAGAGTATGCATACAGAGTGCTCCCTTCTAACCTCAGACCAAATTAGCCTTCCAAATTACAGGCTGCATTTCATCCAAATTGGAGATGGGGTGAGAGAACAGAGGCCCAGCTCTCCTTCCTGCTTCCTGTTCAAATTACGCCCTCAGCTGGCCCATTCCCAAGGAACAGGATCACATCAGGAAAGAATTCTGGACACATGCTCCTGCCCCATCTCCTCAGTGCAGGGATCCCCAGGTCCCACACCCCAGGATTGAGTCCTCAGGCCAAACCCATGCCCTTCTGGGGTTTGATAATGAGCCTAGAGCCAGAAGGCCAGTTGGGGTCAGGCCTGAGTTTAAAGGCATTTTTGTGGTTGGATCATTCATTCATTCACTCATTCAACAAACACTTTCTGGGTACATTCTCTGGGTCAGGCAGTGTTCTGGGCCCCAAGACACTGAATGGCAATGGAGGTGACAGTCATGGAGATAGGCAGGGGTTCTGTCCAGGTAAACAGTGACTGTTAGAAGCCCTGGTGAGGTTAGGGAAGGTTTACTGGAGGAAGAGGCAAATAAACTGAGACCGAAGGATGAAGGTGCCTTTAACTAGGCAAAGAGAGGGGAAGATGATTGTAGGAGGAAAGAGCATACAGCACAAATCCCAGGAGCAGAGAGTGAGACCTGCCCAAGGCAACCAGAAGTGGGCAGAGGCACTGGTGTATCCAGATCGGAGACCTTGGTCACCAGCTATGCTGGGAGCATTGGACTGGATTTGCTCAGGAAGGGATCAGAGGAGTGAGGGGTGAGTGTGTGTGTGTGTGTGTGTGTGTGTGTGTGTGTGTGTAGAAGTAGGGCTGGACCCGTCACCCCACCTGAGTGCTCCTGGTAAGTGGAAAGGGTGTGGGATCTCCCACTCTGGTCACAAGCCTTGAGCCTCAGGAGAAATACTTAAAATACTTAAATTTAATTCAAAGAACATGGGAATAGGTGTTCTGAAATAAGTGTCTTCCTGTGTTTTTGCTAATTGATTAGAGACTTTAAGTGTTTTTATTTTAGAAGACAATTATTGTAGATGTTGCAAATACTTGCAATTATTATGTGGTGCCAAGTGTGGAGAAGGTAAGGAAAACACTACCCTGAGTTACTCCACTCCTGTGTTACGGGAGGCAGGTCAGGGATGGAGAGGCCAGGGACCTTCCCAGGAGTGCACAGCCAGTGGCAGGGGTGCACGTCCAAGGGCAGGAGGGGGACGGCTGTTAGGGCTGCTGCAGAGCAGAGGATACTTGCTGGGGGAGTCCTCCAGCAAGGTGGAAGATAGGAGCTGGGAGTTCCTCCACTTCTGATACCACTTGAACACCTCACCTGATGGAGAGCTTATTGCTTACTTGGCTGCCTGGTGAAGGAGTCTAGTGGCAGCTTGGAACAGGCCTTCCTGAGTCAGGATTGCTACCCTCCAGCTCCCATCCATGGGTCTCTATATCCTAATTGTCCCCATGCACCAGCCCTCAACTTTCTACCTTCACTTCCTTTGCCCAAGCTGAGGCTGGGTGGAGTTGACTATGGACAGGGCCCCTGAGTTTCTGCAGCCTACATGGCTCTGGATGCCAGTCTGATCTGTCCTGGGTGGATGGAGCCAGCAATTGTGTCCATGATGGCTAGGAGTGGGATGGAGGTTCCAGGGCAGGAGCTTCCCCAGCTGGCAGCTAGCACAGTCCATTTCCTGCATGCCTGACCTGTATCCTGCACATCCTTCTGTCTCAGCCCAGTTGGGCCTGGCCTAGCTTAGGACACAGGCCCATGGTAGAGGCAGGTCCAGATAGATAGCTTCACAGGCATGGACAGAGAGACAGGTGGGACACGTGATGTGGCACGCATCTGTTTGGCCCCTGCCATGTGTCTCATCCTACGATGGATACTGGGTACTGAGAAGTGAATTCAGTGCAGACCTAACCTCTGCCCTCAGGAACATGAGATCTGGAGAGGGATGGGGGAGACAACAATAAAAACAAAAAACCCGTAATCCTGGATGTGCCAGCAAAATCAGCTCCAGACTTTGGAGCAAAATCCTTCAGAATCCACCTTTTATACAGCTACTAGAAGGGGACTGCACAAACTCATCTCTGGCTTCCTGCTCCTTCTTTTTGACCCACTGTGGCTTCCGATTGCCAGACCCAAGCAGTCTTGTATGCTGTCAGCTTCCACCCTCCTTCCTGCCTCCTCCCTGGAACTCTGCTCCTCCCCCACTTCAACTGCACTGAATGCTCTCAGGTTTTAATGGCCCTTCTGGCCATCTGGCCTTTGCCCAGGTTTTTCTTGCTGACTGGAATATATTCTCTTTCCATTGCTCCTGCTACCTCTGGCTTTGCAGAGCCAACTTCCCAGCACCTTCCCAGGGTCACTTCCCCAGAGCCCCTGGCTCTGACAGGTGCCCTGGTGCCTGCTCCTTCTTGGTTGCTGCTATGTTCCATCACCTCAACCATAGGATGATCCCTGAGCATGTGCTTAGTAAATACATGTTGAGCACTGAGTGAATGTAAAAAAAAAAAAAAAAAACAACCTGCTGTTTCTGTGAATAGAAGTTTAAGCTCTGGCACACCAGGCTGATCACAGTGACAGTGAGTGTTGTACATAGCCACATGCTAAGGATGTTGCAAAGATGGTTATTGGGTATGAAATGAAACCATCCCTCAGCCAGCCCCAGTGTCACTGGCAGTGGCTGGTTCAGAGGCAGCCATGAAATGATCAGCAACAGCAGTGACATGTGTTACCCGCTACCTCAGCACCTAATAAGTGAATATTTTTTTCAATGAAATAACATATTTGCATGTAACAACTCAGGTATCCAAGCAGGTGGAGCCAAGCTTCATTCAGCAAAGGATATTTTTCTACCTCTCCTCTCTCTCTCTCTCTCTCTCTCTCTCTCTTTCTCTCATTCTGAGAATTGAATCCAAGGCCTTGGCACTGAGCTATATCTCCAGGCCCCCTCTCTTTTAAATTTTGAAACAAGGTCTCTCTAAGTTGCTAACTTGCCCAGGCTGGGTTTAAACCTGCAATCCTCCTGCCTCAGCCTCCCAAAGAGCTAGGGCTATAGACACGTGTGAGCACAACTGGCTAACAAATATTTCTTCATTGTAACTATGTGGCAGGGGTTGGCTGAGCACTGAGGCTGTGGACAGACAAACAGACTCTGCCTTTGCCCATGTGGGTATCAGGCTGTAGCTAAGAAGAGAAGTAGGCTCAGTATCCCTGGCCTTCAGCCCTCTGACCAAAGGGAAGGGAAGATTTGTCCTTCTGTGGTCTGTTCACTCTGAACACTGCTGCTATCCACAGAGAGGCACAGGCTGACTCAGTGCTGTAGGACCCTGGATGTTTCCATCTCTCTGCTGGGGTCCTGAGTCAGTGGCCCACACTCATTGGAACTGGCATTCAAGAAGCTGTTGGGCCCCACAGAGACAGGCTCTTGCCTTCCTCTTCTACAGATGCTGCTCCACAGCCTCATCCATGAGATCCAGGCCCCAATCTGTGGCTGCTAAGTCACATACAGCTCATGGCTCAAAGCAGACCTTCCTTGCCACCAAGTCATAACTCAGTATATCCTAATGACCAAAGACCATGTAATGTGTATGTTGGGGTAGGGGGTATAAAGGGGACCGGGCACTCTGGAGGAAACCAGGCCTCATCTTCCTTCAGAGTCTGCAAGGCAGGACCTGCCTTCCCTTCCAGACCAGGGTTCCCAATGCCTTTGCCAGGAAGATGACAGGCAGCAAGACAGCCAGCCTCCCTGAGGTCAGAGCCCTTTCCCTACCTGGCCAAACCTGGAGTCCAAAGCCCAGGCTCCTCAGTGGCTGTGCTGATGAGCCCAGTCCAGGCAGGGAAGGCCCTGAAGGCCACAGACAGCTCTTCCTCTGACACTGGGCCATTTCTCAGGGAGATAAGCAATAGCCAGAGGGCAGAGTTGGGGGAAGGACCTGTCTGGAGGAGATACTGCAGTCACTCAGAGGCTACAGAAGGAAGGAGTCACATCCCCACCTTGAGACCACCCAGCACCCCACATCTGCAGGCCACAGAACAAGGCCATCTGTGAATAGGTTGCTAGAGTGGCAGTGGGCCTGGGGTATGTTTCCTCTTAGTATGCTGTGTCATGACAGGGCACCTGCAACTCTGCCTCACCTACTCACAGACAGAGAGAATGAGGCTTGGGGGCTGGCTTGAGGCTGCCCTCAGCAGAGGGAGTAAGCACAGGGTCCTGACCCTGCCCTCAGCTCTCCTAAACCAGAAAGTGAGGGAGCACCCCCATGGTGCAGCATTACTGGGCGCTTACCATGAGTATCCCCCATGCCAGCTGCGTGTGGCCTCTGGCTATGCCTACTGCCCTGTGGACCAGGCTTTGTCCTTCTTTTCCAGTTGGAGACAATGCTCAGAGGGATGAGGTCACCAGCCCAATGCCACATCCCTGGGAAGAGGCCAAATGAATATCTCAATAGTGAATGGACCCATGAAACACAAGCCACAGCAACTTTCCATAGTGCAAGCCCCTAGAGTCAGTCAGGCCCACACTCAGGACTTCACATGCTGGTCTTGCCAGCCCCCTTGCCAGGACTGCCAGATCTACTGGATCTTCATGAGCATCCCATGCAAAATGACAGCGCCCCCTCTGGGAGGAAAAGTAGAGTCAAGGCCTTGGATGGAAGAGATGGGGAGGAAGTAGAAGGGGAGGCGTGGGGAGACCCTTACCTGGGCTGGGATCCAGGTGCATCACTGACACAAGGTGGAGACCTTGGTGGCCCTCACACTGGGTCCCTAAGGGCTGGTGTGTTCAGGCATCAGAGCAGGCCAAGGGACACTGGGCCATCTTGGGCATGAACCCTGGATTTCCTCTCTACCCAACATCCAGGGCAATGAACCTGACCCAGAACCAGGTGAAGGCTTTTCTGGGAAGTTATTTACTACACGGGCGTCTTTGGAATTCATCTGGCAGGCAATGAGAGTCCTGTGAGACTTTTAAGGGGCCTGTAGCCTTTCTACCCATGACTACTTTCTTTATTTCTCTCTTTTTTTTCTTTCTGTCTTTTTTTTTTTTTTTTTTTTTGAGACAAGGTCTCTCTATGTAGTTCAGACTGGCCTTGAACTTGAGCAATCTTCCTGCCTCAGCCTCCCAAGCATTGACTGCAAGCATGCACCAACACGCCTGCTGGCACATAACCACTTTCTATGGGGTTCTGGTTCTGGTTCTGGTTCTTGTCTCTGTCTCTGTCTCTCTCTGTTGTCTCTTTTTGGTAATGGTGGTACTGGGGCTTGAGCCCAGGCCTCTCGCAATGAGTTATGGCCCCAGCCATTTTTTTTATTTTTAATTTTGAGACAGGGTCTCACAGACTTTCCCAGGATGAGCTCAAACTTTTGCTTCTTCTACCTCAACCTCCCAGATTGCTGGGATTACCGGTGTATGCCACCATGCCCAGCTTCCAGGTCTGCTTTAGCCTGGGCCATTCTGGGAAAGGACAGGGCCTGGATTTCAAAGGGAAGGCTCCTGGAGCCTGTCAATAGGACAGTCATGCAGAAAGGAACTCACAGGGGCTGTTGGATAGGTGCCACTCTACCACACCAGTGTCCTGGAAGACCCCCACATCCGGAGGAACCCTTTCTCGAATCTGGCTAGGGGCTCCCTCTCCACATAAGGCTGGACTCTGGAACATGAGGGTGTAGAAGGGAATTGCCAGCCTCCAAACCTCAGGGCACGTGTACTTGGCTGCCTCTCAAACCTGACACCAGACCCAGGCACCCTTAGTCTCACCCTTAGGGAGCAGCTGATGATTTTACAGGTGGGAGAAGGCCTTGCTGGCTGCAGGGCCCTGGACTGTGCAGGCCCAAAGTCTCAGGGGACAGACCAGGCAGATGACAATAATATTGTTAACAAAAGAAACCTGGGGAATAGCACCCTTCTGACCTGGCACTATCCCAGACACTGGATCAGCCCAGCTTCCCAGCATGCTGTCATTTAATTAATTCTCACAACACTATGAAGCTTGCACAATTTTTAATCCTCTTTTTACAGTAGATCCAGAGAGGTTAAGCCTCTTGCCCAGTGTCACAGAGCATCTACGCTCCTAATGCCCAGTACATACCATTCTGTGCCAGCAGAATCCTTAATGAGGGGCTGTCTTAGTTACTTTTCTCTCTTTGCTGAGACAAAATACCCGACACTGAAGTTAAAGGGGAAATGTTTATTTGGCTTACTGTTTGTAGAGATTTTATTTCATAATCGGCTGGCTCCAAGGCAGGGTGGCTCATGGCAGAGAAGCATTGCAGAGGAGAAACAACATGGCGTGCACAAAGTAACAAAAGCAACAAGGCACTTTAACAACATCTTTCTGCCCCTTTTATCTTATTCAGACTACTTAGGGTAGCACTCACGCACTTAATCCTAATGCCCTCGGACCCAGCCCCACCTAGAATCAATCACACACTCTAGATTCAGCCGCCTCTGAAGAAGCAAGAGGCTTAGAGATCATTGCAGCCATGGATCAGCTCCACCTGTGTAACACATATGCCATGGAGACAAAACCTGGGGTGCCACTGGGGGCAGAGTGGACACCCAGCTGTGCACACACTGGGGGCCGACATGCAGAGCCCAAGGACCTCCTTCAGCACACCCCTGCATGCCTAAACACACATGGACCCTCAGTGGGCCCCCTCAGAGTCTCTCTGTGGAGACAAGGGGAGGTGGGCTGGGCCTTGGTCCCAGGGTGCAGTCCTGACTGCAGCTCCACCGCTGGCCAGACAATAGCAGCCTGGGGCCTTGGCTTTGTAATCTGAGCAGCCTCTTCCTTTCTTCTTTCCTTCCTTCCTTCCTGCCTGCCTGCCTGCCTGCCTGCCTGCCTACCTGTCTCCTTTCCCCTGCTTGCTTCTACCTCCCTGTCACATCCAACTTGCTGCCTCAGCCACATGTGGTATTCCCCTCCCTGCCCCAGAATCCCACATGGTCTCCCAGCCTCCATCTGGGGCCAGGCTGAGCTATGGTGGCTGCAGACTCACTTGAACTGTGCTCCCAGCCTGGATTGGGCCGAACTTGAACAGGATGGAACAAATGAGCCACAGGCCCTGAAGGCCCTGTCTGACTACAGCAGACCTGGGCCTGGTTGCAGTGTAGGAGGATGGAGGCTTCCAGGCCAGTGGCAGTGGCAGTGCTCAGAGTGGGTGTGGCACCAGAGGACAGGACAGGTAACAGGGAGGATGGGGAGATTCAGGGGCAGGGCTGCACCTGCGTAGACATGGCCTTCCCAGGACACGTCATGCCCTGGTGCTTCTCCATCTCTACCCCTGGCCAGCACCTGCCTGACTCCCCCCTGTGGCCCAGGGCACTAAGGTGAGGGAAGTTAGACAGTTTCTGGCACAGATTTCCTGTGGCCCTGAGCCAGACTGGGCATTGTGCCAGGCTCAGCTTCTCCATCTGCTAAATGGGGCAGGATGGTGGCACAGTGCAGGGAAGGTCCAGGAATGCCACCTGGACCAAGGAGACAGCCAGCAACCATGGGCTTATGCCAGCCAGGCCCTTCTCATCTCTGTAGCCTGCTCTAAGTGCACTGCTTTCTTCACCCAACAAATGTGGAAGTCGACTTGCCTGAAGCTGCTCACCTAGAGCACTAGTGCCAGGATTTGATTGGGATTGAATGGAGCAGGGTCACTAAGAACATGCCCAGGATAAGGGCCACTGCAACCCTTTGGAAACGAGAGGAGGCCCCACTTGACCACCTTCATGGCCCCAGCCCATCAAGGTTAGCTCAGTTCTGCACATCTCAGCTTGGTGGGGTCAGGGCAATCTTCAGCCTCCTACAGAGCTCTCTAAGAAATGGATATGAGTTTCTCCCCCAAGGCTCCCAGCTGGCTTGTCCAGTGGCAACTCTCAAAGCCTGAGGTGCAACCCCACCTGTGTCCACCCATCTCTGTCAAGGCTGGCCTCTTTCCTGCTTCCCTCCTTCCAGACCCCATCCTGCAGATTCTCCCTGCCTCTCTGGTCTTTAGCAGGTCTAGGCTAGAATTTCACCGAGGGGCCTCTTAGGTACCCGGTGCCAGGCCTGTTGGGTCTCCAGACTGATGCTGGTCAAAGGATCGGGAAGCACACCACACCCCAAGAGGAGACTACTGTGGGTTTCCTGAGTCTTTCCCCGGCCACTTGCTTGCAGGTTTGGGGACAAGCAGCTGAGGCTGGAACTTGGCTTGGAGTCTCCAAGCCAGAGCTGGTGTTTGCTCTAGAAGAAGAAGCCACTAGGGTTAATCACAGAGGCCAGCCGGGAAGTGGACCAGTGTTGGCTATTTCTCACTTGCTGGGGGCAGGGTGAGGCATCCATTCATGCTCTTGACTTCCCGGGAGCTTGGCCAGGCTGAAGAGCCACTGTTGGCCCTTCTGCTGGGCTGTGACTGGGGGCTGCAGCAGTGACCAGGGGCAGCCTGGGTCTGAAGGAGCCCTCACCCCTGGTGTCCTAGGGTCCATCTGCCGCCTCCTGAGGTGTAATCATACCTGCTTTGTGCCTGGCCAGACCAAACTGCACTGCCAAGCAGTGGAGATAAGGGCTTGGAGTTCAGAGCAGTATCTGCTGAGAACAGACCTGGGACCCCAGTGGCCACCTCCCTTCCCAACAGTTTGGGGGGTTGTCTGGGCCAGCCTCACCTATCCCTGCCACCTCCCTGTCCCTATGCCCAAGATAGGCCTCCCGACTCCCAACCCTATCTCATTCCTGCCCCTCAAAACAGCACTCCTTCACCCAGTCACCCCATCCCAACAAGACGAGTCTGGGCCTTGTGAGTCTCTTCATCTGAGATGTGGAACATGCTACACACCTGCAGAAAGTAGGTATAAGGCTGTGAATACGAAAGACTCCCTGCAGGGCCTGAGTAGAGCAAGGCCACACCAAGGGTGGGATGCTCTTGTGATCACACCAAGTCTACACTAAGGTTCTCGGGTTCTGTTCAGACACTCCACCTTTTCCCGGTGAGGAATCAGGCTGAGAACGGTTAGTGATGTGCCCAAGGTCACATAGCTGTAGGTGGTAGAACTGGAGCTCCAGCCTGGCCATCTTCCACCTGCAGGCTCAAATTACCTGCAGTGACCTGCATGGCCCCCACAGAGGGCACCTGAGGCCTGTTGTGCACAGGATTCTCTGTCTTAAATCACAGGGATGCCAGGGGAGGAGCTCAGGCAGGCTGCCCACCTCTGCATTCAGCCCTGAGGCTGGGTAGCCACCAGCTTGCAGAGAGGCGTTGAGGACCCTGCAGGAGCCCCAGCTTCCCCCAGTACCACACTCCCAGGTCTAGAGGTGAGGCAAGGTGGGGGCAGAAGCTGGGGCCAAATGGAATTGACTCCCTTTTTCTCCAAATAGGGGTCCCTGCTGGGGCAGCACATTCCCTCCCAAGACAAGCAGCCTTGCCTACAGCTGGCAGGCTCTGGGCAGATGACTCTGCAGCTCAGCTTTAGAATTCCAGGCACATCTTTCGGCTGCGGCAGAGGCTGTGGGGGCACAGTCAAGGCCTGGGCTTCATGGCCAGGAGAGGCCAGAGCAGACATCTCCTCCCACCTGCCCTGATACATGCAGCAGCACCATGAGGAGTGACCCCATGAAGTCCCAGGAGGACAGGCACATCAGGCTCTAGGGTCACCCCCAGACCTATACCCTTCTCCCTTCTCCCAGGCCCCTGGGACTTCCTCTGTCCACCTGCAGGATCATGGCTGAATTTTCTGACCTGGTGCCTCAACCTCCTGTACACAAGGCAGTTTGGTTGCCCAAAAGATGGACTGAATGATCCCTTCTCTTGAGGATGGGACCTGGTGTTGCATGCCGGAGACAGAGCCCAGCCCACAGCAGGGCCAAACCATGCAGCCTCCTCTTCAGTGGCTCAGCTGCTCCTAGGAGCAGGCGTCACATCTGGGATTTCTGACCGTGACACATGGCACCGAACATATCAAGTCACTTGTCCCTCTGCTGCCCTCCTTGCCAAGCAGCCTGGCTCTGTCCCTTGAACTCACAGAAAGAACATAGATCAGAAGTTCCACTTATCTCCTATGAGAAAAACAGAATTTACAAGCAGCCTGGAGACAGGAAGGGACAAATGACACCCTGAGGCCTGTGCAGGGCTTTCACCTTCTTAGGGCCTAGACAAGGAGGGAGGGCAGCCTCCCCAGTGTCCGGTCATCCTGCCCTACTCCTGTGTGGGAGTTAGGAATGGCCAAAGAGAAGGGGTATAGGGGTGATGCTGGTGAGTGGGTCTCTGTGGGGTGTGTTCCAAGGTGCCCCTAGCCTCTCCCCGAGAAGAACCACAGCCTCACACCTTCTCAGAAACTCTTACAATTGAGCAGGACTAAGCAGCTCTGTGGAGAAACAGCCTACTACCTCCAAGGGAGTACCTCAAGGATGGCGGTGGCTTCCGAAGACCTCCACCTTGGACGGCAGACAGGGTGAAATCTGAGCAGACTCCCTGGAGAAGGGGGGCTGTGAGACCTGTGTTTGGGGAGAGAGGAGACCTGAGTCCCAGGGAGATGGAGGGTGTATAGGAAAGGGCACAGGTATGGGACACAGGCCCAAGCAGTTTGCATATACTGGGAGGGTGGTGGACATGGTTCTGTGAAGGGAACAAGTTTAATGGGGAAAGTGGACAGCAGGTACCTGGGCTGATCTGAGCCAAAGAACACAAACCCTCTCCCTTCCTTCAGATAAAGGATTTACTCAAAGCCGATTCCCAGGAATAGGGCTACTAGATTAAAGGTTATGCATATTTTTAGGCCTTTGACTCAAATTGCCAAATGACCTCCACTTTCCATGCCACTGGTGGATTATATGGCAGCAGGAAAAGGCCACTCCACTCCATGCTGGAAGCTCCACGCTGGACCTGGAATGAGGAACCTGAGCCCTGCACAGGCACTGACGCCAAGGCCCATGGCCTCTCTGACCCTTTGTCTGGCCCCAGCACCTCACCTGTTCCTTCCTAGGAGTGGGTGAGCCAGCCCTACCTCTCGGAGTCTCAGAGGGGTCCTGAAGGCAAACAGGCCCTCATAGCACCTGTGAGCACAGTAGAGGGCACAGCCAGGACACTCACCTCATTCTGTGCCTGGAAGAGCCCGTGCCAGCTTGAGGAGGAGGCCATTAGCTGGAAATAGAGAGACTCAGAACAGGTGAGCTACAGGATAACCTTGTCTCTAGGCTTCTCTGGAGCAGAGCTGGACCCCAGGACAAGACCCCTATTCCATCCCTTCTCCCCAGGCAACGGCTGGGCCTTTGGGGTCCACTGCATCACATTCCAAATTGCTGAACTCTGGGCCCCAGTGTCCACACTCACAGTAAAAGGGGAACTTCATAGAGGAGCTTGGGGAGATGGTATGAAGTCGTCAGCCTGGAGCAGTGGTCACTGCTGGCCCCAGATGCTGGGTTGGAGGGGGAACCCCTGGGGGGCCCCTGGCTGAGGCTCCAGGATTCCCCAGCTCAGAGATGGGTTCGATTCCTGAGACAACGTCTCTTCAGCTTGACCCCTCCCTCTCACCTTGTCCTCTGTCCCCTGAGGCCCTGCCCCTGGGCACGACAGCACAGCACACTCCTCTTCCTACTCTCTTCAGGATCATCCCTACCTGGAAGGCAGCATTTCCATCCCCTCTGTCCTTCAACTGAGGCATGCTCCATAGCGTGGCTACTGGAACAGCCCTTATGGTGCACCAGCAGTGTGACAACTTGAATCTACCAGGGACAGCCACAGCAGCCCTCATGCCCAGCATACATGGCACTGGGGCCTGGTGGCTCCCCCAAACTAACCCACACCAAGGAGACAGGTATCCATTAGTCTCATTCAGTCGAGGCTCAGAGAAATGGAATAACCTGCCAAGGGCCACACTGCTGATCATTTTTGAAGGCAGGGCTGCAAACCTGTCTAGTCTGACAGCAACACCAGACTCTCAGCCGGGCCACATGGTTCACCCCATTGGGGTGCCTACCATACAGGATGCCACTCAGTTCCCCTCTTTCCTGAGCTATTGTTCACCAGTGATATCTGACCTGCCCACAGCCTTTGAGGAGGGCATGGAATTACTGTGTAGGGCTGGCAGCTAGGGCCCAGAGAGGGCAGGACTGGCCCTGGACCACACAGATTAGAGCCACTCAGGCCCAGGTAGCAGTGGGGACATGCACAGAGACTGGTGGGTGCTCAGGAGTTTCAGGGGCTGGGCTGCTATGGCTTTCTGCCTGTCCCAACATGTCCCCTACCCTGGGCTGCACCTTTAGTGTCCCCAGAGTTTTATGGTCTGGCAAAAATGTTTTCAGGTAACTTAGCAGAAACCACCATGTGAATGTGTGCTGATTTGGGGCCTTTGAGACTGGTCTTCCAATGCCAGGTCTCCCCACTTCTAAGAAGACCCTATCACCTGGCCCAGCTATGACACTGCCTGGCCCTGCCATCTGAGCATCTCTGTGTCCTCTGTAAAATGACCATTCATGGAGGACAAAGTCTGAGGACAGAGGGCATTTCCCTCCTGAGAACTCCCAACAAGGGGTGACTGGAGCCTGCTGGCTGATAGCTGCTGTTGGGTTTGTCCTAGCGAGTCTGAACCTGGGTCCAGTCAATGTGCAGTTTCAGGGGAGACTGAGGCTCAAAAGGGGCAGGGACCTGGCTGCAGACCCATGGCCCTTGAGGGACAGAACTAGAGACAGAGCCCAGACCCTCTGCCTCGTGGCCTGTTGAGGAACTCTGGGCCAGTAATGTCTCTCCTTCAGACTTCAGTACCCTCCCCTGCTTAGGAGAGGGCCAGAAGGGGCAGCACTAAGCCTGGGGCCAAAGCTGGGGCAGAGGCTGTGGGAGTTGTGACCCTTCCCTGGAGCAGGAAGTTCCCTGAAGCTCCTACTCTTTCCCCACCTCACCCCATACTGGCTATTGGAGGGCCATTGGAGGGCCATTGGAGGCCCCCTGAGGGGGCAGTCCCCCAGGGCCATATCTCACCTCTCAGCAGCCATCTTGAAGCAGCCTCAACCTCTCTATTCCCTGGACAGACACCATTTAGGGGCAATCTTGAAATTCAAAGTGGTTGAAACTGTGCTCAGAGCCTAGGCCTTGCCCTTCTGCTGGGGACTGGGCACTTAACCCCAAGTCCTGGCCTTGACTAGGCTGGGAGAAGCTACACATACCAAAGACTCTGAAGCTAGGGTGTCAGCAAGATTAACAGCTGAGACAGAGGACCCTGGGCCAGACTTGGGTGGGGGGGCACCTACTTCCACCCCAGACCACCTAACGGTGACCCAGGATGAGCCCAACACGCCACAACCAGGGCAGTGTACCCCTACACATGTGCTCCTAGGAGTCCTGGCCAAGAGCTCAGATGAGGGGTGCCAGGACAGGCAGGCTCTAGAAGGGCTGGGCCGGGCATTTCCTGCTGACAGGTGCCAGGCTCCACACTCCCAAAGGGGTGATTCTTTAATCTTAGTCAGAGGAAGTGAAGCAGGGCAAATGGGCAATGCATATAGTGCCGCCGGGCCTGGCAGGGGCCGCAGTGCAGGGACAGGCAGCTGTAGGAACTACAGAGCAGGCCCTGCCCTGCAGGTTTCCCACACCCACACATGCCATGTCTGCCCTCCACACCCAGCCAACTGCCTAGCGCCCAGGGGGCCACCCTGAGGCCAGGTGCCAGTGGTGACCAGTCCCAGATTGCAGCTCCTTCCTGACCTGGTTGCTCTCTCCTTCACCCACCACGTGGCTTAGATGGCCCCTTTATCTCTGAGCTTGGGGTTGTCTGTAAAATGGGGGAGACCTTGGAACCCATGTATCCCTAGTTCCTCTCTCCCTTACATCAGGATCCTACTCTCTCAGTTGATCCACTCTTGGGGCCCAAGTTTTCACAAAGCCCACCAAGGTAGAGTCTATGCCCTCAATCAGGGCCCTGAACTGCATAGCTCTCTCCGGAGAAGCCTGCTTGATTGGTTTATGCCATGCAGATGCACCCAGTGAGCCCCCAGATACATCCACCTTGGGCTACCACGACTATTGCTATTTGCAGGTGTCCTCCAGGAAGCCATCTCCCTGTCCCAGCCTCTGCCTCTGAGGATGTGGCTTGAGCCCTCAGTGGCTGGATTCTTGGGCTCTGACCACGGGGGTAGTAGGTACAGCTTCTGTGTTAGTACCCAGGCTGGGACCTATTTACTAAAAGTAATAAGAGGCCTCCTATCCTTCTTCAAGCCTTTAACAAACCCTGGCCAAATGGAGGAGGAAGGAAGCATGGGGCTCATGGTCCCAAACCCCTGGTCTCTAACAAAAGGAGCCAGGAGGCAGGAAGAAGGGCTGGGCATGGGGGATAGAGTCCTGGTTCTCTGAGCCTCAGGACAGCCAGGTACCCACAGAGGGAAGAGGCTAGGCCAAATGTGAGCAGAGCTGACCTTGGGCTGGTCCACATCGAGGAAAGTCACTGGGAGTAGAAAGCCAGGGCTCTTCAGCTCTCCCTACCCTTGGGACAGAGGCTTCTTCCTGGAGGCCAGGGCTGCCTGGGGGCAGAGAGTACAGGTGGAAGGTTTGTGACCTCAGGGTTGACAGACTTGGGTGAAACCTGACAGTTCATCTCCCTCAGCCCTTCCCACCTGTGGGGAGACCACAGTTCTGGAGCAGAGCCTAGCATCCTCATAGCAGGCCAGGTGAGCCAGAAAGGGATGGTGAGGAAAGCAAGGGGGTCTCTGGGATGGATGCAGTTGGACCAGGTGGAGAAGGTCCTGGGTCTGGCCAGCCTGGGCAGCCAGCCTCCCTTCCAGGCCTGGGCTGTGTGGGGGCAGCAGGGCTCAGGCAGGCGGGCTGTTGATCCAATCCAACAATGATGAAATGGCCCCTTTGTCCTGCGGCGCCAAAGTTGCTGTGACTGAGGAGGTGTGACGTGAAAGGGTCATTGTTCCCACTTGGGCAGCCACTCAGGGAGCTGGAGGACCAGCCCAGGGCAGGCTTCATGCCAAGACTGCAGTCCTGCCTGCTGCCTGTGGCTGCTCGGGGTGTCCTGGGCTCTGTGCCTCTCTGCCTCCAACCCATGGCCCGGCCTTCCTCCCCCAGCGCCAGCCTGGGCACAGGTGTCCCTCCCCCACCCTGAGCAGCCCCATGTGCCTCTCCAGTCTGGATCATGATACTGTAGCTTCTGAATGAGGCACTCACCCAGTGCTGGGGCTGCTCTGCCTCCACAACCGGTGAACCCCGCTAGGCAGGACACCTGTAAGTGCCATGGAGGGTTTGGAGGCTAAAGAAGGTGCTTGTCCTGGGACAAGAAAACATGAGAGTGACATTCACATCCCAAGGTGGTGGCCTCAGGCTTATTCTCCTGCAGCCCCCATCTTGCAGATGAGGGAAAAGAGGCCAGAGTAGGGAATTGGATGGCCCTCGGCCACACAGCAGGAGCTAATTTACGTATGCCAGGCTAGACTACCCTCCCTGTAATTCCCCAGACCTGATGGACGTCCACCTCTCTGGACACTTGAAGCCCCCTCCTCCCCACCACCAACCCTCTTTTGCCCCTCTAGACTCCTCCACTGAGAAGCTGCCCCCAAGATCTTTCCAAAATCCAAACCTGGCCAGGTTCTGTCCCAGCTTCAAACTGGCCACAGCCCACCATGTGCAGAGAAACTTCAAGCTCTTCTGCTGATCCTCAAGGGTCCCCCTGCACACAGCAGCTGGACTGGGGGTCCTGTCTGGATTCCCTGTCCCCCCAACCCCCGCAGCCCTGTGCAGACCCCAGCAGACTGCTCTGTCTGCTCAGATCTAGCCTCCACCTTTTGCTCTTACTTGCTTTTGCTAGGTCAAACTGCCTCTGGCCTTGGGGCTTGGGGCCAGTGTGCTCAGGAGGGGCTGGCTGAGGCCCAAGCTGGAGGCCCCTTCTCCCTGTCCCAGGTGGCCTAGCTGGCTCCAGGGCCCAGAATGCTCCTCCTGAGCTCTCCACTGCCCACAGCAGCACTAGGATCAGGCTCAGTCTGACCCAGGCTTGTGAAACCCTCTCCCAGCCAGGAGGAAGCTCTGGCTCCACTCTAGAATTTTTTTCCCTGGAGAGACAAAGCTAATTAATCGGAAGAGTTTAATTAATCAATTAGCCTGGCCTCCAGACCCCTCCACTTAGCTGTGGCAGTGGCAGATCTTTGTAAACAGGAGTGGCCAGACCCTTCTCTGGGTGGAACCTGGCAGGGGGGTGGGCAGCAATCAGGGTGGGCACAGAGTCAGTGAGTCAGAGGCACAGAGGTGCCCAGTCCCACCTCCTCAGCACCACCAAAGGCTTGGGCAGGCAGAAGCCAGTGAAGCTTGGACATATGAGGGGACAGAGTGAAATAAATATTATGGGAACTCTCCCATACCTCAGTAGGTTACAGGGGCCTGATACCTGAAGCTGGGCATGTTCCCAGAAGTGCCCAGATATTCAGATAGAGGGGCTGACAATGGCCAGCTGGATCTATCGATAGGCTAGCCGGGCCTCTAGGGGTGGGCTACACAGAGGGCTGTGGCAGCCAGGGGAGGGCACAAGATCTAACCTGGGGGACAAAGTTAGAGATGGCTTCCTGGAGGAGGAGGCAATGGACCTAGGCTCAGGAGAGGAGGAGACAGAGGTAGCCACTTGAAGGGGGTAGTGGGTGACACGCATTCCAGGGAGAGGAAATAACATGCAGAGACTGGAGGTGGGAGCTTCAGACAGTTCATCATCACTGGAATTTGTCATCTTTTCTGAGAAGCCTCCAGACTGCATTACCTGGACGTTGCTGCCTCTCAGGCTCCCAAGCCTGCACACTTCGGGACATTCCTGGCTCCATACTTCCTCCTGCGCCTCCCTGCCATTGCCAACTCTCCTCCTCAGCCTCCTGTTCCTTGCCCAGGAAACACACCGACGTGTGTTGCCTTCAGAGATGTGGCCCCAGGGCCCTTGCCACCAGACATTGTTCTCTCAAGTAGGCACAGTTGGGTTTCACAACCCATGTTAGGGTTAGGAAGGGGACAAAGGTCCCAGGCCCCTTGGCATCTCAGGCCTGAGGTAGCTGAGAGCAGGGACTCCCAAGTCAGCCAGACCTGTGTCCAGACTCACGTGGCCCCTTCCTGACACTAGACTTCGCTGCTGTGTCCCAGCTTCCTCCTCTTAACATCCCGGCCCAAACCAGGGGCCACTCTGTGGCTGTTATTGTCATTACTTTTTTTTTTTTGGTACCGGGGATTGAACTCGGGACCTTGTGCCTGCGAGGCAGGCGGTGGAACCATTGAGCTAAATCCCCGGCTATTGTCATTACTCTTGCTGCACTTAGAGCTGCAGAGGACCAGGCATGTCAGCACAACTCCCAGGCAGTGGCAGCCAGGAGGGGTAGCCAGTCCAGGCAGCGGTTCATGCTGAGGACAGACTTGGCCCCCAGCACTTGGCTGAGCCCATTACATGTGCCTGGCATAGTCAACACACAGCTTCTCTAAATCAGTAGGAGTAATAGTCCCATGTGAAAGACAAACTGTCCTGCTTTCCTTTTGAAACCAATTCAGAAAAATGGAGCCAAGATGTTTGCCCCAGAAATGCCACTTCTAGGCCACGAGACCCAGGGAAAAAGTCTGGGATGCAGGAGATACCACACCTAGACTCCCTGCCCACCAGTGCCGAAGGGACAGGGAGAAGTGAGACCACCAGAGGACCAAGCCGCTAGGGAGAGGCATGGTACCATCTCCTTCTCTTTGAGGGCTGGGGAGAGGGCTGTGAGGGGCTGGCTCCAGGAAGCTGGGGACAGGTTCAAGCTGAGCCTGGATCCTGCAGTCCTCATCAGCGCTATCTGCAGCCCCCAGCTCCTCGACCGAGGGGCTCAGTGTAGGTTTTGGAGGGTGAGGGCCAGGGGCTCACAGAGGAGCAGGGCTGAGGATGAGCAGACATGGGAAGTGGGCAGGGAGGGTCTCTGGGCAGTGCAAGAAATATGCAAGGATCAAGATGCATTCTGCTGGTGCCTAGAAGATAGCTGGGATCCCGGCTCAAACTATTGCCAGACTAAAGCACGCAGGGGCTGATAGTGGAGCTGTGAGGAGGGGCACCCTCCCCTGGCAATGGGCTAAATCTCTAAATTTCTCCAGACCCCAGGACCAGGAGAACTGGGGCAGGCTGGGGGTGGGATCCCCCTGGCAGAAGGAGGAGCAGGGAGATGGAAGGAGTAAGTGTCCTCAAGGGACTAAAGCCAAGTGGTCTGCTGGCCTGGCCCAGCCTCTCACCCCACCCAGGGCCCTCTGCATGGCCTTCAGTTTCCTGCTCCTTGGACTTCTCTTGGGTACTGAGGCCAGGCTGTGCAGGCCTTGGAACAGAACCGAGCATCTGATCCAGGATGCAAGCTCTGAGTTCGAGGCTGGGTCCCCTCAGAGACCTTGTTCTCATCTCAGGCCTGTGGGAGGACTGCAGAGGGGAGAGGCAGAGCTAAGTGCCCCTCCACAAGGGTGGGGTGGTCACAGCAGGGTGAACAACCTGCAGCTCACATTCCTGGGCTCTGAGAGGGGCTGTGGGGCACGCCGTCCTGGGAGGGACCCAAGTGTGCAGGAGGACATTCGTGACACTGCCTCTCTGTGGATGCTTGGCATGGGGGTGCACAGTGAGGGGCAGGGCAGGTTCCCCCATTGGAGGGAAGATGGGTCCAGCACCAGCACCAGCACATCCCCTGGCTAAGACTCATCCTTTTTTTTTTGAGGCAGGGTCTTGCTTTATAGTTCAGACTTGCCTTAACTCATAATGGTCCTCTGCCTCGGCCTCCTGAGTGCTGGGATTACAGGCCCATGCCACCACACTCAGCAAGCCAGTCCTACATGGCATGGCAATTGGCATTCAGGCCACAGACACAGGCAGATAAGCTGGGACCCTTGACTGGCATCCTAATGCCAGCTTCCCATGGGGCCCATAGTTCTGCAGGTGGGTCTTTTTCTCACCATCTCCTCTGAAGCCACATGGTCTAGCCCTCCTGACCCACTCAGAATGTCTGTCCTTGCCTCCTCACTGTGTGCCAACCTGCACACTTGTCCTTCAGGCTACTCTGCACTCAGCAACTAGGGCTTCTAGTAGTGAGTCACCCCCAGCCGCTTTGGGCTTGAAGACTACAAAGGTCTCTGCTCCTTAAGGAGGCTCCTCCTCAGGCCCTGCCCATGTGAAAGAGAACCACAACTTCTTTCTCCACTGCCTGCAGCCCTGAAGCCAGAGGAAGAGGCAGCATAAAGGGGCATGGAGACTGTTACAGGCAGAAGCTGCAGTGTGGAGGTGTACAATAGAGCAGCCTGGGGGATTCCTGCTGGGGCTGAAGTCCTGTATCACCTGTATGGCTCCTCTGGCCCAGCTGGAAACATTGGGCTGAGGCCTCCCAGAGTTGCTAACGAGGGATAGTCTAATGGCTGTGCCTAGGAAGGGATGACTTCACCCAGAGATGACGCACCCAGAAAGAGGAGCTGGAGTTGCAGGCAGCACCTCAGCTGCCACAGCACCTGCTTGGGCTTGCTCAGTCTGACAAATAAGAAGCCATATGCACCACGTGTGTGTGTGTGTGTGTGTGTGTGTCTGTCTGTCTGTCTGTCTGTCTGTCTGTCTCTCACAGGGCCAGAGGGCTTCAGCCTGATGGAGGAGGCGGGTAAAGACTCAGAGAAGCAGGGATGGAGGGAACTGGCTTCTCCCGATTGACTCGATGTGTGACAGGACAGGACAATTCTGAGCCACTCCAGGGCTCCTGATGTCAGATGGATCAATCCTAGGAGGTCTCTGGGAGCAGGTGAGATTATGTCCCGTGGAGCCCAGAACAACCAGGGAAAAGCTGTCAAAGATCAGAACCTGTGTGTCCCTGTCCTCCCTCCAGAGGAGTCTGGCTCCCACACAGGCCCTGGGGCTTCTGCTGAGGTTTTGGTGTGAGTGCGGGTGCTCCAGACACATCCATCCATATGCAGAGGCAGCCTGATGCTTGAGTGCAGCACAGGGAGGGGGCAGGTTCCAGCATGGGCTTGCTGCCCGCCCCCACCCTGCCTATACCCTAGGCATGAAGGTGTCTGCATGCTGGGGAGGCCCCACGGGGCCAGCAGCAGGACAAGGCCCTCTCTAGAGGCTCAGAGCAGGATTACCCTAGGACATGTTCATTCTTTTCTATCTCCTGGTCAGTATTCTTCGAAGTAACCGCTCCACAGTGCTGCAAGTTCTTCCTGGTGTCCAGGCTTAGTCACTCTTGCTGTTGCACCTGATTCATTTATCAGAGGACAGGTTGAAGGCTGTATTATCCTGCCACCCAGTCTGACAACACTAAGCTTTCCCTGGGGGATGTTCCCACTCCCAGAACTGGCCAGCGGCACAGGAAATGACTGCTGGATGAATGTGAAGGTGAGTAAGTGGCTTGGATCTGCCTCCCAGGAGAAGGCTGAGAAGCAGCTAAGAAGTGGTTGGGTGCCTGGGGCTAGAGATGAGATGGAGACAGAAACAGAGACCCAGAGGACTAACAGCAGGTCAGGAGGAGCACCACGGCATAGGGAGAGAGACAAAGCAACCGCAGAGAGCCAGGTGTGCAAACCTCAGGGGATACTGGCATCAAGGGCCCTGGCAAGGTTGGTCAGGACCAGGCTGAGACTGGTGGAATGATAGGAGTTCAGGTGGTCATGTGTCAGGAGCCTGGGACCCGAGTATGGGAAGTGGTCCAGGGCAGCATTGCCTACCCTAACATCACAGAGCAAGGACCCAGGGCCCTGCACTTAGTTACAGCCCAGGCCCCTGTTCCCTGGCAGGAACCTTAGCCAGGCAGTGCTGAAGTGGGAATTTCCACAGATGGCACTGAGGGTCAGAGAGACCACCTGGCCTAAGAGTGCCAGGGAGGGAAGCGGTGGGGTTGGTCTCCCTCATGCACTCCCTGGTCCCCAGGCCTGTTTCAGGAGTCAGCTCAGGAGGTGACGGCTGCCCCACCCCCAGTCCTGTACTTGGGCATGCTGGCACTGCCAGGCACTTACTTGCCTGTTGAGGGCCCAGCCCCCAGCCGAGCACCCGAGGGCTTCCCTGGCCCTGGGTGAGGGCAGCAGGAGGAACAAAGGCGCAGTCTCTGCCTGCTCAAGCCCCCACCCCCTTGCCTGCCCCTGGCACAGAAGGACCAGGGCCACAAGGGAGCCCAAGAGCAAAGGCAACGCTCACCATTTGCCTATGAGGCAAGAACCCTACTTCTCAGCCCCACCCTGCAGGCCTGCTGCTGAACGAAGGGGCTTCTCCATTCGGAAGCCCAGAGAATTAAGTGGGAAACACAAAGGCCAGCAGTCACACAGCTGCAATTGGAACCCAGGTCCCATGGCTGGCAGAACCTGGCCTCTCCCCCTGGTCACAGGCCTAGCCGTGAAGATGGTGACTGTGTTCTGGCCCTATGCGACTTGGGCAGCTACGGGACAGGGTCAGGGAAGGCAGAGCCAGAGTAACCCAACAGGAAAGACCAGAGGGGCTGTATAGCTCTTGCTCTGCTGGTGCTGATCACATAGCCTGAAGGGCCAGAGCTGTGTAAGAAGTGGGGAAACTGAGTCAGCACCCAGGCCTCCTAAGTCCCTGCTTGGGGCTCACCTGATCCAGCAGGTGAGAGAGACATAAACCTACATCCCCACTCTACTGTAAACAGGGCTGTTACCCATGGGGGGCCCAGCCCCTCTGCCCAGCCACGGCCACCATCCTCCTCTAGACCCTTCCCTGCTCCTAGCTGCAGCCTGGGTCGGCCCACACCCTGCCTGTGGGAGCCTTGATGATGGAGGGCCAAGTATGGCTGATGCCTCCTTGCAAGATTAGGCCCTAACCAGGACATGAACATAAAGAGCTCATCAGGTCACATCTGAACAGCACCGTCTGTGTGCTGGTCCCATTCTATAGATGGAAACCGAGGCCTTGTCTAGAAGCCCTGCTGCTCCCTCCCACCTGGGGGGCACCCCCAGTTGGGCTATACAAGTGCCTAGCAAACTGTAGGGAGGTCCAGGCCGATGCCTCACAGAAGCAGACCCTGAGTGCCTGTCGGCAATGCCCATCAGCATCCCAGGACCCCTGCCCTTACCAAACAGTGTAACTCATTTTAAAGAAAAAATAATATTTATTTGCAATATAAACAAAGTCCTGTTGCTGGTTCAGGATATATATATATATATATGTGTGTGTATGTGTGTGTGTGCGTGTGTGTGAACACAAATTTTCCTTCATAAGCTCATAAAGCAAAACTGGCCACCCTCTGGCATACCCTCATGTACACAAATCAGACACATCTTTCTGGGTTTTTCTGTTTTAAAAAGTAGAGAGAGAAAGAGAACCATGTACAGCATGGAAGCTTTTTGTCAATTTCTCAACTGTGGCAAGATTTTAATCTGCTGCCCCCAAAAATCCCTGAAAACCACCCTGTGAGGTAAGATGCGGTGGGGGCAGTTTCCGTGGCCTTGCTCGCATGCTGAGTGCTGGCTCCATCAGGGACACCAGCCCCACGGCTGACCCCTTCCCAGGTCCTGTGCAGCCCTAACACCTGGGTAGAAGGAGGCTGGAGAAGGAACAAAACTAGAGGAGCGTAACAGAATCCGTGGCTTTGTTCTGTGAATGCTGGGGTGGACAGAGCTTCACACCCCTTCCACTTGACCATCACCGCCCCATCTGCCCCTACCCTAGGGTTAAAAGGGGTGCAAGGTTCCTGGTAGTAAAAGGCATGGCCAAGATGTGAGTGGGGAAGGCTTCCATGGGGACAAGGGGACTGACTGGAAGCTATGGCTGGACCAAATCAACAGCCAGGGTAAGAGAAAGAATCTGGGATGCAGGGCTGGGTCCCATCACCTAAGCTTTCCCCAGACACTGGCCTCCACTCCCAGCTAGAGAGAAAGAACAAAAACAGAAGTCATGGTAAGTTTAGAAAAGGGCCCAGGGTCCAGCCTCTGAGGGGCTGAACCCAGAAGGCTAATGCTACTGCTTGGCAGTCCCCTGTGCTCCACCTCTAGCAGAACAGAGGCAGGACCTCCATCTTCTGCCCCAGGGAGGTCTGCAAGACCACTGGAGGGGCAGTTGGGAGGGCAAACAATGTAAAGACCACTGGTCCAGTCCATTGAGCACACTTACAACAGTCAGCACAGGTGGATGCAGTGCCACGCTGGGCTGAGCCATTGTGGGGGATGGCTGACTCCTGGAGCACAGCAGCCTCCTCTTCCAGAGGGCCTGGTGGAGAAACAGAGGCTTCACACGTGTGCAAAACGCATTTGGTCAAGATCAACATGGGGTTTGTCTTTTCCACTAAGAACAAAAACAAAACATATCAATAACTGCTTTTTGAAATAGGAAGAAAAATGAAACAGAATACTTCTCTCTCTCTCTCTCAGGATCAAGAAAGGCATGAAACACTGATTTATACAATTCACTGTTGCATATAGTCTGAAAATAACACTTTTTGTTAAAAAAAGAAAAATCAAGAAGAGCTTGAATACACTCTGAGCTCCAGGGAGCTTGGATTTACCTGCCAAAAGTATAAAGTAAACTCAGGTCCATGGATATGTCTTTAAAAATAGCCACATGGGCTGGGCCTTCCGCAGAAAGGGGTGTCCCGGGAAAAGATGAGGCCTCCTGGCCCCCAAAGCCACACATCTGAGATCCCAAGCCTCTGCAGTGAGGAAGCCCTGCCCGTGGGCCCTGACCCACAAGACAGCAAGGGAACTTGGTGTAGCTCAGCCTGGCCTCCAGGCACAGGCGACGTGTGTGGGTTCCTCAGGCCAAGGGCAGCAGGCTGGGCCTCCTCCAGGCCCTGTGGACCCGGCCTCACGTGGACTCGAGTGTGTTGAGTGGGAACAGGTTGCGGTTGGTGGGAGTGGAGAAGTAGAGCTGTTCACTGGGTGCGTGGTTGTCACATGGGCTGCTTAGCCCCAGCGTCCGCTCAAAGTCCAGCAGCTGCCCCATGAAGTTGAAGTTGGGCGAGATGTTGGACTTTTTCCTCTTGACGAAGTCATAGGCGTCATTGAGTGACAGGTTCATCTTCTGCATCAGGTAGGCCACAGTGACTGTCACCGAGCGGCTGATGCCTGCCAGACAATGCACCAGGACGCCACACTTCTTGGAGCGGGCTTCCTCTGAAACACATGGGCAAGGGTCAGGGAGGTACCATCTCCATGGACTCTTCCAAAACGGGAGCCAGAAGGGCCACAGCAGTGAGGCTGGACTCCACAGGCAACTTGGTGGCCCTTCCTGACTCCTGAGGGACCTCGCCAGTGTGGGGACACAGTGCTGTAGAGAGGGCCATGGCATGCTTCTGCTCCAAGTCCCTGCATACCTCTGTGTCCCTGAGTCCTCTCTGGCACCTCGGCTGATTGAGGTGCTTTCATGAGGACCTAAGACAAGCAAAGGGTCAGCAGACACGCACTGCTATCACACACTGTTGTGATCACTGCTCATCCTGCTGGTGCTAAGGGTGTCACCCTGGAGGGTCGCCTGTACCATAGCCAGTAAGCCATTTTATCAAAGTAGAAATAAGTGCAGAGACAAAACGACAAGACCAAGACCACATAGAGGTTTCTTATAATTTGTTACCCACTGGTGCCAGGCTGTAACCTGAGTAGGGGCTGTTTGTTCTCTTGGTGTGGCACCCATGGACCTTCCCAGAGCCTCCTGGGAAGCAGGCCTGCAGAAGGCTCCCCTGGAAGGAAATGGAGACCTGGCCTGCTCTGCACTCAGCTCTACGCTCTGCTCAGCTAGTCCCCAAGGCCCTAGCTCCAGCTCCTGAAGACCTGGGGACTTGGGTGTAAGCACATCTGATTCTCTCAAATGGGGTCTGCTTAACTGGGAGCCACTCTCCCAACTCGATGGCCCATGTGCCAGTAACAACTCCCACCACAGCCAATGGGGTCTAGCCAGTAACACCGGCTGCACACCTGAGCAACTCAGCCTGTGATCTCTCCTCCCCCGATTCTGCAGCAGCTGCCTCTTTCTGTGCCATAGCCACACCAGGGACACAGACTAACAAGCAGCCTAGGATCTTTGTGGTTCCCATCTCCCTAACTCCAAACCTACGGAAAGCCAGGCACAAAGTCAGCCCTTAGTCAGTGTTCTCCTACAGGGTGACACATAGGTTCATAAACTATTCTTCATTGCCTCTGGATGACAGAGCTTCCTCTCCCCATCTCCATTCACTGGAGGAGACTCAGGATTAAGCACAGGGTAGGTGCTTAATCCACACTCAGAGACTGACAGTGGGTCCCCTGGCTGTAACATGGGAGGCAGAACTAGCAGGGGAGAAGAGAGATGCTGAGGCTTCAGGTGAAGCCCTACAGTCTGACTTTGCGATTTGGGACAAGAGAAGGGGGTGGTGGAAAAAAGCGTCCCCATGACACCAGGGTGTGGGGACTGCCTGGTCCCAAAACCCCTCCAAGGAGATTCAGAGTGAAACTCTTGCTGATGGCTTTATTTTGAGCCCTTTCAGGGCCTGACTTGACCCTGTCCCACAGAGTCCATGCAATGCTAGGGCTTCAATTCCTTCATTTGTCAAATAAGGATAAAGGTACCTGTCCAACCTCTGTGTGCATCCCATTCCCTCCCGCTTTCCTTCACCAGATATGGAGGAATCTTTTTTTTTGTACCAGGGATCAAACTTGGGACCTTGCACTTTCGAGGCAGGCAGTGGAACCACTGCGCTAAATCCCTGGCCCTGGAGGAATCTTTAAGAAGGATAAAAGTACCACAAGCCAGGTTCAGCCCTGGGGAATCTGGTGTCCCCTCTCGGCCCCCTCCCTTTGGTGGAGAAGCACAGCACCCACAGCCCACTTGGTAATGTTTCCCAGCAGGACAGAAGCTCTAGGCAGCAACAGTGGAGGTCCCTCCTCCAGGCCTTAGCTTCCTTTCTCCCTCTCAGCCAGGCACCTAGTTTTGGTTCCCAGTAAGCGGATGAGGCGAGGAAGCCTCCCACTTCCTGTTATTAGAGCTAGCCCAGCCCAGCTGACACCAAATACCCTCCACTGGACATAGCCAGTTGCCATTGGGAAAAGACTGCCCAGGCTACCCCCATCTTGCCATGGAGGCTGGCAGAAACACTGGGTCACCAGCTCAGAGTACAAGTTTTACATTTACCATGAGCCTGTGTCCATTCCTCACAGCCTGGGTGAGACCCAAGACCAGGAGAGGACTTGCAGTATAACAGCCTTCAGCTAGCAGAGGAGGAAGCAGGAGAAGAGCCCAAATGTGCTGAGGCTGGGGATATAGGCCTTTCTCAGGCTGCCCCCACCTTCTCTATATGCCCCCTTTACTCTAAACAAATGCCACAGGCTGCTGAGAGCAGCTGGGGTCCCACAGAGGCCCTCTAGGGTGCCACATCCTGATAGCTGCCTGTCTGGATAAGTCTCTGGCTCCAGGGCTATCTTTTGGTCCTCTAAGTAAAGCCCACAGAGGCACCATGACAGCCCTATCCTGGAGAGACACGTGCTGAGGCATGATACAGAGCAAGCGAGGCCGATGGGAGTCTGTGAACTGTGATGTTTCAGCTTGCTCAGCCTGAAACAACAGCAAAGCAAACCTAAGCTGGACAGCACAGAGCCCAGGACTCAGGGGACTGCTCAGGTCTGGACAGGTAGAGGGGCCTGAGGGACTCTGTGAGTCACAGCAGGCATGGGTACACCCACAGGCACACGCTGACACATGCAGGGCACACACAGGTCTCAACAGGCCCAGAGGTACCCAGTTAGGCAGGGGCGACACCCAGAGTCCTGCACACACCTTATGCGCCCACCCATCCACCCACTCACTCTGCCCAGCTCCCAGCACCACCTACCAATGAAGCTGATGGCCTCGGGGAAGAACTGGGAGAGATTCTGGCTCCAGTGGTCAGAGATGGGGATCTGCTTGTAGGTGAACTCGCCACCATGCTCAAAGGCATTGGGCAGGTTGGGGGTAACATTGAGGATGTATTTGATGCCGTACTTGCCGAGCACATCCAAGTTGGTGGAGTCCTTGGCACAGCCGAGGTAGAGGTAGGGCAGAATCTGGACAGGGAAGGCTGGCTGGCTGGATGGCACAGGGCTTCCGTCTGACTCGGTGGCACTACTGGGCAGCTCTCGGTCTGACTCGCCATCTGAGCAGTCAGAGCTGATGCGAAGGCCCCCCAGGCCCAGCACCGAGGTGGGTGGCGAGTCACTCGTCGAGGAAGAGCTGTCAACGTTAGTCTCACAATGCTCCGAGTACTCGGTCTGGAACTTGTTGAAACCACCTGTGGCCGGGTAAGATATTGATCAGAGTCCAAAGGGGCCTCACAAGACCACCAGTGGCCAGGGCTCCCCATGTCAGCCCCACGGTCAACATGGCCACACCAAGGATGCTACATGTGAACCCTCTCATTCATTCTCTATCTAAACTGTGACCACTTTACAGATAAGGAAACTAAGGCCTGAGCTCTGAACCCTTACCCATAACACTTCAAGGTCCCCGCCATACTACCAGCTTTAGGGCACTTGAGGATAGGCCCCAGCTCATTCCTCTGCTGAAGCTCCCTTGTTCATTTTAGCATCCAGTAGTGCTCAGTAAGTGAAAGGGTAAAGGAAAACAGACAATCCAGTTCAGGGCAACACCTGTGGTTCTGCCAACCCCTCTTACAGATGAGACCCCAGGGGGCAGAGCCACATCTGGGTCAGCCAGAGGCAGAGAGGGCCTTGGCTTGCTGACAGTGTAGCAATTGCCCACCCCCTGAAAGCCTACTGCAGAGGGTGGTGTAAAGGTACTGGGTGGTCTTCCCTCCAGAAGAAGCAAGTTTGTCAAAGGGGTCCCAGGTCCATTTCTCTGGAGCCCTCCCTCAGAACACAAGGGCCCTCAGCACTGGAACTGCACAGGGGAGGGCCACGGGGGTTATACAGGGACAGGAAAGATGGGGAGAAGCGCCTTGCAGCTAGGCATAGGCTCTGCGCCCGAGGGTGCTGCAAGCCTCCCCCCTCCCCTGCTGCCCGTCCCACTGCCAGCGAGAGGCCATTTTGGAATGTTAATTGGAAACACGGGCTGCAGCCACCACCCGCCCCCCCTGCCTCCCGCTTCCATAAGCTCTGGGGCAGCAGGCTGGGGAACTGGGGCCCTAGGACCTGGGCCAGGGCAATGGACACTGCGTGCAAGCTCTCCAACAGGCAAAAATCCCCAGGTGGCAGGGGCCATATGGGGATCCCAGAGACCTCATCATAAACGGTCCCCATGTAAAGGAGGTTAGATGGTGCCATGAAAGGTGACCGTCCTTACCCTGGCCTTCCCAGGACATGAATTCTAGGCTCAGGCTTGGGCCCATGGCACTTTTGGATTCCAGAAGGCAGCCTCTGAGCTCAGCTAGAGCATGGGCATTGCTGTTGCTCAATTAGCAGGAAAAAAAAAAAAAAAAAGAACACCCCAGGTGAGGTAAAGTTTGTCCCACCCAATTAAATCGTGCCTAGAACGGGGGCGCACAGGGACCTCCAGCGCCTGCCTAAACTCCCTGCTGTTGGGAGGGCGGACTCGGGCTAGGGGCGACGTGGCGTCAGGCCTGGTGAAACGCGCGCAGAGGAAACAGCCTGCAGCTGGGCAGGGGGTGCCTGGATCCCATAAGAGGTCTGGACGCAGCTCTCACCTTGGAGGTAGTAGGCCTGGCAGCCGTCGTCGCGCAGCTTCTGCAGGAGCAGACCGAGCACCGAGGCGGGGGCGCCGGGCTCGGGCTGCCACTCGGCTGTAGCCTCGTCATAGAGCAGCACGGTGGCCGCCTTGCAGCGCGTGGCGAAGCGCTCCTTGTCGGCGTGGTTGGGGATGATGGAGCGGATGGGCAGGTTGCCCTTTCGAAGGCGGCGCAGCATGAGGCCCGGAATAGCCAGGTTGATGGCCGTCTCGATGTGCGACGACTCGAAGAGCTCGTGCGGCCGGCAGTCGAGCAGCAGCAGGGACGCGCCACCGCGCGCCTCCAGCTCCTCCTGCAGCCACTCGGCGCTCTTGCAGGGCATAGCCCCCGCTTCCGTCGCCGCCCTCGCCCCAGTACCCGCGCCAGACCCAGACCCCAAGCCGGGCTCCGACCCCGCCCGGGTGTCCCCAGCCGCCGCAGCCCCCGAAGCCGACATGTGCGCCCGCGCTGGGGGGCCGCGGAGCTGGTTTTTCATGGGGAGCGCGGGCTGCCCGGGGCTGGGGCCGGGCAGCCCTGCCCTGGGACGGCGCCCCGGCCGCGCGGGCCCCAGCCGCGTCTCCGGGCGCCCGGGCCTCCCGCCGAGCTGCGCCCGCCGCCCGGGCCTCCCGGCCTCCCGGCCTCAGTCCCGCCCGCCCGGCCTCCGCGCGCGCAGCGGCCTGACAGCCCCAATTAAACGGCGGCTCCAGCGGCCGCGCGCCCTGGCGTCCTCCTGGAGGCGGAGCCGGCAGCCGGCGCCCGAGCTTAAAGGCGCCGCGCCTCAGCTGCCCCCGCCCAGGGCTGTGGCGAGAGCCCCGCACCCCGCGCCTCCGCTGTCTTGCTCGCCCGGGAACTGGCTACTGCCCGCAGACACAGTGGCAGAGTCCAGCCACTTCCCGGGTTCCCCGTGCCTGCCCTCCTAGCTGGTGCAGGGGCTCTCCACATCTGGCACCCCGCATTTACAGAAGCAAAGGTGCCCCAGGACTGCGGGGCGGGGCGAGGGGGAGGTCACACCAAGCCAACCTCCCCTCCCCCCGCCGGTCATCTCGTTCATTCATCTTTCCTCTAGTTCATTCAGCAAACGGAAACTGCACGCCCACTACGTGTCAGGCACTGTTCTAGGTGGACTCCGCTTTAGGCGACGACCGCATCATCCCGATGGTCACAGTCTCCGAGATCCAAGTTGGAGTCTCAACCCCAGCAGGCTCTCAGGCAAATCAGCACCTAGGTGACTGGAGGGGCAGGATGGCTCGGGGCTGCTAGCCACCCTCCTAGGCTGGGAAAGAGAAGGCCTGGGAAGGGAGAGCGAGCCCTTTAAGAAAGCTTTACGAGCGGGGTGGTGACAAATGTGAAGTGTAACGCCACGTGACTTTTCCACCCGAGCGGGTAGGAGGGAAGTACTCTTTATAATCAGCTGTCTTTCTCCTAGCGCGCTCCTAATGTACCAATCAACTTTCGAGGTAGGCGGGCACGCGGTGCGCAGAGAGCCAGTCACGGAGGAAGGAGCTGTTGTGGGAGGGAGGCGGGGCCCGCCGCCGGTTCCACCCCGCGCGGGAAGGGGACTGGGCCTTAGCGAGGTTGGCGTGTCGGCTTGGTTGGCGGGCGGGGCAGAGGAGATGAATGGACCCCAGGTAGCCTTAGAACAAAACTGATTGACTTGGGTGGCACGCGTGCGCAGGACCTGCCATATTGTCCCTACCGAACCAGGGTAGCCTTTCACCTAGGAGGGAGTGGTCTGCCTGGTCCATTCTCCGCCCAGCTGGGTGCCCTTATGTCCTTGGGACTCAATTCACTCACTCTGTTCAGTTGGTCAGCTCTGAGCCACCTTGCCCAACCCTCAGTTGGGGGAGGGGGATGTCGGGTCAAGAGGTGATAGCGCTTGATATTTGCTTCAATGAGGACCACTCGAAGCCAGAGCATTTCAGCTTTCAGCTGATCTCTGACCAGAAGACACAAAAAGCAATTCCAGCTCCCTCAGTCTTCCGAGACAGCCTGTCTGGAAGGTTCTGTCTTCTCAGTAGGGCTCTGTCGCAAAGGAGCAGGGCTTTCTCTCACCAGGGCAGCCGATGATAGTCTTATCCACGGATTGGATCCCCAGAGTCAACACCCTGCCCAGTGTTGACCTCGGCTTGCTGGGCAGAGACTGCTTCCCTGGGGTCCTAGGAAAGAACTTCCCAGGCCTGAGAGGCTGAGACCCAGATTCTTTCCTGCCATTTACTGATGTATTGTGTGACCGCAATATGATTCTTACCTCTCAGCCTGTTTTCCCGATGTAGGAGAGTGCTAGTTTGGACAGTGTCCAGCCAGTCTGCGGATCCATCCATCTGGGAGGATATCCTCTGAGGCTCTACCCACCAGGGGACATTCTGGGTGCTGGTTGTCTGGGATAGAGGCAGCACTCAAAAAGAGGCCTGACCTAGGTGCAGTGGAGAATGTCAACAATCCCAGTTACTTGGGAGGCTGAGGCAGAAGGATGATAAATTCAAGCCCAGCCTGAGCAATTTAGCAAGACTCTCTCTCAAAAAGGGGGGGAGGGGCCAGAGATTTAGCTCAGTGGTTCCAGTGCCTGCCACACAAGTGCAAGGTCCCAAGTTCGATCCCTGATACTAAAAAACAAAAAAACAAAATAAAAGAAGACAACTTATTTTTTTTTAAAAAAAGGGGGCAGGGGGGCTATACCTCGGTGAGAAGGCAAAAGAAGTCAGTTGTCCAGTAAATCAGAGTGACATTCCCTCAGGGCAGGCCAGTCACATGAACAGGAGGCTCATGTTGTCCTCAAGTGTGACTGGGCTATGTGTTCCCTGTGCTGAGGTGGAGTTGCTTCTGAGTGCCTAGTGAGAACTAGCCATTGCTCTAATGACTGAGGGCTCAACTGAAATGGGTGCCTCTCCTGTGCCCCAGTCCCCCCATCCCCCTAGAGAGAGGAAAGGAGCCCTGCAGCCTCTCACTTTAGCTTGTGATGCCCCCCCCTCCTGTGTGTGTGTGTGTGTGTGTGTGTGTGTCCAAGCGTGTCCAAGCTAGTCCTGCAGGAGGATACACAGCCTGAAGGGAAGATCTGTGGGATGAGTGGGTGGGGACAGGGGCAGGCTCAGCAGGGATGTTGTAAGAGGCAAGGTTTGAATGAGTGCAGAAGGCAGGAAATGTGGGGAGTGGGTGACCATGGAGGCAAAGGGATGGCAGGAAAACTAGCCTGGCCGTGGAACGTGCCAGCAGGATCCCCATCACCCAGGTTGGAGGAAAAGCCCAAAGTCTGGGTTCTGAGTGGAGGCCTTGCCTCTATCTAGAGCAGCTACTGTGGAACTGCAGTGAATAAAACAGGTCACAGCAGGGCTGCCCTGGGTGAGCTCAGGAATCCTTGCTGTCAGACTTACTAGCCTTGAGCAGTGCAGGAAATTGCCAATGGTCAAACCAGGAGGCCAGAGCTGCCCCTTACCAGGGTTCTCCCTGCAGCTGTGAGTGTCCATCAAGGATGCTGCAGGAGGATACCTGGGAGAGGGTCTTTCTTGGCAGAAACCTGGTGCCCTGGGTGAAGCCTTGGTATCAAAGACATTCTTTCTCTTCAGGAAGATGGCCTTTCCTGTTTTCTGAGTTCAGGTCCTCCTTGCCTGCACCACCCAGGAGAGGTGTCCAGCTTGCTAGGGTATCTGGGGAGCAGGAGCAGTAGGAAAAGTCCCCCAGAACAGATCTGAGTCCTTGAGGGGAAGCTGGTCTGAAGGGATAGCAGATGGACATGAGCTCTCTGAGGGCTGTACTGCTCTCCCACACACCTCTAGGCCTTTGCATAATCTACTCCCTTAGCCTTTGGCTGCCTTCTGATCCCAGCTCAGATGTCACTCTCCAGGAGGCCTCCTCTGATCTTCCAATCTAGATTAGCTCCCCTGCTGCAGGCTCTCAGGACCCCTGCCCCTGTCTCTACTCCACATTCCACCAAAACCTCTGTTAGCCCCCCCACCAGACTTGCTCACTTTGGATGCCTGATGGCATGTCAGCTCTCCCCTAAGCCTCTTCTCCCTCCTCTATCCCCTGCCTCACCCCATTCACCCAAGTGCCAGGCCCAGACCCACCAGGCATATTTGGAGCTGCCTTCTCTATCGATACATAGCCAACCCAGAGCCATACATAGAAGGGTTTTCCTGCCAGGGCAAGGCTTAGTCATGATGATAGGCTGTTTTCTGGCCCTTGCTGCTCCTCTGAGAGAAGCTGAGGTCCCCAAGGGCAGATGTAAACCAGTCTGCACACACCATACCCCCCATCCACATGGCTTGGTGACCAAGGATCTGTGTCACCAAGAACAGTAAGTATCCTGGAAACACTTTTCTTTCCCCTCTGGTGCCCATGGATTCCTTAGAGATGGGCCACCATGTTTTAAGCGCATAAGCTGGAGGTGGAGAGAGGCCAGATCCTTGCACTCCTGGGCCTATGGGAACCAGGACAGATATAGCATGAGCTCCTGCTTGCTACCAGAAGGACATCTTCTGTTGGGGTCTATCTCCCATCCTCCATGACAGATGAGCAGGGATGAGGCACTTTAGTCATGGTGCCTCCTGCTGGTGACTAAGCCAGCCTGTGCCCAATAACACTTCCCCAGCCTAACCATGGAGGCCTGCTGAGACCCAGACTCACTCTGCTTACCCTTAAACGTTGGGACAGCTTCTTGCCCAACCCTTGGTTGGTATCCTCCTGGGTTGGTGTCTAGATAAATGATGTCTAAGCCAGGACAGGAAAGCATGGTGAATGAGCTGACAACTCTCTTCTCCTGTACAGAACTTGTGATCATACATACACACCACTCATGTGCATCCACATACACATATACACAAGTACACACAACACATAGACCCACTTATATATCCACATATGCTCACAGGCACATACAAGCATATGCAGAAACGTACAGACCTATGTATATGTGCAGAAATTCATATGTGCATAATACTCTGTTATGTATACACACATTCAGGCTCATGTGTGGGCTCTTGCCACTCCTGTCAGAGGGATCCCCACAGACAGGTCTTCCAGAGATGTTGTTACCAGGCTGGTGGGATCCATAATCCTCTCACCAGTAATCCAGTCACCTGAGCTCACTCTTCCCTATTGGCTATTGCTAGGATCTCTGTTGTGAATGAAGCAGGGCTCCACCCTTGCCTTCCTCCCAGAAAGCGGCTGCCGGGACCTGGTTGACAGCAGTATGACCAACTGATGTCTGTCCAGAAGGGATGAGAATGAGGGTCCTTAGGAAGTAAACAGCCCTGGTGGGAGAGAGGGTCAGGCCCAAAGGCAATGAGAACCCAAGACCCGGCCAGGGTCTGGGAGGCCTGCTTGGAGAAGGTGAGGGGGAGAGAAGAGCCAGCCAGGCCTTCTCTTCCCATTCATTCTCAAACATTTTCTGAGGGCCAGGGATTTAGCTCAGTGGTTCTGACACCTGCCTCACAAGCACAAGGTCCTGAGTTTGATCCCCAGTACCAAAAAAACCAAAAAACAGAAAAACATTTCCTGAGTACCTGTCCTGTGCCAGGGACTGTACAAGGTGATGAGGTAGGGATTCACGTGAGGCCAGATCAACCTAATTCCTCCCTCTTGCAGCTACCCCCACCCCCAGCAATGACAGTGCAGGGCCGTGGCTTACCTCTACATGTGGAGTCCCCATGGTCACTGCTGGAGAGTGTCTTTCCCAACCATATTCCCAACTCACAGAGGCCAGCCCAAGCATGGAAAATAGAGGATATGCGTCTACCACTCTTCCTTGCTTTGTCACTGGCAGGCATTATTAGTTAGTTGCCGCACCTTTTTTTGCTGAACTATCCCCTGGCCTCAAAGTCATTCCAAGAAGCTATGACAAGATGATTGTGGTGGGCACAAGAGATAAAATTGATTGCTATGGCTCCAATTCATAGGCAGACCAGCTCTGGCCTTTGAGCCCCAGGCTGCCTCACTGTGACCTCCTTCTGCTCCCTTTCCTGTGCCCTGGACACAGTGCCCTTGTCTCTACCCTCTAAACTCATTTCCAGCTTCTCAGGGGCCTCAGCCTCAGGAAGTCTTCCCTGTCTAATGGAAGAGATTGGCTTCCAATCATCCCCTGTGGGGCCCTGCATTTTCCACCCTAAACCCACTTAGAAGAAGTTTAGCCCACGGGGGTCTGTGCTGGGGCCTCACCCCTGTGACTTCACTTAGTGAGGCTCCCCTTCATCACTGCAGCCCCAACCCTCACAGTCACCCAGAGCCCTGGGGCTGGGCCAGGCCTTCCTCATGACTCCACCTTGCCAGCCATTCCAAGTTCTCCCAGATACCCTTAGGAGGGGTGGGGGCTGCCAGGCTGGTCACCCTGGACATGTGGGCACTTCAAGCTCTGTTCAGAGCTGACTTGTGACTGGCACCTAGAGGGGCTGTGTTGCCCTCACTCCATTTCAGCCCTTTGCTTTTGCATTCTCAGCCTTGGATTTGCCCCAATTCCCCAAAACGCTGAGTAGAGCAAGGCTTGTCTGACCGTTCTACAGAGGGGAAAACTGAGGCCTGGAAAGGAAGTGTCCTGCCCAAGGGCCTGGCTCAGGCCCAACTTGTTACTCACTTACCCACTGGGCCTGGGGTGAATCACAGTGGCCCAGGTGATGGGAAGGAAACATATAAACATGGACAAGTGGGAAGGATGGTCTGGGGAAAGGAACAAGTGGGAAAGACAGTCTGGCCTGCCTGGAGCTCCTAGCTATTCATCCCTGCTCCCACACAGGCCGCCATGGGCTGCTGGGAGGTGCACACCTGGCTCAGATCATGTTCACTTCTGGTCTTGCATCTGGATTTTGTGTCAGCCCTGGACAGATGCCAAGCCCTTTGACAGACAAGGAAACTGAGGTCCATGGTAACAAACCAAGTCATGGCAGGAGGTTGAGTCCTAGACTAAAATTCCAGTGCTCCTTTCCCCTTAGCTCAGTGTTCTCAGGTGGCAGCAGACTCTTCCAGGCCCACTCTAGCTACAAGGAGTCCCTTGCTTTCTTGTCCCTGGGCAAGACCAAGGACAGGGTGGAGACAAACTTGGGGGATAGGCAGCTTTCATCCTCATAAAGAGAGAGGCTACCAAATACCTTTTCCACTTCCTGGCAGACTAGGTAATCCACCCCAGGACCCACTGTCAGAAACCATCTGCCTTCCACCACCACTACAGACCCCCGGCCTTCTGACCTCTTCCTGGGGCTCCTCACCTGCCTCTTTCCAGAGCCTCTGCCTCCATCCCTACAGCCCATTGGTCATCACAAACAGGCTACAGAGATCTTTGGATCTTTGGATAGTCCCTGGTGTGAGTCTAGACTCCACTCTGCAGCTAGCATGGCCATTGGTGACCTGGTCCTACCCTTTTTCTCCCCTCAGGATCCTGGTTCCTCAGTGTGCTTCCACTCTCCCTCTCCCCAGTCTCTGACAATGTCCATCTTGGTTCCTATGCAAGGACTTTCCCTTACTGATCCTCTTCTAGAACATCTTCTTTGATGGCCTTCCTATCCTTCCCTAGGTCCATCTGGGCCCTGGGGGACAGTGGTTGGTCCAGGAGTCAAATACCAGCCTATGACTAGGATCTTCTGTGTTATCAGCCATGAGTGAATGATCCTGTTACTTCACACATGTTTAGATCGCCCCTGCCTTGTACTGCTGTTCCCCACTTGGGCCTCAGTATGTCCTGCCTGATTTTCGAAGTCACTCAGAGTCCCTGGAGCCAAAAGACTCCCTGTCATGAAGAGATAGGCACTTGCTCTCACCATTTGGCCTCAGACTATAGGGCTCAAGTTCCCTGTGTTAGAACCCTCCCTCCCCCTAGATGGTCCCTGGGGCCCAAGCCAGGGTTCTAGTTCCACGAACCAGTACTCTCAAGCTTGGAGGAGGGGCTGGGCTGGTTGGGGGGCTCTGACTCAGCTGGACATCCCTTCTGCTGACACTGAGGTCACCCTAAGAGATTAGGAGAGGCCACTCAACAGCTCAGGGAACCAGGCAGACTGTGCTGAATCTCTTTGGGCCCCAGAGGCAGGCATTAGAGGGAGGGAAAGGAATCCCTCCCTTCAGACTCAGAGGTTAGGGAGGGCTGGAGGTGGGCTCTGGCATCCCCTTCTCTAGAAACTCCAGCACCTTTGAGGCTGGAAGGGTGGGGCAGGCCAGGAATTTTGGGGGCACCTGGCAGCAAATGTGCCAGGGCCCTGGGCTGAGCCTGCCTCAGTGGGCAGGTCCCTCTATAGCTGTGAGACCTAATTGTCTTATTAGCATCTGCCTGCTGCCTGGGCCTGTCTGGTCTCCTCCCTACCAGCCTACGCAGACCCTTTTTTCAGGAATCCTTCTATGAGGCATTGATGGTGACAATGACAGTGACTATGACGAGGTTGGGGAAGTGGCCTAGCAGCCAGCTGGCCTGGCCCAGGCACAGGGTTGCTGCTTGAAGCTTCACAGCCTAGTGCCATCCCACATAGGCTCAACTGCCTGTGGAGCTGCATGCGGGCTGCCTGGGTAGGCAGCACCAGAGTACAGTCTGGGGGACTCATCTTTCTGGACTGGCCCACCTAGGCCTACTCCTGCCACAGGGTATATTCTTCAAGACTTAGAAGAGCCCCAACCCTGAAAAGACTAGGGTATTTTTCGCAGAGTTGAGTGAACCCTAAACCTCAGGAGTCCTCGGGCACTGAGGTGGGGACAGAGCAGATAGGGGGCCAGTTCTGCTGGGACCCCTACCCTACTCCAGGCTCCTAGTGTGGCTCATGAAGTTTCCCCTCAGAAGACAGCACTGTACTGACCCCATCCCCAGGACAGCCTTCTGGCTCAGTATCCAGGCAGCGGGGGTGAGGACTGTTGAGAGGCATTTGGCTGCCACTGGAGCCCTCCAGAAACTTGGACACACCAGCCACCCTGGGCCCTAGGAAAGACACAGCCCTTTGGCCTGCTCTGACTTGGGTAGCTCCTGGTAGGGCCCCAGCTCTTTGGCCTCGATCTCCCCAGTTATGACATGGGCAGAACCTTCTGTCTATCCTCACTCCCAGGGGATAGCCATGCAGGTGGAAAGTGGGGAGCCTAACCAGAACATCTGGTTCTAATCCCATGCCACCACCAGCCTCCCCTCTCCAAGCCTCAGTTGCTTTTTCTGGAAAATGGGGGGCCGGGGATTTAGCTCAGTGGTTCCAGTGCCTGCCTTGAAAGCACAAGGTCCCGAGTTCGATCCCCAGTACCAAAAAAAAAAAAAAAAATCACCTTCTCTGGAAAATGGGGGTGTGAGGGGAGGGAAGGTCCTGTGTATGGGCCCCACCTCACCCCTACTTAGCTCCCCTTGAGCCCCACCAGGCCAGAGGGCCTAGGGTAGGCAAAGACACTGGTGGGAAGGCCTCCTGGTACGTGGAGGGATGAAAGGCCTGGGCGTAGCTGTGCCAGGAGTGTGGGCAGAGTGGGCTCTGGGCAGAAGCTGCCTGGAATACATATGGAAGCAGAGACAAAGGAACATGAACCTCAAGTGGACGGGTGGCTGCCCCATCCCCAGGTTGGTGTCGAAGCAGGCTGGTAGCAGACACTCCCCACACCCTGGGCCTGCCTGTGTCAGTCCCATTCTTGAGGAAGGCCCTGCCTACCGCCCCACCTCTATGCCCGTGCTGGCCCACCTACCCGCCTACTCTCCTGTGAGAGCACCAGGGCAGGAAGGGACTCAGAGGCCTGATGGCACCAGCCCCTGCTGGGCACCTGCTTCCCCTTCCTTACCTGTCAACCCCCACCCCAGCTTAGTTCCCATCCTTTCCTCAGAGCCAGCAGACAATTCTTACTCAGACTCTAGGGACCCTTCCCCCTTAGGGGGCTCTGACCTGTCCTGCTTGCCTCCTTACTATTCTTCTCGAAGCATTTTCCAAAATGGATCCCATAGAACACCAGGCCCACTGGGAACACCATCATAGACAGGGTCATGTGGTCACATGTCTGGAAACACTGGGCTCAGGGACCCAGCTGCACAGTACAGGAATGTGTTAAAGGGACTGACAACCTTGCAGGGAAGTAGCTGGCTTTACCTACTCATTCTGGCATTGCCTCAACTCCTGCAGCACAAGTTTCTTTGCATAACCTCCTCTAACAGCCATGGAACCAGGCCTGCAGGGGAGCATGTGGCCTTATGCTGCTCAGTGGCTGTTCTCCACACTATGTTCTCTTTCTTGAACTTCCCATTTTTCAGACGGGAAGCTGAGAATCATCATGTGAGTTGCCCAGAACCCCACAGCCTTCTTCTGGCCTGTTCTGGGGAGCCTTGGGGAATCAGACACTACCCCAGCTGGGCTTCTGCAGAGGCTAAGCCTTAAAGGGTGCCCAAAGCAGACAGAGAGGAGAGAAGCCAGGCTGCCGGGCCACACTCCTCTCCACCAGCCTCGCAAGCTCTCAGCCATGACCAGCTCCTGTGGTCTCAGCTTGGAGCTGCACAGGCCAGACAGGGGCCAGATGTGGGGAGGCTGCCGAGGCTCAGCATGGGGTCTGCGGACAGGGCCCCCCTCCCCAAACTCAGGCCAGAGTTGGGTTATGAGCCCTGAGGGTCCCCTAATGAGTTCCACATGTGCATGATGCTCTGAGAGGAAATGGGAAGGGGCTGAGGGGAGAGGAGGCCTGAGAGGGGATCAGAAACATGTGTTTGTGGAGGAGGAAGAAAGGGGGGTGGGAGGAGAGATTGCATCCCCAGAAGTTGTAGTGCACCCCCCAGGTTGGCTGCCGAGCTCATGGGCCCCTGAAGGAGGCCCCAGGCCAGTGGCCAGCTGGGAGAGCAGTGTGCTGCATGCAAGAGGCCCCTGAGAGGCCCACCGTCCTCTGCGCCTTCAGACAGAAAATTCCTAAATCTGTGGCTCTGCTTGTCTGGGTTTCTGAGCCATTTGTGGGGCAGGACAGAACATGCCCCTCTATACCTCCCCTACACAGCCCACAGCGAGGTGCTTATTCAGATCTGGGCAACTTACCCCACCTCCCCAGAGTGCTTCTGGTACAGCAAGGTCACTGACCTGCTGGCCCTGGCTCCCAGCTTTGCCCCTCTCAGCTAGCAGACTGGCACACAGGTGGGGCACGGAGGGGTGGCCACTCACCCTCCCTGTCCTTGTGGGGGCTGTGGCAGGGGGCATCTGGCTTCTCTGGTGGCTTGGGCTTCATTAGGAAAAGGCTGTACAGGAGTCACGCTGGCATGTGGGGTGGCCAGAGAGACCCATGGAAGCTGGGGCCTTGCCAGGTGCATGGACCCCAATCACAGAAGTACTAGCTGAGCCCTAGGTGAGTCCGGCAGGCAGCACAGGCTAAGTCTGCTGTCTGTGTAGCTCACAGGACTCTGATGCTGGAGGCCCATCCCTTCAGCACCTCCTACCTACTTCCCTAAGCAGTGGGTCAGCCCAGTGGGGACAAAGCGAGCCCTTGCAGCCTGGCATGTCTCAGCAAATCTTCCCATAGCCCTGTGGGATAATTTCTACTCTTACCCCAACTTACAGATGAGAAGGCTGAGGCTCCAAAGTGCAGTCTTGCTTTCCTGGTATCAGGAACAGCAGGTGCAAAGCTGGAACAGTGAGGAGGCCCCTATGGCTTGAGGGTAATGAGGGTGGTAGATGGGGAGGGCAAGTATGAGTATGACCTCAGTAGGGGTGGTGTGAGGTTGTTATTACTATTTTTTATCCTTACGTTTTGGCAGACTTTGGCTGCAGTGTTGAGAACAGTTGGGGTGGGCCAAGGGCAGAAGTGGGAGGTCAGGTAGGAAACACAAAGGCACCATCTCAGCCTGGTGCCTTGGGGCTTTCTCCAGGATGGCCTGAGAGGTAGGCTGCCTCCTGGTTCTGGGGGAGGCTGGAGGGAGCCCCACCTGACTTGCCTCAGCCTGACACTCCCTCAGACATGTTTTCCCCCAAGAGACTTTGGGACACCTCTCAAAGGGTCACAGGCAGCTTTGTGGAGCTTCATAAGTGGCTCTATTCTCAGCCACTTGGGAACTGGACACGGCCCAAGTACCGGGGGCAACCTTAGGAGCAGAAGTCAGTGTCACAGCTCCAGCCAGAGTCCCACAGCAGCCCTGGCCTCTGTGACAGAAAGTACCTTGTTTCCAGTTAGCAGGCACATGTGTGTGCTGCCTGGAGGTGCATCGAGGCCTAATTACATTGCTTTGCCTGCTCCACATTTCAGAGGCTTCTGGGGAACAAATTCAGTAGCAGCTATCATACGAAGATTCTGGGCCCTGGACCAGTGGTGGAGGTGATGTGCTGGCCCTCTTGGACATGAAAGTGTGTCTTTGGGGTGGCTCTGGCTAGGGCCAGAGTTTGGGGGCCCAGGATAGAGGTGGCATAGGCATCATCAGAGCTTCTGAGGGAGCTAGATGGCTCTAGAGAGACCTGCCAGATCATTGCAAGGCTTCAAACTGAGCCCAGCAAAGGGAGCACACAGAGTAGACTGGCTGGGGTGGGCAGGAGCCAGGCCTGAGACCAAGGGAAAAGGGCTGATTCAGTGTGTGTCCCAGGTGCTCAGGGACACCATGGCCCAGAAGCCAGGATTGAGTTCCACACCAAGTCCAGGTGCCCAGCTGGGAACGTGCTAGTGTCAGTGTGTGTGGCTGACATTGTCCTGGCTCCTGCCGGCCAGGCCTCTGCCTATGGGATACCCACAAAATATGCCAAAGTCCCACGTTCGGAAACACACACTTGTGCCTGAAACAGAAGTGGAGGGCTGAGACTAGGAAGCTGCAGGAAAACATCACTTTCCCTCTGGAGGTTCCTGTTCCTGCATGCAGAGTTCTCATATGCAGTAGGGCAGAGTAGAGAGTGGTGGGAGCTTCCGCCACAGGCCATGCTCCAGGCAGGTGGGCCCTAGGTGGCCTCACCTAAAGTGAAAACACTCCCTGGCCCTGCTCTATTAATAGGTTCTTGAGAGTTTCCACATGGCAGTCCTGTCAGGAGGGGCTGGCACAGAGCGCTTCCTAATGGCTTTGCCACAGGCACTCTGGGCGGGCTCCAGGCTCATCCTGAGCATGGTCATGAGAGCCCACAGCCCGGGCCTTCATGGGGCAGGGAGGCAGTATGAAGCTCCTAGAGATACTCCCCAAAGTGGCCAAGGAGTGAGCCCACAGTGCCAGAATATACTGGCTGGGGTGGGCTCACAGGAAGAGTAGTGCCTAGGTGCCAGGGTCAACACTGGCCACCACTGCTGCCTTAGCATGGTTTTCTCCTCTGCACGCTAGTGCAGGTGGGACAGGGTGGAGTGGGGGGACCTGGCAAGGACAGAACCCCTGGGTACCTCCTGGTCCACTGTAAATAGCAGCACACCAGTCAAGGTGGGAGTCATTAGGGCCCATCTTGAGCAAGTCATTTAGGCAGATGAGGTTAATGACAGGGAGCTGGGACACCAGAGTGACTCACCACGTTCTTGCTTGCTCAGCGGGCTGGGTTTCCGGGATTCCAGGCAATGTCAAACACCCAACCCAAGCCTGCACTGGCTGGAGTGGCAGCCTTAGTGAAGCAGAAGAGGTGGCTTTGGCATACTAATCTCCTCCGTGTGAAGGGCCCACTTCCTCCTCACCACTGGGGGTGCCCACAGTGGGGAGTGGGGTGAGAGTAGGACAGTGGGGTCCCTTTGGCAGCACACATACCAAAACTGGAACGATTCAGAGATCAGCACGGCCCCTTCAAAAGGATGATACACAAATTTGTAAAGTGTCCCATGGCGGGGCGGGGGGAGAGATTGGAGACAACCATACTGGCCACTGAGAATTTGAGCCAGAAGGACCCTGGGACATGAGCCCCTTGTGCCCACTGACATGTGAAGCCAAGTCCAGGGAAAGGGCCTGGTTGTGGGGTGACACGGACAGTCACAGACAATACTCACTCGAGTGCCCAGTGAAACAGAGTCTATTTTTTTTTTTTTTGATACTGGGGATAGAACTTGGGACCTTGCACTTGCAAGGCAGGCTGTGGAATCACTGAGCTAAATCCCCAGCCCTTGACAGGTTCTATCTTATAAACAGGGGCCTCTCTGAGGTTTGGGCCTGGGGTGGGTGGGGGTAACTATAATGTGGGTGATGGGTCCAGTTGACTTAATGCTCTGGACATGGCAAGCAGCTCACAGGACAGAAGGCCCAGGACTGCTGGGTAGGAGCATGGTAGCCAGGCAGGCTGGCTAGTGCTGCAGACTCTGGCAAGCGTTCACAGGCTATGGGGACCCCTAGACTCAGCCTGTCAGTAGTCCTGAGATATGATGATGCAGAAAGGAGGGGCTTGCCGTGGGTGGGGTGGGTTCCAAAGCCTCTTCCTGGTGGGCTGCCTGGTTCGGTGGTCCAAGCACATCTGGCCTGCCTGCCTCAGCTTCTCCAGCAGGAAATATGGGTTCGTTCTTGGATCCCAAAGAATCTGATAAAAGATCAAAGGGAGTGGTACTTTAAACCTGACTCCTATTGTTTTCTTTCACTGGAAAGATGAGGACATGAAGTGGGGCGGGGCAGGGACCTTGGGAACTGCTGCTAAGGTCCTCACCCCATCTTGCTAACAGGAGACAGAGACAGCTCTATACACAGAACTGCAAGTCAGTTTTCTGGGCGCTCAGTTACCAAAATCCAAAATTAGGAGAGATGAAGCCTGAGCTAAGACATCTGCATTTTGTGCAGGCTGCTTTTGTGCTTGGCAGCAAGAGTGTGAACTGTTAATAGCCCAGCCCCAGGAAAGCCTTGGTATAGGGCTACAGGGAGTGTCATCTGGGAGATACCACAAGGAAGGCCTTTGTCACATGGCCCACACCCTTGCCCAGCCACCTTGAGCCCACCTAGGCCCCACACTTGCCCCCACACCCAGTCCTATCTCCCCACCATCCCAGATGTTTGTCAGTTCAGAGTCCTGCTGTGTCTTCACAGGGTGGGGGAATGAAGTGGCTAGACAGGGCCCACCAGAGTCAGAGCTCCTTAAGACCCCCTACCCCCTCCCCCAGGTGTGACTTTGGACCCCAGATTCTCAGAACAGTAAGATTCAGACTTGGGCTGAGTTTTGGGAAAACCTTGGCCCCAAATTAGGAGCTCAGCCCCTCCATAGCTGTGCTGTGGGTATGGAGGAGGCAGAGGCAGGTCTCTATTTACAAGCACAGCATTCCAAAAAACTGTACTTGTAGGCTAAAAGACGTAGCTTAATGGTACAGTCCTTGCCTACCACAAACCATGGGCCCTGCAAATTCCAGGTCCAGTCATGGTTCCACCAAGGCGGTATTCAAGCGCAAGCATTTGGAAATGCCTCAGGAGGGTCCCTGTCCACCAGTGAGCCCTTCTCAGCAGCCCACGTAGTTCAGTGCACGTGGGCCTAACCAAGCTTGGCCACAACTCTGGCCTGCCTCCCCTGACCAGAGCCCATGGTAGAACTGATGCCCCAGGCTATGCTGTTATCATCCTATAAGAAAAAGGGTGTTTGGGGAGTGCTCCTCCAGTGTACATCTGACAAGTGGTGGAACTTCCACTGGCAGTAACCCACCAGGGGAGTACTACATTATGTGCAGACAATCTCTCTAAAATCCATTTTTTCTAAACTTGATCATGGCATAAACTAGAGACAGAGACAGTGGCAACCCTGGTCTGGCCCATAAGCAAGAACTGCCATGCTAGCCTTTGAGACCCTGCTTAGTTCTGCTGTCCTCAGTCATGGACTACTGTCTCTGGAGATGAACTTTCTTGGGGTTGGCTGTTCAAATCATGAGTCCCAATGCCCAGCAGCTCCAATTTCAGGTCCAGAAATCAGAACAGGCAGCCTAGGACAGATCATAGGGAGATCTGGCATAGGTGGGATGATAAGGCTGGTCCCACAGCTGAGCAGGCTGAACCCTGGTTGCCCTGGCTCTCCTTGGTTTGTAGGGATGGGGAGCTCACTACCTCCCAAAGCAGCTGAGAGTCTTACCTGATAGTTCAGTGCAGTTCACTGGTCCTGCCAGGCTCTTCCATGCACCAACAGGTCTCTCCCACTCACAGCAGCCCCATTGTCCTAGGGGACTGGTACGGTCAGAGTGATGGGGTTCCTTTGAGCACGTGGTCTGCACTGCCTAGGGTGTAGCACACACCTTGCAACCCTTTTGAGGAGTAGGTGTCACTACCATTTCACAGGTAGGAACCTGAGGCTTGGGGGCTGTAGATATAGCTCAGGGGTAGAACACTTGCCACTATGTACAAAGCCTGGGTTCGCTCCCCAGCAGTAGGAAATCATCATCATTATCATCTAACCTCTGAGAGGTTAGACCACAATGTCAGGTCACACAGCTAGAAACTGGCAAAGCCCAAAGCCTGACCCCAGAATTTGGCTCTCCTTGCCCAATACAGGTAGACACGGCAGATTCCCCATCCTAGTCATTCATCAGAATGCAACACAGGCTGTCCCTTGTCATCCAAAGCCCCAAGGCTTTCAGGTGCTGCTCCCCCTGGAAGCTGCAGAGCCTGGGGTCCCCTAACCACATGGTACCAACAACTACCAAAAGATCTACCATTGCCCCCCTCCCTCCAGGCCTGGGCAGGTGTGGTGGAGGATAAGGACCTCCGTGCTGACAAAGCCCCAAGACACGGGAGGCTGAAGGCATGAACGACACACTGACATATGGAAAACACTCACTCTGGCAGATGTGGAGGAAGGAGACACAGAAACCCTCATGAGCAAATGGAAACACGGGCCCCTGAGCCCTTTGGCTCTCAACAGAAGTATGGGCAGCCTGAGAGAGGAGGGTGTGTGGAAGGCTCTGGCTGCCCTGCTCCCTCAACACCCTCAACAGCTATAAGCAAGGATGTCCTGGGCCTGAGTGCAGAGGCCTCCCAAGTTAACATTTTCATTTTCCGTTTGTGGCTCTGGGATGGGGGAGGACTGATTAGGTCTCATCCAGAACAAACCATTCCTGCAATAAGATCTATAAAGTCAGGGCCGGGGATTTAGCTCAATGGTTTCGCTGCCTGCTGCGCAAGTGCGAGGACTTGAGTTCGATCCTCGGTACCAAAAAACCCCCCCAAAACAAAGATCTATAAAGTCAGTTTGAATTTTCAGACTCCTTTGCTCTCACACATGCAGAAAGAAGGAAGCCACCAAGCCCCAGTGAACATATGTGGAACAGAAATCAAGGCCACTGCCCACTCCACAGAACTTGTTTATTCCTGGACAAACCTGACTCAGATAAGCCTTTGTCAGATGTAGAGAAAACTCCCAGTCTATCCAACCACAAGAGCAGTCAAATTCCAAGCTACACCAGGAGAAAAGCCAGTCACATGGTTGAAAGGTAAGGTGTTACAGTTTGGGTCTGGATGTCCCCCCAGATCCTCACTCAGTCAGAGGCAGGTGAATTTGGAATGCTAGGATTTAAGGGCATGTGATCACTAAACATCTACACGTGAATGAGTAGTTTAGCACCACCCTAATCCCAGTAGTCTGGATGGGATAAAAGAGGCAGGAAGACTTGGTGAATTGTCTCTCCCTTGTTGCCTTTGCTATGGTGTGGGCGCCATGAACTGCCTCCCTCTTGTTACCTTTGGGCCTTGTGTGCGCCATGTTGCCTCTCCTCTGTGATGTTTGCCATCCCAGCCTCGGAGCCAGCTGATTATGGACTGAAACCTCTATGAACTGTAAGCCAAATAAACCTATTCCCTTTTAACTTTGGGTGTTGGGTATTTTGTCTCAGCAATGAGAGAAAAGTAACTAACATATAAGGTGAGTGAAAGGCAAGGGTATCCAGAGAGAGGTCTGCAGCCTTAGGTCTTCAAGGCACCAAACACTTCAAGTGGATCTTTTATTTATTTATTTATTTATTGGTAATGGGGATCGAACTCAGGTCCTTGTGCTTGTACAGGAGCCAGCGAAACCACTGAGCTAAATCCCAGGCCCCTCAAGTGGATCTTTTACATCAAACTAAATGTGGTCCTGCCAGTTGGGTTTCAAACATCCTTTCTGTGCAGGTCCTGGCCTGGAGCCCTCTGCTCCAAGTGGAGAGGATGCTGGTGCAAATTGCAAGGTGGAGGGCACAACTACTTATTTGTCAGGGCTCACTACAGATGTGATTCCCACAGAGCTGAATTCCTTTATTTCCCCAAGTCCCATAGTACAAATCCCTGGCCTGCCCCCCACCCCCCAATCAACCAAGCTCCTGATTCTTGCTCCCCTGATCATGGTGTTGCTCTCTGCATGATTAGCTGCTGGTTCTCCAGACACTGCTTCAGCTTGTCTTCTGTCAGTGTCAACCGTTGTTCCAGGATGGACACTGTCTGTAAAATAAATGGTGGTCAGGCTCAGAACAAAGGGACCACCCAGCTCCCTTCAGGATCCCCTTGGCCAGTCCTCTCTCAGCTGGTGCAGCTTGGCATCCAGATGCCAGGTGCTGGCTTTTCCTGATAAGGGGCTCTGCCTGGCTCTCTCTGGTGGCTGCTGGTGAAGCCCTCATCTTCATGCCCACTGCTGGTTCTGGGTGGTTGATCCCTAATATTTGTGGGTAGGAAGAGGACACACTGAGGGAAAGCAGACGGCAGGTCTCAGAGCTCTTGACACCTTAGACAACCATGGGTCAGGCATCCCGAGCCCTGGTACCCTGGGATTAGGCTGGAGAACAACCTGCTTCCTGTGGGCCAGGCTCTGTCCATAAACAACTGGAGACCATCAGCCATCCCCATTCCAGAGGCAAGGAAACAGTAACAAATAAAGGCAGTCCATCTTCGGCCCTTCTTCTCTGTACCCCAGGGACCTCTGAGAGTCCAGGAGGGTCTCTGCCTGTGTGAGTCCCATAGGATTACTGTAGGAGTGTGCCATCTGGGGTCAGGCCCAGGCCAGCCACGGGCAAGTGACTTGATGTCTCTTGGCCATTTTCTCCTCCTAAGTGGGAAGGACAACATGGAGCTTATAGCATAGGTAATTCAGTGTGCTGCCAGCACCTGGGGAGCTAGACACACATTAGCCACTCTCCCCATGCTTATCATCATGCCATCTTCCTGAGTCTGAGGCCCTGCTCCCCAGGCCAGGGCCAGCCTTACAGGCATAGCTTCCAGGTAGGCTTTGGGCAGTGTCAGCAAAGAGCAGCACTGTTCATCTCTGCTAGAGGGCTAGCTCACCACAGGGGTGCCACATCCACCCTGACAATTGCTCAGGTTGGCCCAGGCTGGCCTGATGGCTCTGCTTTTCACTTTCCTGCCTTCATTGAGGGCTGCTGAGTGCCTACTGCATACCAGGCCACGCCAGTCATGGGTTACTCCCACTGTGGAGGAAGCCATGTGCACAAGCCACCACGAATATGGCAGGCTTGATCTGTCCATTGTGCAGTTTGCAGGCACTAGAAGGGACACATTAACTTCACTGGAGGAAGGTGAACCCAAGAGGTTTTGTCCCCTTCCCAGAGCTCTATGCAGGGTCTGGGCCTTGGTCCAGGGGAAAGGAAACTTTCCTTGCATATACTTAATACAACACTGAAACATTTTGGGAGGGTTTTCTCTTTGAAGGCTGCTATAAATTTGTGCAGCATCCTGCATAGATGTCAGCTGCCAGGGAGGGTACACTGCCTGGCGGTGGCCTCTTTTCACAAGATAACCAGGGATGGCAGGCTCTGAACCAGGGTCACAGGACAGAGCCTGGAAAATGATTGCCCTGGCACACAAACTGCACCTGAGAGGCAGAGCTGAGCTGAAAGAGACTCCCATATCCCCAGTGATGGCTGGGCATGTGGCTGGCTGGGGAAAGGTCTACATCTTGTAAAAGTGGTAGTGGAAAGAGCCTTCAACTGGCCTGAGTAGCATTCCTGGAAGTTTCCACTGGCTGCTGGGAAACTCACACAACCCAAATCACTTTACCCAGCCTCCTGCCGACACACAGCCTGGACTCAAGGCCATTGTGGGGGAACCCAGCCTGCTCCATTTCCTTTTCTGTTTTGTGTTTTTGAACTTCTCCCAGGAACCCAACTTTAAACATGGAGACAGTGGGCCAAGAAAATGGGCAGATGAGGCCCATGGCTGTGCCACAAGCCTCCACTTAGTTCCATGGGGGCCCATACTGCAGCTCAGCAGGGATGTGGCCATTAAGTGTGTTGATACTGACTTCTCTGAACAGAACTATTTCACAACTAGCTCAAAATTAAGGGTGCCAGCCCTGCTGTGGTGCTTCCTTTTTGAGCTTCAAGTGGGGTACTTCCTAGTACATTACAGAGAGACAGACTTAAAAGGCCACCACCCCTCAGACCTGCATCTCCCCCTTCTGGCCAAGCTTCTGAGTAGTCATGCCATCTTTGTGTTTGGTCTCCACTTTCCTTGTCCCTTCTGCCTTCAAGCCTACTCAGCCAAGGTGGGGTGGCGGCCACAAGCAGGGCTAAGGCTACTGAGCACTCCCCAGCCACATCCAATCCTACTTAACCCCTCTTTGAGCATGGAGGATGGGCTGAGAGAGGATGCTTTCTGGACTTCTGTGCATTACAATTCTGTCTGATGGTCTCTCCTTCACATATTTTTAATAACTCTACTCCAGTAATGCATGAGATCACACACACACACACACACACACACACATGCATACTCACACTCACAACTCATTA
>NW_004624730.1:5885717-5896812 GCF_000247695.1 Heterocephalus glaber
ACACACACACACACACACACACACACACACCCTGTTCTTACATTTTGCTGATGTGCCTTCCCTCTACATGGGACAGGGTTTTCCCAGTGGTGGAAAGGTCCCCATCAGATGCATCTGAGTAGCATTATGCTTGGTTGGGGCTGGTGGTGCAGATAAGCAGGAATGCTGGCAGGCCAGGTGCAGGCCACCACAGTACCACTCTGCTTTCCCAGGTGTGTGGGCAAGGAGGGGAGGAGTGGACCTAGGGTGTACTGGAGAGTGTATGGGGGCATCCCCAGCAAGGACTACTTTTGGGCCACATGATGTGAACTTTTTAATGATGCATTTGACCTTTTACCTGTTAGTTTGGAGCAGTGGAAGGTGAATACATGCCCACGCCAGTGTCAGGTGCAGAGTGAAGCTCGGTAAATACATGCTGCTGCCTCATTGTTCAAAGGACAGAAGTAGGCATTCAAGGGAGCTTGGGCTGGACCCCGGATCCATCCCTGGCCAGGCCCGGCCACAGAGGCTACTCCCCTGGCCTGATGCTCTGGGTTAGGTCCTGGCAGTTTTCCTCCTGTCACACTGGACCTGTTCTGACTAGACTGGAAGGCGAGATTATACCTGTTCCGGAGGGTGAGGAGTATTTTAAAGGTGAACCCTTCTGCAGTCTTTCAGAGTTCAAACTCCCTGACCCAGCAGTGTGACTTTCCTTACAGCAAGGGCAAGTAAGAACTGACATTTGACCCACACTGCTCATCTCTGGCTCTGGTCCCTCAGAAGGTCCTCAAGGAAGAGCAGGCAGGGGTCAGGTGCCAAAGGGGGAAAACACCTGCCTGACATGGATTATCCATGGCCCTCTGGCTTTCAGGCAGGAAGAAGAGGAAACTGAACTCCTAGGCCCTGGCTGCTGGGTGGCTAAGAAGGCCAGGAAATATAGTTCACCCCCTGTAAATCCTTTCTTTGGGGATACAGATTCTTCCACAGCAAGGTTCCTTCTGTCAACCTTGTAGGAAGCAGGCAACTCACTCCCTCTCCCTGCCCTTGCTGATACTTAAGTTCTAATAAGTGTGGCACCCAGACTCAAGGAAGGTTAGTAAGAAGTCCTAGGACTGGGATTTGGGGAGTCCTGACACTGCTCCAGAAGATTCTCTTAGCAACTGACATTCACACAGTACTTGCAATGTCACCAAGTGCCCTCGTCATCCCCAGCACTCTTCAATAACCTTTCTGGGTAGGGTCTTTTATCATCCATTTTTCAGATGAAGAAATGGAGCCACAGTGAGAGTAACAACTAGCCTATAGGCACACAGCTTATCAATGACAAACATAGGGCATCAATGCCAGTGTAACCTGGCTTCAGAGTACATGCTAAAGCCTCAGGTGGCGTGCACCTTAGCTTTGCCTCCATCCAGCCTGCCTATGGAGAGGCCTGGCTTCTGCCAGCTCCCTCCACTCACTCTGGCCATGTCAGTGCTGCTGGTTCTGAGGTCTCAGAATACTGCTTGTCCCTTACTCCATAACTTTTCCCCCTAATGCCCAACCCAAGGAGCCTGAGGAGAAAATCTTGGATCCTGGTCCTCAACAGTGGTGGCTGCCTTCTATCCTGGTTTGGGCCACCTAGCCTACCCACTCCAGGTTACACGAGCAGAGGCTCCTTGCAGTGGGAACAGACGGCTTCAGGGTGACCTAGCAGCCCCCTCACACCATCTAGTAACACTCTAAGGCTGTTCCAGGCCTCAGGGAAAGCAGTCTCTTCCCTGCCTAAACATTGACATTTGGAATTATCACTAAAGAATAATGCATTTGAGCCATTAAAAGGCAGTATCATAGGGAGAAAAAGATCATACTAACAGGAACCTCTTTCTAGATATGCAATGAGGCACTACCTCGATACCTTCCCTTCAGAAGCTTTCTTTCACTGGGGCACTCAAGCCACTGCATCAGAAGCGATCAGCCTCAAAACATGTCTTGGTCACTGCTGGGTGCCCACTCCTCAAAGGCTAAATTAGAGTGACAGGAAGTCAGGAGGACCCCTCCTCCTGCTTGGTCACTGTCACCCCTCAACTGATGTTGCCTTCCAGGGACATAGCCCTTGAGGCCAACATGATGGAGCCTCATGGGAAGACGTCATTAGAGTTCCAGAAGTTTTATCATTAAGGTCACACCCATTAGAGGGTCACCTGGGGGATTGTTTTTGAACCACCTTCTGCTCTTGTTATCAGCAATTTCCAGGAGGCCACAACCTTTTCCTGGAACACTCTGGCCTTTGAAACACTTCTTTTTGCTACTGATTGTATTCTGTTGTTTTCTCTGAGAAGGCGTGGCAAACTACTGCCTGCTGCCCACTTCTAAAAGGTTTGTTGCCTGCCTGTTGGTTTCTGTACTGTCTATAGCTGCTTCCTGGATACTATGGCAGAGCTGAGCAGTTGTGAGATACTCTGTAGCCCACAAAGCCTAGAACATCCACTGTATATGAAAAAGTCCACCAACCTTGCCCTAGACACTCTCTTCCTTCACTCAAAACCTCAATGATTCCAGCACCTGCCTCGCAAGCACAAGGTCCCGAGTTCCATCCCTGGTACCAACAAAAAAAACCCCCTCAATGGGCACCTCCTCCTATTGGCTAGTGTCTGGCTAAGGTGTCAGTGGGGCTGAAGTTGTTCCAAGCCTGTGGCCTGTGCAGTTGTTCCAGGTAGCAAATGTTACACAATCACACAGACTCTGAGCTGTGCTGGGAAGACTGGATGTGGCTGGCCTCAAGTGGTCCTGAGGAGGTGAGGAATGAGCTTATCAGGCAAGAGAGGGAGGTTGAGCATTAGGGACCAGAGAAACAGTGTACACAAAAGCAGGAGTAAAAGTAATGAGCAGGAGCAATGGACCAAAGGCACCTATGTGCGAGAGCAAGGAAAAAGGGCCTTGTTGGGGAGGGAGGAGAGGAGACGGTCCTGCAGGCCATGCAGGCAGCTTCTTCAACCTCCGTGTGACAGAACAGGAAGGGGACAGACCCCTTTGGCTGCTACATGGGAATAGTCTGTACAGCTGTGGGAAGGCTGAGTGAAGACAAGAATGAGGGGGGATAGTGGTGGCTTTGACCTGGGGAGGGGCCACTCAGAAGGAAAGTGGTCAGAACTAGATCTCCACAAAGAATGGAGCAACAGGGGCTGGGGATTTAGCTCAGTGGTGCCACTGCCTGCCTCGAAAGTGCAAGGTCCCGAGTTCAATCCCCAGTACCATTAAAAAAAAAAAAAAAAAAAGAATGGACCAACAGCACCTGGTGGTGAGTCAGATGGGGCATTCTCTGGGGCCAAGACATAGGTCAAGAACTGGCACAAAAGGGACAGGTGGAGGGTGGGGCCCCTTTAAGAAGGCCAGGCAGAGCTGGGGTGGTCTGGGAAGCAGCACAATTGGCAGCAGTTGCTTCATACCTTTGAGACCATCCTCATTATTGGGACAGCTGGGGGTGAGGGGGAAGGAGGGAGAGCAATAAATCTACAAGCCCCTGGATCCTAGAGAGAATCCAGGGCAGGTGAGCTGAGGGCCCTTTGAGGACTCAGGACAGTGCAGGTGATTCTGTGAGCCCTGTGGAAGCAGCCTGGTTCCTCGGTGGGCAACGGGGCAGGGACTGCCCAACTCAGGTGAACAACAGAAGGCAGGTGCTGAGGTATGGGTGAAAATCACGAGCTCGTGTTATTAAGAAATCAACCAATAACAAATACTGAAAGGGCTGTGGGGAAAAAGGAACCCTTCTCCACTGTCAATGGGAGGGTAGACTGGTGCGACCACTGTGGAAATCAGTGTGGAGATTTCTTAAAAAACTAAAAGTAGAGGTTCCATTTGACCCAGCTATTCCCTGTCGTGGTATCTTCCTGAAAGAATTAAAAGCATCACACCACAGTGATATATGTACACCCATGTTTATAGCAGCACGATTTGTAATTACTAAATCTTGGAAGCAGCCTAAATGTCCATCAACAAATGAATGGATGAAGAAGATTTTTATACAATGGAGTACTACTCTGCCATAAAGAAGGATGAGCGTGAGACATTTCTAGCTAAATGGATCCACTTTGAGACCATACTCTTGAATGAGATAAATCAAACACACATGTTTAAATGTTTCTCTGGTGTGAGAAACCAAAAGTGGAGATAAGGACTAAAATGTATAATAGATACTGGGAAATGGGAAAAAATGTTCAAATGGGAAGGGGAACAAGGGGGGGGGGAAGGAAGGGATAAGAAAAAAAGTGCAAATAGAAGGAAAAAAATGGAAACAAAGCTTTTGTATATAGGGAAGGGAGGGGAGTCAAGGGGATGGGGGAAAGGGGGAAAAAATCATGAGCACAGCGAGAGACTGGACAATGGTCTAGGAGCTGGTTTCCAGCATGGCGCATCATTGCTTGAGGTCTCCAAGGAAGAGCCTCCCAGGGCAGGGAAACAATGGCATTCTGTCTGAATCCCAATTTTCCTGCACAGGGGAGAAAGATGTGGTGATTTGTCTCCCTTGGGGGCAACACTCACAGAGTGAGTGCATCTTCTCTCACTCACAGCTCAGAACGTGTAAGACATTTTATGTAACACCCTAAAGGGCCTTCTGAGCATGGTACAAAAAGAACTGGTTTTAAAGTGACAGGCTTTTATTTTTAGTCCCCTGAAAACTATAGTGGTACCAGAGCAGTTGCACTGAGATGCCAGTCCTCAGAGGCATGTCTGGCACCTGGCCCCCATGCCAAGTGGAAGAGAAACACAGATGCCCTTGCTCTATACCTCGCCACCTCAGAGGCCAACCTTTTCCACCAGTGTGCAGTTATTTCATGTCTGCTAAAGGCTTGTTGGGGCCCACCAGGCTCTTGGACTGAGGATAGCTGTACCTGTTCCCGAATCATCCCTCACACACACCAATGGCCCAGACATGGAGCCAGGTTTGTATATCTCTGCTGCGCTTTGTGGTAGCCAATGGCTCCTCTATCTTATGTGACAGGGACTTGGCCATTTGGGGCACCACAGAAAGCCTCTCCCTGACTTCACAGCTGGTGAGGGGCAGGAGTAGTCACAACATCCCTATGGATGCTGCACAGGCCCCAGAAAGAGTTCTTGGGGTGTCCTGTGGAGGCAAGAGTTCCCAGCTCCCTGAGAATGACTCTTCCACTCTTGGAAGTGGGGACATAGCAAATGGGAGCAGGTACGATGGGCCTGGTTGCCCCTCCACCTTGTGGAGTAATACATCAGCCCTCCTGTCCACATTCCCTCTCCCCGCCAGTCAGGCCCCAGTGTGGGCCTTTCCTTTGTCCCTTCTTTTTCCTGCTGGGCACCTACTTCCAGTCCCCCCACTTCCCCACAGTTTGACCTTCCTTTCTTTCAGCTATGTTGGCCTCTTTTTCTTCCTGGCTGTTTTCTTCTTCAGGTAGGACTGTCCTGCATTTTTTTTCTCAGCTCTTTTCTCTCAATTCTCCTGCATTTCCTACTTTATCCCATTTTTCACTTGTTTTTGAAAGAAGGAAAGGAGAACAGGGTAGGGTGTGCCTGACCCACAGGGACTTAGCCCTAACATGGCTCACCTTCTCTGGGGCTGATGCTGGCTGGAGCTGGCAGATGTGGGAAGGAGAGTGCCACCTCTGGCAGGAAGGCCTCTGTGAGGAAATGCCACAAGATGGGCCAATGGAAGTGCTTGTAAGCATGAGGTACATCAGGTGAAAAGGCCCTGAAGCACACTCTTGTAATTGGCAGGAGATCAGTGTGGCTGTCCTGGAGTGGATAAGCAGGGAAGAGAGATATGGGGGCCATAAGAAAGATGGAGAAAGAGCCCCAGTGCCCTCAGTCAGAAAAGGAAGCGAACAAGGAAGATACCACTTCTTGGGGCTGTGTCACCAGGCTGAGGTCTGAGCAGACATGGACAGGAAGTATGGTGCTGCTACTGCCTATGGCTAGTGTTCAGAGCACTGGCTCTAGAATGAACTCCATCACCTGGTCCTACAGCAAGCAGTGGGATAGGCAGCACTGAACTGGCACTTCTGCTCACAGACCAAGGGCATATACTCAGAGACAAGTCCCTTCCAGGAGCAGCTCCTCCTCTCAGAACCACTATTGCCACCATGTTTGTTAAAGGTCTGTCTCATGGAAGCTGGAGCCCAAAGGGCTATAGGATACTCATGGGGCCCTCACAATCCTTCTGGGGACACCCAATATCTCTTACTCCCCCACATTCTCAAGGCACCCACCACAAGCAGCAAACAAGAGACTGACTCTTGGGGGCTTCCAGGCATTGATAAAGTTGTGCACCAGTCCTGTCTGGGTTGCCTTTTGGCAAAGCTGCTCCACCATCACAGAGAGTGACTAACACCTTGGGACAAAAGAAGAATGAGGGTGATCTGAGCTTCCCAGATATTTGGCTAGATTCCTTAAAAATACTTCCATGTCTGCAGCCCCTGCTCCCATCTAGCTCTTCGGCAGCCCTTCTTCTCAGAGACCCCTGCTCACCCTGGCACTTCCTCCCGTCCAAGTCCTGCTCCAAGCAGAGCCCTAGATGCTGCCCAGGCCCTCTTTGGGAGACTGATATTGACTTCTAGGGTGGCAGTCCCCTCTTGGATCTCCTCCAAAAGCTGAAAACAAGTAGCAGAGAGGTGGACAGTGTATCTGAGGCAGGCTGATGGAGGCAGACACCTAGCCATGCACCTACTAAACACTCTGCCCCGGACTGGTAGAGAAGCCAGGAGCCTGGGCATCTGTGTCTGATGGGCAACATGGGGTGCAACTCAGATGAGAGACAAGGAAGTGTGCTGGGCAGAAGCAGCATCTAAGGAAAGCCTGGGAGAGGGGCATGGGAATGGTGAGCACAGCAGGGCCAAGCTGTCCCAAGGTCCCCTGGCTGCTGTGTCATATACCAACCAGGGGACCATCTGCATGGACAGTCACATCGGGGATCTGCTAAGAGGCAGCTCTTTGTCAGTCAGGCAGGCCACCCTATTCCACTGAGCTCCTGCCCTAGACATCTGCCTTGAGCTCAATGTGGTTGTCTGGTTGCTTCTTAAAAATCTCCTGTGATAGAAAGTTACCTTTAATCATTTCCAGGATTGTGGCTGATTTGGGTTCCCCCAGGAGGGCTCCCCGCCCCGGCCCCCTGCCAACATAGGAGTCCGATTATTGGGAGGTAGAAGGTCCCAGCTGCCCTGGGTCAAAGAGAGCAAAATCACCCTGCCTCACCAGGGCTCAGGGAAATGTTCTGGGGCTGGATAACTGCTGCACACAACATCTAACTTTCCTTTGGTTTCATTGCAAAGATGGAAAATGTGGAATTAATCTCCCCTGTAGTATGATTTTGACTTCGCTTAGATTCTAAAGATCTAAAACAGATGTGATAAAAGGGAGTCTCTTTACTGTGGGGTCTTGTGAGCTATCAAAACAAAGTGGGGCTGCTAGGTCCACTGCCTGTCCTAGGTGGAGCTCTGTCTCTGGGTGTACATCTGTGTGTGTGGATGTGTGTACATGCGCACAGATGCCCTGTCCTGATGATGTGCTACATGTCAAGGGTGACTGGGAGTGTAGGGACCAGCTCAGCTTCCTGCCCTTCCCAACACCCAGGCTCTGCCTCCAAGCCCAGTCCAGTGCCTAATGTCTGTGGCACAGGGCCATTGAGACAGAGGATACAAATGCTGGTCTTCAAGGAGCCTGCCTATATCAGTTATTCTAGTGCCAGCACCATGAAGACAGGTTCTTGTCTGTTCTTGCTCATCACTGCTTTCCTGCTCCCAGTCAGCACCTGGCATATAGAAGGTTCACACTGATGCTAGGTGGACAAATACCTGGCCGTGAGCCCTGTGGGAATGCAGAAAACACGGCACCTGGGTTCCCACAGCCAAAGGGCAGCCCTAGTCTGGGGATAAGCCTGCCTGTTTGGTGAGGAACACTCCCTCCAGCTTGATCTGGGCTTGGCAGGCCAGATGGTGGGGGAAGGAGGGTAGGTAGATAAGAGGGGCCACCCTGCTAGCTGGCCTGAGGAGGGAGGATGTCTCCTGACTTTAGCAGGAAGTAGAAGTGGATAAAGTAGGGATGAGAATCAAAGAAGCAGTCCAGTTCCTCCCCTTCCTACCTCAGGGCTGACTTGATGATGGTTGAAAGCTTCAAGGCCTAAACTTCAGAGGGAAGGAATGGAGATTTCCTTTCATGCTGATGTTGGGCATGCTAAAGTGCCTAGGCCCAGAATATCTAAAGAAAGTCCTCTCAATCTTTCTGGACTTAGCAACTGTCATTTATTTATTTATTTGGCTTATTATATTATTATTATTATTATAATATTATTATAATTTTGGTACCGGGGATCAAACTCGAGTCCTTGTGCTTGCACAGCAGGTGGCGAAACCACTGAGCTAAATCTCTGGTCCTATTATTGTTTTTTGAGTCAGGGTCTTGCCACATAGCTGAGGCTGGCCTTGAACTCACTATGTAGCCCAGCCTGGCCTTGAATTCAGGGTGATTTTCCTGCCTCAGCCTCCCAAGTCCTAGGATTACAGGTGTATGCCACCATACCTGGCTCCAGCAACTATCTTTTAAACATTCCCCTTCATCCACCACAGTTTCCTGCAAGTAGCACAAAGAAAACTTTTGGTTCCTTGAGCCCAAGACTCCTTGTTGCTGTTTCACATGTCTCGGGGATACAGGATTTCCCTGACATGCTCTCTACCACCGCCCCCCCTTCTCTTCGGAAGTATATTAAACACTATTTTCCATCAGTGGATTAGCCATCAGTTTAAGGAATCTTGGCTAATATGCCCTCTTCATGGCTTTATAGCTTTGTCTTTCCATATCACTGCTTCCTCTAAAAGAAACTATAAAAAATGGGCCCATTTACCACCATTTGTAAAAAATGGATGCTGCTAGGACCCATCAAGCACTGCTCAGACTCGTGCCACAACCCTTTGGATCTCTTCACCAGCCATGTGTAGACCCACCTGGAAGCCAGGTGTCTCACAGAGATAGGACATCAGTCGCCCTCAGCTCTGCTGTACTGATCCCAGGGTGAGTACAGCAGAGCTAAACACAGGCACAAACTACCCTTGGCCACTTTCTGCATCCTATTTTTCCAGAGGCTGACTTTCCCAACAACCCATACAAAGGAGCTCTTTACCAACACCTGACAGAACACCACCATCCCGAGCTTGAGTAACTGGTTAGTAGCTTGTTGGAGGCTGGAAAACCTCAGCACCTGGCAAGTTTGGCAGCAGCAAGTTGGGCAGCAGCTGACAAGTTGGCCAGCAGCGCCTGGTACTATAGGGAAGAAGGGCGCCGGCCATCAGGGCAGGCTCTCACAGGCCTCCCCTTGCCCTGTCACCTTGGTCCACTTTCTAGAGCCACCAGCTGGTCCAATAGCAGAATGGGGCAGGTATAGAACTGCTCCCTAAATGCCAGCCGTGCTAAGGTTGAGGATTCTTTCTGGTTCCTCTTTTCCCCCCAGATGAGGCTCCTGTGGCTATGATGAGGGTCTGCACCCACAGTGCAGATGTGGATCAGAGTGAGTGGAGGGAGGAGGTATGATAGGCCCACTGCAGGCTTCCCTGGCCCTGCAAGAGTGACAGTTGGTTAGGGAGAGTAAACTGCATAGTCATGCAAGCCCTTTCGGGGCTGTCAGTCCCGACAGACACAGGCCCTAGCTTGTGGTCTATGCTTGACCCTTCCCTGGAGGGCCTTCAGGTGCTAAGGAGTGTGAGCAAATCACTTGGAGCCTCTGTTCCTCTCAGAGCACCCTCAAGTCAGCCTGATTGAGACGTCTCTGCATGGGCCTCACTCCCCCCACACTCCAGGCCTGCTTAGAACCTCAGAAGAAAACTTGTATGACTGACCGTGAACATTCCTAGGCTCCAGAGGTAAGCACAGCCATTGCCCAGCCCATCTGGCAGGCAGGGCCTTCAATCTGCAGCTTCTTTAGAGGGTGCTTTTCACCACAACCACAGAAGGGATCGATGGAAAGCAAGAGTTTTCTGCCAGAAATCCATGGGAGCTGCCACCCAGAGCCCTGAGCAATAACACTAGTCAGTTTTGAGGGAGTTAGCAGGCTGTGTACTGTACAGGAGTTGCAAGCTGCCCTGGGTTGGTACTTGAGGAAGACACAGCCTCCCTCCATTGCAAAGCCAAAGGAGCCTATGGATAAAATACCAGAATGAGCAGCAGGGCTGGGGAGGAACCAGGGGTCTGGACAGACATTCTTCCCCATTCTCTGGACCTAGCCAGAATCAGACATCAAACGTGTCCCTGCCACAGACCAGACAGTGTCTTGAGTCCCTCATCTCCCAGGAAATAGCCTCCTACAGAGGACAAGTATTCTGTCTCTAAATCCCAAGTGGTGGCGATCCAGGCTGTCCTGAACTTGACTTTGGCAGAAAGGGTAGCCCATGGATGTCTGCAAAGTTAAGATAGCTAAATTGCTTCTGGACTAAGTATTCCAGGTCGCCAGAGGTGCTGACATGGAGAAAGGCTTGCTTTGGTAGAAACAGCCATATTCCTGACTCTGCCTGTGAGTGAGGCAAGGCCAGGAGACTGCTCATGCCCTATAAGCAAGGACCACCAGAAGGTATGCAGGGGACCCTTACTCCACACCTTCCCAACCAGTTGGGTCTGGGCACACCTGGGAGGACCAACCTTGAGGGAAAAATGATACAACTACTTTAAAATCCAGGGTCCAGGGCTGGGGATTTAGCTCAGTGGTTTCACTGCCTGCTGCGGAAGCGCAAGGACCTGAGTTTGATCCCCAGTACCAAAAAATAAATAAATAAATAAACAAACAAATATATAAATGTAATACATCATATTACAGAGCCAAGGACAAAAGAGGATATCCTGGGGCTCCCTAGCTAGATGTTACCACATAGGGTTTGGTATAGGTCCTTGGTAAATGTTATATTATGGAATGAATGCTTTAAAAACAGCAACTTTATCACCTTTTTTATGTTAAATTGTTTTATTGGTACATTTTAGGTATACAACACAATTACATTTCTCATTGGGAATTGTACCTTCACATAATGCATCTTGGTTTTTATTTTTTCCCCATTGCTAGCCCTCCCTTCACCCCCTCCACCCTTCCCTATTTACAAAGACTTTATTTCCATTTTTTCCATTTCTCAGC
>NW_004624730.1:5896912-5997203 GCF_000247695.1 Heterocephalus glaber
AAATAAAACCAAAAAAAAAAAACAAAAAAAAACAACCCAGGGTCTGTCTCCACAAACAACAGCTGACCTGTCTAACAAAGATGGACAGAGAGAGCCCCCAGAGAGCAGTTAGGCAGCCTGGCCCATAGCAGAGTACAGCAGCCCCACCTTCCCTGCTAGCCTTTCCTAAGCAGCCCACTGAGAAGGTACTGTAGGACCAAGAGGATGGGGGTCATTTGGGCATCTCAGTAAGTGGGCTATGCCCTCTAACTCCCTATATCAAACAGGTAAAAAATTCTGACCACTTGAGTTAAGTCAGCAGAGCTCAGTGACCTGGGCATTTAACAAACTCAACCACAAAGGAGACCTGAACCATCAGGACTGGGTAGGCTTGGTTCCCACTGCATACATTTTCAGCAGCCTCCATGAGTCACAGGAACTTGAACGTGACATCACAGAATTGCTGGGGCCAGTCTGAAGCAATGGGTGCCATTAAAAAAAAAAAAAAAAAAGTCAGAAAAGGAATTTCATGGTTCAGTATTTTTAAAAAGCAGCAAGACGTGAAACTAGAGTCAAAAATAACTTTTCTGTGGGCTTCTGAGGCAAAACCACCAAGCTGGCGGTTGAGTCTATGCCAGACCCCTCAAAGCAGCCTCCCAGGCTCCTCGATCACTGTCCACAGCTCTGCACTTCACCCTTTGCCCTCAGGAGGGCCCAGGGCCTCTGCAATTTGCAGACACCTCTCCAACCTGTCACACAATGTAAGCTGAGCCCTGCACAGCAATTCCTATGGCCTCAGAGAGTGGTCTTCATCAACCAGGCAGGCCTGACAGCAACAGTCCAGCCTGGAGTCCTCCAGGGCAGCCATAATAGACAGGTCTGGTGGGGGACAGGACAGACAAAACAAGGCCCCAAGGGAAGTCCTGGCCCTACCTGGGATGCTGACTCTATTGCCCCCACTAGGAGACAGGTGGACGTGGAAAACCACGGGGGCAAGGGTGATGTTATATGACGCAGGCAGTGTGGGGCAGCAGTTAAGGTGGCCTCTGGCATGGAAGCACCAGGTATGGATATTCCACAGGCCTCTAACCACTGGACTAAGATTGCTGCCCTACAGAAAACCAGAAAGAAAAAAAGTTGGGTTGGAGAAACTGGAGCTTCCGACTCTCGGTCTTGGCTTTTCTCAGGACCCCCTCAGGCTTCTGGTATGAAGCCAGCCTTTTCAGCAGCCTTTGAGCAGGCCCAGCAGGCAAGTTATCTGCAGCAGCCATAGTACAGACGTGTACTGGAAGGAAAGGGTACAGGGCTGAGGACAGGCTCACAGTGGAGGCCCTGTACCCGAGGGACAGACATGTGTTGAGGGAGGCACGTGCAGCACAGCAAATACCTGCCTGGTCTCAGTTCTCAAATGTCCTGAGAATTCCCACAGGGGTTTGAGGCAGAAAAAGTTCCCCAGTGATCCTAATTCCATGGTTAGGATATATATTTTCCAAAAAAACCATTATGATAACTCCATTCAAAGAATGATCATCACAAGCACACATCTCCGAAAAGCTTCAATCTCGGCCCTGATGCCTTGGTCTAGGTATAATGCTTGTATCGAGTGGGACAGACACACACCCACAAGCCTCTGTCAACCCCTATGCCCTCCTCGGGCTGGGGAACGACCTCTGCTTCTCACTCTCATTCTCACTGGCAGCTCACACGCACTCCTGTGACTCAAATCCAGCAGAGGCCTGTGGAATTTCCACTTCTGCAGCTACCAGGCCCCAGGCAGCCCTTGTACAGAATCACCTTTTGCTGGTGCCTCACCATCTAGCTGGCACCAGTTCAGCACACCCAGTTCAGCAGGAGCTTCAGGACAGTGCTCAGAGGACCGAGCTGGCATGACTATCCCATTCACAACAGAGGAAACTGAGGCTGTGGGAGTGACATCACTTGCCAGGGTTACCAGGTGATCGATGGTGGCACTCGCCCTCAAATCCAGGAAGATAGGTGGCTCTCTAGCTGAGCAAAGCAGCCCTCAAACCCAGGGGGAGGGTGGTTCCTGCCCACATCCGGTAGGGAGGTATCAGGGTGAACAAACTACAGTTGTTGAGACCATGGTGTCAGCTGAGATCAGGGCCTCAAAGAGCTCAGCAGAGGAACTCATGGAACCCCAAACAGCAACCTCACAGAGGTAAGAGAGGCTCTCCTACAGGAGGAGCAGGACAGGGAAGGGTGTGTACACTCTGGTTGGTGACCTCAGAGACCAGCCTGTTGGGCTCTGTGATTACAGACCTGAGCAATATTTGTTGGCCTTATCTCTTAAAGTCATGCTTGGTTTGTAAGAAATTTTCTCTAAAATTAGTATTAGTTATACAGATTAATGGGTTTCTCTTTGGCGGATTTGTACATGTATGTAACATACTTTGATGATTTCCACTCTCTCATTACTTCCTTTGCCCTTCCCTGCCTGCCCAAACTTCCTGATGAAGCCAGCCCTAACTCCACCAAGTGTTCAAGCAAGGGAAGTGGGAATGCTCTGACTTACACTGGCTGAGATCAGGATCATCTGGCTTCCTGGAGAAGATGCAGGCCTGAGGGACCCCATGGCTGGTCTAGGGACAAAAAGTCATTATTCCTTCTCCCCTCCTTCATTATTAGGGGTTGAACCCAGGACCTTTGCACTGAGCTACATCTTCAGCCCTTTTTCAATTTTTTATTTTTATTTTGAGACGGTCTCACTAAGTCTCTAAGTTGCCCAGGCTGGCCTTGAAGTTGTGATACTCCTGCCTCAGCCTTCCCAGTAGCTGGGACTATAGGTGTGCACCATAAATGCCCAGCACAAGAAGCCATTATTCATGTCCTATCTCCACTGGCATGGCACTCCCCGCTGGGCACCAGACTCGAGGATAAAGTGAGGGCTGCAAACGGAAGCCCTTGGAAAGCTGCAGACCTCAGACAAGTGCCAGGAGGATAACTATGATGAGGTTCAGAGCCCCACATGCTTGGGGAGCTTCCTATAAAATAACAATCTGGGAAGACCTGACAGCCCAGGACAGCCTGAAGAGTGCCTGCTCAGGAGGGACCAACAGGCGGGAGACAGGTCAAAGGGCACATTCCTTGCTGGGTTGTCTCAAAGTCTATCTTCCCCATATAAACACGTATTTGAAAAATAACGTATGCAGTTTTAAAAAAATGTATTCCTGAACAAGACAGTACAACTCCACTTCATGAGTTAAAGGACTGGGTTTCTGATGCTGCATAAGCCCAAAGGGCAGTTTGGTTTCCTCCTGATCTGAGAGGCCCCTTGGCCTGGGAAGGCTGGGAAGCTGCCATTCCCCCCTTGATCAGGAGGGCAGAAGTCTCACAGGGACAGCAGCAATCCTGCTTCTCTCATCACTCCCTTCTTCTGCCTGCAGTGAAGTCTGATCCAAGGTTCTGCAGAGGTTCTTTTCCAGGGATAGGTCCATGACAGCTCTCCCTCTTGTCCAAGTCCCAGTCTCCTTATGTCCCTAACTCTACTCTACCCCAGAGCCTCTGCCTAGGTCAGGATCTGACTCTACTTTGCTCAGTGTCCCACTACAGGGAGGCCAAGCTCCTGGGCTGCTGTTTCTGTTACTATACACCAGAGGACCCATGGCCTCCTTGACTTGGCATGCTGGGCTCCCGGATACACAGTTCCCAGCTGACTCCAGTGACTCTAGCAGGCAGCCTGTTGGGGGCCTGGCTCTGAGATCAGCAGATTCAGTCCCAGGACTTCCCAAGGATGGGAATGGATCTTAGGGAAGATGTGTGTGAAGAGGGAAGCTGCCAACTCTGTTCTGAGGGCCAAGGAATGGTTCTGAGCAGGGTTGGGTCTGGCTGGCTCTGTGAAGCAGTAGGGAAGTGGGGGAGGCACTGATGGTCCTGTCATGAAGATGCCCCAACCCTGCTGAGCCCTGGTAGTGACAGGGGCAACAGCAGGACCAGCACCTGACATGTCAGCAGTAGCAACACCCAGCCATGTTGAGCAGAAGGCAGGCTTTGAAGACTATAAGCCTTTATAATGTGGTGCCCTATTCATGTCACTCAGGGGCTAAAAGCTCTGTGACTTAGTAAATACCTCTGACCACTGACTGCTGCAGTCCCAGTGGTTCTCCCTTGGAAAGATGTTCTGTAGAATAGAGATGCAAGGGACTTAGAAGGCACTATTTCCCTCTAGGAGGCCACTCAGAAGTAGACCTCTTCGTAGGAGAAAGGACTGTGAGGTGGGGCAGGACAAGGCAGAGTAGCATGGTTCAGACAGATGTCTTTGAAGCAGGAGTCAGTGCTAGGGTGGCCAAGGCTCCTGACCCTCCAGAGCTCAGAGGCATTTCAGGACCAAGCAGATGATGAGTACCTACTGAGGGTGCAGCCCCAAGGCCAGTGTCCATAAACCACACCAGGAGAACAAGTCACAAGGGAAGAAGCATGGCAGTAGTTACCCGGCTCTGGGCCTCAAGAGAGGGCTGGTCAGTCTGTGGGTCTGCCCTCTGCTGAGCCAACCCCAAGGGGAGAGGTGTGAGGGAATCCAAAATGCCCTGGTGGTGAGAGCTGTAGCTGTGGCTAGAACACCAGAGCTAGAGCCCCAAGAACAGGAGGGGAAGGTCAGCCAGGAAACAACTGACAGGTGAGCTCCAGGAAAACATGGCTAGATTATCCTAAATGTACCTTGTACAAAAACAGGCTAAAACTTAGGCCTTGTCTATGGAATCCAAGTTTCCTCAGGACATGTAGAGTCTATTAGGAACACTCTGTGGTGTCCAGGAACACATAGGCATCGTCAGTTTTGCAAAGCAGGTGACTGGTTTGGCATTTGGTGGTAGAGGGGTAGACGGCCATATGGATGTACAAAGGGACTGAGTGTGTGAGGTGTGCACGGGTGCCACAGGGACATCCAGACACCTGGCCACAGTCCCAGGAAAGCCTTCACTTACGCTCTGTGATATAAGCTCATTGCGAAGTTCTCATCATGCTCCTAATGCTAACACTACAACAAAGCTTCCCATGTGTACCCCCAAAACAGTTACAGGAAATGTTTTCAGTGCTATACTCCTCTGGATCCAATGAAGCTATTTTTAACCACCTTCTCAGACTTCATTTCTAATTTTATCCTATAAAGTTCTAATTGATTCCACCTCCCTTGATCTCTCATTTGATGAGGCCATGAAGAACATCAGGAAGCTTCTGATGGGTCTGAAGTGGGTTTTTAAGTCTGCTCATGGCTCCTATCTCTCTCAGCACAGGCCTTCTTCTCAGGGGTTAAGAGACTCCAAAATGTCCGTGTGCTCTGCCTGGGAATTCTGCTCCCTCCAGTTACTGACACCTGCCCTCTTTGTGTGCTTCCTGTGGTAGGCCCAAGATATGCAGTCCTAGCTGGGCTATGGGACATGCCACACAAGATGTGACACGACATGGAGCTTCTGTCACTTTGTATAGATACAGAGGCAGGGAGAGGATGCTATGCCATGTCAGCTCCACTTTGATTAGAGACACGAAGTATCTTTTGCATCCCCACTGTGGGCCAGAGACTGGTTTTCTCAAGTTCTCCAGCTTTTACACATTTTACTTTTTTTAGTGGGCCACAGCCTCACCCACCATATGGTGGCATGGGACACAGGGATCTGTAGAGTCCCTGCCTGGCACCAAGAGCCGAGGAACCAAGGTGCTGGAGGACCTTTAAATCCTGCCCTGCCCTGTACCACTGCACACTACCTGCCAGCCACTCTAGGCTTTCCTCAGTCCCCAGATCTGCAGGCAGCTGCTTCTTCTGCCAGAGCCATTCTTCCTCTCTCAGGTGAGATGCCCCACTGGCCATTCCCCCAGCACTGGCTGCCACTTCTTGTGCATGCATTTTGCTCCTCCTGGAATTGCTGCACTGTGAGTTTATGTTACAAGCTGCTGACTTAAGTTCTAGAGTGGGGCTCACATCGGCCTTGTTGGTGAGGGTCATGGTCAGGGCCACAGTGAACATTTATTGACCAGCCACTCATGAGCTTGGCTTGGTCCAAACAATTCACAGAAATTTATCTTTCTTAATATTCACCACAAACATGAAAGGCAGAGTCCACAACCACCTGCACATTACAGATACATGGAGCAAAGTTTACAAAACTGAAGGGATTTTCCCAAGGATGCTTGAAGGATAAGGAACAGCGCCAGGCTCAAACCCAGACCCCAGGCTCTTGGAAGCTTCAACTCACTGCTTACATTTCCCTGGCATGTGCCCACCCAGTGAGGAGTGAGATAAGCAGTGTTTCTTTCAAAGCTCTGTGTTGGCCCAGGCAATATCTGGGAGGGTATATTCTGGCAGGACACAGTACTGGTGATTTTGGAATCTAGAGGCCTACCAGGGCTTGGATGACTCCAAAGGCCAGGATCCCAGGGCAGGGGATTGCTATTTCACTAATTTGAACTGGAAAATAGATTCATTATATTTTTTTAAAAGTCTAGCACCTCCTGGCCAATTTCAGACTGTCCAAAAGCCAGACTAAGTGTGGACTGGGCGAACTCACATCATGGCCTACCTGAGTGAGGACGTCCAGCTGGCCCACGATGTGCTCCAGCGTCTTGGTCAGTGTCTGGGGCATGCTGATGGGCTCCTGGGGCTGGCTTGGCACAGACTCCAGACTCTTGCCTCTGCCTGGGGGCATGGGGAGATCCATTTCTGGCTAGAGAAAGAAAGAAAAGGTTTCTCAGCCTACTCAACACTTGAAGAAACAGAGGATTAGCTCTTACAAAGAATTACATGGAAAACCACAAGCAAACAAACAAACAAACAAAAAAGACATCCAATTGTCATTGAGAAATAGTAGTGTGGTGAGATTTCTACATCCAGGTCCACACAACCACCTTTCCCAGCAGAAGCCATGAGTAAAGAGAGGAATAGGAGCGCTCAGGAGTCTAGCCTGCTTCAAAGGGGCTGGGGAAATGAGAAGGTGGGCCAGGGCTGGCCTGGCCTCCTCTTGAAGGCATGCTAGGAGGCTGGCTCATCTCCCAGTTCTTTACTCAGGGTGCTCCGTTCAGCAGGCAGCCTAGTGAGGCACTGAAGATGCCAGGCTCTGAAGGTATCCTTCTTTCTGGCCAGCCAACTCCAATTCCTCACCTCCAACACAGGATAGCTCCAGTGTTACCACAGGATTCCCATGGGCCCAGCAACTGAGCCCCAGAATCAGGGGTGAGAGGCTGTTCCAACCCCGTCCTAACTCAGATCCCATAGGAAAACAAAGGTTCCTGTGTTAATGTCCTGGCCAGGTAGATGTCGAATACTGGGGGAGAGAATCCACAGATAGACACCACAGGGCTGTTTCAACAGGACTCTAGGAATGTAAGGCACTTAACATTTCTGCCTAAGGCCCTTTGGCCCCCCAAATCAGAAAAGGTGGATCCTGCTCTGTACACAGAAGGCATCTCCTGACCCAGGAAGTAGTGTGCACATGTTCAGCTGGCAGGCTCCCTCAAGCCACGAGTGCCTGAGGACAGGCCGCCAAATGCCCCAGTTCTGGTTTTAAAGCCTGAAATTCCTGTGTGGAATTGTTCCCTGTGGAATTGCCCTGCTCAGTGATGGCTCACACTCTTGGCCAGCTGCAAAGCCTGTGACCCATAAATACAGCCACATTTGGGGTTGGGCTTTAAACCGCTACTTCACTAATGGGCATTCCAAATGTTACCACGTCACTCCTCAGCTCTGCCAGTCCTTCAGGGCTCTCTATTGCCTTTGGGAGAAATTCCAAGCCCCTTGGCAAGGTACTCCAATCCAGTCTACCTCCTTCTGCAGCTTCTCTCCTGCCTCTGCACCTCTGTGCCCAACTCGTGCAGTCCTCTCCATCAGCAACGGCCTCTCTGCTCCAAGCATCCCATCCTCCTTGTCCCTCTCCACCTTGCACTCCTAATCAGAAGCCCTCCTGTGCTCCTGCATACCTGGGACTGCTCCGTCCCTGCCCTGTCCCTCCAGCTACTGCATCTCCTGGGCCAGAGGCAGGACACATAAGTGGATACATCAGTGCTGGCCTTCCTGTGGGAGCCATCACCTGCCCATGTATCTGTGCTTTTCTGACCACCTGCCTCCACTCATCACTCCTCTCACCACTGGGCTCCAAGCCTGCCAACTACTCATGTACAACAGAGCCAAGGCTATTCCACCCAGCAGCCCAGCAGCACTCCAGCCTCCACTGGCACTACCACTTGAGGATACATGCTATGACCAGGGCTCACCTAGGATGCCTGCATGTCCGCCCACTGCCCAGCCCTGACAACAACAGGCTGCCTGCCGCCTTGCTTCTCTTGACTCTCCCATCTCTTGGACTAACCTATAGTACCCTAGCCCCAGGAAGATCCTCTGCATTAGACACACTCACCTGGGCAGACATCAGACTCCTTGAAAGGGCAGTTCAGCAGGTGGACCCACTAGCATATGTGGTGTGACCGAAAAATACAGTGTTTATTTAAAAAAATTTGTAACAGTAAAAGACACATTGCCATTAATTCCCCTCAAAATACTTTTCCTTGCTTCAAACACACTTATCCCATTGTTCTTGCCACTTTTGGAAGCAGTTCTACTTGTGCTGCTGTGGCTACCTCAATGTCCTGAATCTATTCACAGTGTTTACCTTTCGTGGTCATTTTGACTTTGGGAAGAGACAGAAGTTCCATGGTGCCAGATTTGGTGAATATGGTGGTTAAGGACACCCATGATGTTTTTACAAGCCCGTCTTCCACTTGAATGGCACTTGACAGCACCATTCACCAATATCACACCTTATAAAAACACTCAGGAGGGCCAGGGATATACCTCAGTGGTTCCGTGCCTGCCTGGCAAACACAAGGTCCTGAGTTCAATCCCCAGTACCAAAAAAACAAAACAAAACCCAAACGAAAACAAACCACTTAGGAAAGAAGACTTCCAAAACTGCTTCAGAAAGTGGCAAGAAAGATTGGATAAGTGTTTGAAGTAAGGGGGGTTCAATGGCAACGTGCCTTTTACTATAATAAATTTCTACAAATCTAAATGTTCACCATACATTTTGATCATACCTCATATTCTCTTTTTTTAGTAAAGCGTTCTAATCTCATAAATCACAAACTCTCAAGGACTGAGTAATTTGAACTTGGAAAAGCCAAGGCCCTCATAGGTAAAGAAGCTGAACGTGAGACATGAGCCAGAGGGACATTCTTAAGAACAGAAGCAGCATGGTCACATGTCCATCATCAGCATGTCTGCCACGTTCTGTGGCCCCTCGCTAGGCCCCACCAGGGCTGGAGCTCTTCCTGTCCTCCAAGAGTCAATGCATTTTAGGTTTCAATGTGTACCCAGAAGCACACTCCAAAAGGAAACATTTCAGGAGGCCATCAGCCTTGCCATGACAGTCTTCAGCCCACCACAGTGGCCCCCAGGCCCAAGCAGTTCCATTGGGCAACAGAGCAGAGTACAGTGGTGAAGAATAGTGACTCAGACCTTGGCTGAAATCCAAGCTCTGGCACTGACAAGCAAGGTGGTAGTGAGTAAGAAGCTGACTTCTCTGGGCCTCTCCTTCCTCATCTATAAAACAGGGACAATCACTGAGAAGCCTTCAAGGGGCTAGGCTGTGAGAGGCACTAATCTGAGGTCACCAGCAGGCCCTCAGAAATATTCACAGTCCCGTGCCCACTCCTTCCAGAGAGGCACTCTTTTCCTGAACAGAGTCCATACAGCTCCTCCAGGAAAGGACCCTGGAGGGAGGGTGTAGCTCTTCCATCCCAATAGCAGGCATCTTTATGAGGTGCTCCAAATAGGTGCTGCCTGCTGCCTGGGAAGAGGGAATAGAAAATCTGAGTCGTTCTGCAGAACAGCTCAGAAACTGCAGGTGTGGAGCTGAGCCCCTGGAAACAGCAGACGATGGGGCAGGGGTGGAGACAGAGCACCACCAACCTTAGCTATAGGAACCCTCCTTCTGAGTGAGTGCCAAATAGGCCCAAAGGAGTATTACAGACTGCAGCCACAGAGCTAGACAGCCTACACAGCAAAGAGATGTGTGCCCATCTATGAAGGGGGACTGAAAAATAGTTAAAGTTTAATATTTTTCCTATATTTTAAATTTTATTTATTTAAAAAATTTACAATAGCGCTGGGATTTAGGTCAGTGGTGCCGCTGTCTGCCTCGCAAGCACAAGGTCCTGAATTCAATCTCCAGTACCAAAGGAAAAAAAGAAAAAGAAAAAAAATTACAATAAAAGACACATTGTCACTGATCCCTCTCAAAGTGTTCCCCCTCACTTCAAAGACATTTATTCCACTGTCTTTTCTACTTTTGGAAGTTCTTTTTTCTGAATGTCTTTATTTGCACTACAGTGGCTGCCTCAATGTCCTGAATCATGCTTTTTTTTTTTTTTTTTTGGTCCCGGGGATCGAACTTGGTACCTTGTGCTTGCAAGGCAAGCGCCAGAACCACTGAGCTAAATCCCTGGCATCAATGTCCTGAATCAATTCAAAATGTTTGCCTTTCATGGTCATTTTGACTTTGGGGAAGACTCAAAAAACTGTATGGTGCCGGGCCGGGGATTTAGCTCAGTGGTTCCACCACCTGCCTCGAAAGCGCAAGGACCCAAGTTCGATCTCTGGTACCAAAAAAAAAATTGTATGGTGCCAGAGCTGGTGAATAAGGTGGATAAGGACACAGATATTTTTACAAGCCTGCTTTCCACTGGATGGCACTGGGCAACAGCATTCATTGTATTTTTGATCACACCTCATAAAGACACTCAGGAAAGAGGACTTCCAGTACTGCTTCAAAAAGTGGCGAGAACAAGTATAGTCATGCATGCTTATAATCTCACCACTCAGGAGGCTGAGGCAAGAGGATTGCCATGAGTTCAAGGCCAGCCTCAGCTACATAGTGAGTTCAAGGCCATACTGAACTACACACATAGCGAGACCCTGGCTCAAAAAAGATTTTTAAAAACCATGGCAAAAACAATAGGGTACTGTGTTTGAAGCGTGAGGTATTTTGAGGAAGATTAATGGCAACATGTCTTATATTGTCATAAAATTTTTATATTTAAACATTAACTATATATTTTGAGCAGTCCTTGTATATCATGCTTTCACAGGCTCGTTACACTTTGCCAAGACAGGAAATGACTGTCCCAAAGTCCCTTGCCTCAACCTCCAGAGGTACCCTGAGGCATTCTTCCACCTTCATTGGAAGACACTGCAATACTTAACATTCTACCAGTCTGGCAAAGGCTGTGGTTTACTTGTCACCTACTATGTGCCCTCACCTGACTTAATACATATCACCTCATTAAATCCTTATGATGGCCCTCTGCAACAAGGATCATGAACTTAACTTTCAGATTAAAAAAAAAAAACAAGTGGAAAAGTTAAGTAACTTATCCTAAGTCACCCAGCAAATGAGAGCTGGGATCTGAACCCAAGTGCAGACTCTTTCTGGACATCAGGCAGCCTCTGGCAGATGACGCTGGCTGTAAGGAAACCCCAGTGTCCTCACAGGCCTAGGTTCTGCAGTCGCTTACCTGCACTCCCGCATTCTGGAGCTGGTACATTTCCTGTAGAACTTGGCAAATGAGAAAGCGAGGGCATGAATAATGACTTGGGCAGAATAACTACAGTAGCATGTACAGGGGAAAATACATCAGCATTTTGTTTGTTCAACATCAAAGGATCTTAGGGGACTTTGCCAGGTGGTTCTCAGTCACGTATATAATAAGTAAAACCACAATAAGGATTAACCCACACACACAGATCTATGCCAAGGCAACAACTTTTTACTTTCATCCAATATAAACATCTTAGTATTAAAACAAAAAAGACAAATCTGAAAAGATGAATCAATTGGACTTTGTGGAAATCTTACTTGGGATCTGCAGGTGCCCCCTCTCCTACCTTGGTGAGGGATCCTGTGCCCCCTCAGGAGGTTAGTGGATTATCTTCCTGAGTTCTTATTTCGTCACCTGCCTGTCATATGCCAACAGGAGTCAGCCCTTTGCACACAGCTGTACTTGCATTCATATTTGTGTGGCTGATGTGCAGTCACTCAGACACATGAAGAATAAGCCCATAAACTTCATTAAAAACCAAACCAGGGGCCGGGGATTTGGCTCAGTGGTTTCGCTGCCTGCTACGCAAGCGTAAGGACCTGAGGACCTGAGTTCAATCCCTGGTACCAAAAAAAAACCAAACCAAAGAGCTTGTGGGTCTTCCTGGTGACAAGAAATCAATCTGTCTGGGACTATCTTTTCGCCTGGTCTCTGGATTTAATATGGTCTCACTTTTCCATATCATCTGTGTTATCTTCTTTTGGGGTACCGGGGATTGAACTCAGGACCTTGTGCTTATGAGGGAGGTGGCAGTGGAACCACTGAGCTAATCCCAGTATCATCTGTGTTATCTTAACCAAAAAAAAAAAAAAAAAAGACAATCTAAGAGAATCGTAACTTTTCTTCAATCATAGAACAACCTAGTAGCCTGACTCTAAGGAAAAGACAGACACTTCCAAGAAAACAAAAAAAGGAATGAACATCACCTGCAGCTCACCTGTGGTAAAACAAAGGAAGAAAAGATCCTGAGTGCCACACAAATGGGTATGAAGAACTGAGTTACAGGTTTTAACAAACTGCTAGAGGCCAAGTGTGGATAAAGATAAGAGGGTGAATCCCTGGAAGCCATAGATATAGGAGGAGCTGGCATCCCTTCACAGGTTCTAGACCTACATTGGGCATCACCAAAAAGGCTGGCCAGGGAGGGGTGGCAGGAAAGTTAATGGGAGAAAACCAACCTGGGCTGTAGGCCTAGAGGAGAGGGGGGTGTGTGTGTGTGTGTGTGTGTGTGTGGCCTTGCTGAAGTCTTTCTGCCCTCCAGAACAGCCCTCCAGAACAAAACCCTTAAGGGAGAAGGACAAGTTAAAAAATCCGCTCTGCTCTGGGGGAGGGGGAGTAACCCATCCTGAGCCATTATCACTGAGGTGTCCTGAGGCTGAGGGGCAGGAATACTGAGCAGGCCTCACTTCTGGAATCCAGGGACCCAAGTCCTGATGGAGACCAAAGCTGAGTCAGGACAAGAGAGAACCCCTAAAGAAGCTAGCAGACCTGAGTAAGAAGCAACAGTAGCCTACTATGGGGAGAGGAAAAGGCATGGTAAAGAGCATGCCTTCCCTAGGCGTAGGTCCACAAGAAAGGTAAAAGATTCGGTGCAGCCCAAACACTGACAAAAACCCTCCAACACCCAGGCCTTAACCTAAGTACAGATCAAGGTAACAGGAAACTAAGCTCATGTCCTGATAAGATAAGATTATCTACCTTAGTCCCTACAGTCCTAGACATGATAGATACAAAAGGCAAAAGTCCCATCACAGAAAGACAAAGCAATCAACAGAATCTGACTCAGATGACTTAGATGTTGGCACTAACAGACAGAATTTGTAATAACTATGAGTGTGTGTGTGTGTGTGTGTGTGTTGCAGTGCTGGGAATTGAACTCAAAGCCTCACACATGGAAGGTAAGTGCCTTACCACTGAGCTACATCCTCTGCTCGATAACTATAATTAGCATGTTAAAGCTGGGTATGATGGCACAGGTTTGTAATCCTAGCACTCTGGGAGGCTAAGGCTAAGGCTAAGGAGGACTGCAAAGTTCCAGCCCAGGCTGGGCAACTCTGTGACTGAGACCCTGTCTCAAAATTAAAGGACTAGGGATGCAGCCCATTGTGAAGGCCCTTGGGTTCAATCCTTAGTACTTGTGTGTGTGTGTGCGTGTGTGTGTGTGTGTGCGTGTGCGTGATAAAGAAAAAAGTTAACAATTCTACTGAACAATACATGTGAACACATGAATTTCAATAGAAAGGTAGAAATTGTTAAGAGTTTAACAGAGGGGCCAGGGATTTAGCTCAGTGGTTTCGCCGCCTGCCTCACAAGCACAAGGACCCGAGTTTGATCCCAGGTACCAAAAAAAAAAAAAAAGAGTTTAACAGAAATGCTATAAATAAGAAACCTAGTAATTCAGATGATGAAAGGTTTTGATGGGCTATTAGCAAGCTCCACCCAGTTAAGGAAAACAAATCAGTGATTTAAAATTTTTTTTTGGCCTTATTGGGGATTGAGTCTAGGGCCTTGCACATGCTAGGTCAGCACTTTACCACTGAGCTACATCCCCAGGCCTTTATTTTTTTTATTTGAGGCACGATCTTGCTAAATTGCCTAGGCTGGCCTCAAACTTTATCCTTCTGCCTCAGCTTCCTGAGTAGCAGGGACTAAAGGAGTACACTACTGTGCCCAGCATCAGTCATCTTCAATATAGATCAATTCCTCAAAGTGAATCACAGGTTAAAAAACAAAAACAAAAAAATAGAACAGAGCATCTGTAAGGTATGGGACAATATCAAATTTCTAAAACATGTAAAGCTGGGAACCAGAAGGAGAAAAGAGAAACAAAGACTTTTCCTAAAGACAAATTTACTAGAATGAACTCTCTAAGCTTTTGTTTATCTGAAAAAATCTTTAGAAGGGGAACTTCACTTCTAAAGATATTTTGCTGAGTACAGAATTTTGGGTTGGCTTCTTTCAATACTTTAAAGATGATACTCTAATAACTTTTGGTTTGTAGTTTCATGTGAGAATTCTTCTATAATTCTTATTTTTGATTGATCACATGTAATGTGTCTTTTTCTTTTTCTACCTTCAAGGTTTTCTCCTAATATTTGATTTCGGGAGTTTGAATATAATTCATCTAAGGTTTGTTTTTGTTTTCCAACTTGTTGTTTCTCTGAGCTTCCTCGATCTGTGGTTTGATGTCTTTCATTTTTTTGGGAAAATGTGTGGCCATTACCTTCTCAATAGCACCAAAACACTGTAAAATGTATATATTTCACATTTCTGGGGGCCAGAGTCTGAAATTAAGGTTCAGCAGGGCTATATCCTCTGCAGGCACCAAGAGAGAATCCTTCTGTACTTCTTTCACCTTCTAGTGGCTCTAGGATTCCTTGGCTTATGGCTGCATTCACTCTCTTGACTCTAACTTCAACTGGCCTTCTCTTTTCTTTGTGTCTCTCTTGTGTCTTTAATAAACACACTTGTCATTTGGGACCAGCCCAATAATCTAGAATATCTCATCCTAAGAGTCTTAATTATATCTGCAAAGACTCTTTTCCCAAGTAAGGTCACATTTATAGATTCTGTACATATTGGGGGGGGGGTGCGGTGCAGGGAATATATACCTCTGACTCTGCAAATCTAATACCTGTAGAATATATAAAGAACTTTCAAAATTCAAGGAGAAAACAACCCAAAACAATTTTTTTAAAAATAGCTAGATGGGGCCGGGGATGTAGCTCAGTGGGACCATGCCTTCCTGGCAAGCACAAGGTCCTGAGTTCAATCTCTGATACTGCAAAACAACAACAACAACAACAACAACAACAACAACAACAACAACAAAAAACTAGATGATTTGAACATACACTCCCCCTAACAAAATATAAAGATGGCACCAAACACATGAAAAGATGCTCTATATCATCTACATTAATGAAAAGCAAATTAGAATCATAGTGAAATAGCACAATAAGACTATTAGAATGGTCTAAAGTTAAAAGAACTGACCACAACAAGTGTTGGAAAAAAGGTGGGCCTGAACTCTTGTACACTGCTGGTGTGAATGTACCATGGCGTCATCACTTTGAAAGACAGTTTGACATTTACTTAATAGGTTAGACATAGGGCCGGGGATTTAGCTCACTGATGCTGGCACCTGCCTCACAAGCACAAGGTCCTGAGTTCGATCCCCAGTACCAAAAAAAAAAAAAAAAAGGTTAGATATATGCCTATTATATGTTCAGCCATTCTATTCCTAAGTGTTTTCCCAAGAAAAATAGAAGCATATGTCCATAGGAAAAAAATATATATGAAAGTTCATAGCAACTTACTCATAACAGCCCAAAATAAAAAATAATGCAATATTCACCAACAAGTAGATACACTGTTGTATATCCATCCATTCAACGGAATGCTCAGTCAAAAAAAGGAATAAATCACTGATATATGTAAAAACATGGGTATATTTTAAAATAGGCTGAAAAAAACCACACCCAAACAAACTATAATTCGATTTATATTAAATTCTAAAAAGGACAGGCCATAGTGACAGAAAGAAAATTAAGTGATTGACTAGGAGTAGACTGCATACAAAGAGGCACATTTTGGAATGATGGAAATACTTTGTATCTTTTTTTTTGGAGACAGGGTCTTGCTATGTCATTCAGGCTGGCCTTAAACTTACTATGTGGTCTAAGCTGGCCTCAAACCCACAGGAATCCTCTTGCCTCAGCCTCCCAAATGCTAGGATCACAGGCATCTGCCACCAAGCCTGGAAATATTTTGTTATCTTGGTTGTGGTTGTGGTTATATGACTCTGATGTCAAAACTCATAGAATTGTTCACCTTTTCAATGGTGCATGTTATTATTTGTAAATTATAAAGCTTTACCAATACACAACCAAAAATGCAAGAGGCAGTTACAATTGCAATCCCCTTAGGAGCCCACCCACCAATGACACCTTTGACATGTGTCATGCTCCTCTGCACTTAAGGTAAAAACCATCACTTGTCCATAGAGCACTACCAATGGGCCAAAGTTCAGGCTGAAGACCCCAGGTGAGGTCCAGGAGGTCTGCCATTGGTCTGGAACTACTGTTTAGGTGCCAAAGAGAATCTCATTTCAGTGCAGTTCAATTCCCAAATCCTTAATTTCCCTAGAGAAAGGAGAGAAAGCAGTAGACAACCCCAGGCAAGGTTTCTCAAGAAGTGACCATCTATTCCTCAGCCATGTAGGGATCCATACAGAGCTGAACAATCAGGAGCAAGATCTGCACATGGCTGGCTAGCATCCAAGAGTGGCTAGAGCTTGATCATAAGATATTATAAGCTGACTTGACAGAACAACCCCCCACCTTTGGTAGGTAAAGTAGATGATGATTAACACTTAAAGTGGAAATTTCTCCTTTTCTTTTCATCTCTAGCTCTGGACCTTGCCCTCTGCTGGGTCTGCTCTTGAAACTGAAACTGTAATGGACAAATGTGTCCAGGAACTGATCCACAGCTTGAGTCTGGGCCAGAGAAGGGAGAAGAAGGTAATCTAGGGCCAAGAGCTGGGCTGGGCTCTCTCACTAGTATCCTTCCTATACAGGCCCAAGTGGCAGCCTTTCCAGCCGCTGTCTACTTAAAACATCAAAGTATGCCACTGTTCCCAAAGCAGAGCTTAGCCCAAGACTAGAAATGGACACACACACACACACACACACACACACACACACACACCCCACCGCCCTATCTCTATCTTTCACTGGACTGTTCACTGTAGTCTAAGTGAGCATGAAGAGCTTCAGACATAAGAGTTTTAGTCCTGACCTCGGGCCCCTGGGTCTGATTTGTCCCCTCTGATGATTTGTCCTCATGAAAAATTAACAGGGGTTCATGTCTGCCTGCCTGTGTTTGCTAAACCTGGTCCTGAGGAGGAAAATACAGAGCTTACTCGGGCTCAGCCTCTTGTCCAGCTTAAGAGGAAAAGGCAGGGCTGTTTTCTCAAATCAAAGCTCAAAAGAAACCTGGTACTGTACTCACCACACATATTTGCAGATTAGATATACTACAGCCTTGTTTGCCCGATAATTTAGAGTTCCTGCCTAGAATCCAACAAGAGAGGAAACTTCTGGTTCTAAACATAGGCCTGAACCCAAGAGGAATTCTGGTGTCTTAAAATCATCTAATTGTTTGGTAGTCTCACCAATGTTCTCCCAAGCCAGCCCAAACACAAGCACAGGGTTTGGTTACTGCTGCTTGCTTTCATTTAGAAGTAAGAATATGCCTTTGAGTACTCCAAGCCAGCATCTGAAGAGAGCAAGGAGGCTGTGTCATCTGTTAAAGCTCAGGGCCTCAGAGATTCAGGGCCTGGGGCCAGCACAGGAACTTCCAAGATGAATCAGATGTACCACATCACAGCTCAGTCAGGTCTCTGGGCTACCCTTTGAATTCAGGCCCCCATGGATGGGAAACTGACAGGGTGTCCTTAAAACGGAAGAGGGATTAGCATGCCTAACCAACATCTGTACTCCAGGCCTTGTCACACACAGAACCAGTGCTGCCCAGGTCTCAGGACCACAGGCAGCAGGGTGCACATCTTCATCTCACAGTCCCCCTCAAAGCGGCAGGAAACACATGTACATCTGTGTTCCTATTTCCCTTGTGTCATTAACAGGCCTGAAGGTATGAGGGAGATGCTAAACAGATAAACCAAGAAACCCCACTTTCTTCACCCAGGCCATGGCAAAGCCAAACCCCCAGTGCAGGACTGGGACAACCACTTCTGGGTACAGTCCCCAGCCACCATTGGGTTACCCAGCCTCACTCTGGTTTCCAAGTACCTCCCCACATGGTGATGGATGTGTCCTCAAAAAGGTGAAGAAATGCCCTGACAGGTAGGAAACCAAAGGTTATTCAGCCTCTACAAATGTTCCATGGAGAAAGAAGTGGAGCTGGGAGGTGTGTGTTACTGAAATGACACCCACAGAGGAAGGAAGCCATACAAAGGCAATTCCAGACTGGCAGAGACCTTGAGAAAGCAGGCAGCCATGCCTACCATGAAGCTATAATACTCTGACTCAGAGATCCTTGGCCCTCTTCCCTGGAGGGGTAGGAAAACAACTCCCAGATTTTTGGGGTTGAAGCCTTTCAGGTCACCACACTTGTCACAGCCAGAAACATACACCGGTAGCAGCAAAGCAGAGCAAGGGGCCAGAACACAGAGAAGAAGCCAGGAAGAGCAGTGAGATCTAGGGCCTGGCTAGTCCACACAAGCCTTTGAAGGAGGTAGGACCATCCTGGGCAGAGACTCCTGCATAGTCTGCCCTGGACCTTTTACAGCAGATGCACCTCTGAAGCACCCTCAGAAACTACAATATAGCCAACCACCAAGACCACCCTGCAGGGCCCTTGCTGGTAAGCAGCCCCTGGGTAAGAGCATTCCCTTGAACACACACATGCTCCACAAACTTGTGAGAGCAAGGCTTCCGATAGAGCCCAAGTGTTGACTGTAGTTTTTTCTTTTTTTTTAAAATTAAACTGCTTTGAACTAATTTTAGACTTAGAGAAAAGTTGCAAAAAATAGTACAGAGAATTTCCATATATCCCTCCCCCAGTGTTAACACCTTATATAACCACAGGAGAAAGATCAGACCAGGATATGGGAAATACAATTAACCAAACTAAGGACCCCATTTGAGCTTCACCAGTTTCCCAACTAATGTCCTTGAATCCCAATGTTCCAGAATCCTATCCAGGATTTCACATCACATTCTATTACATATTTAGCAATCTGTGTCATTTGGTTAGTCCTCCTTTGTCTTTAATGACTTTGATACTTTGGAAGAATACTGATCAGTTATCTTGTCAAATGTCCCTCAGTTTGGGTCTGTCTGATGTTTTACATGACTGGATGTAGTTTACAAATTTTTTACAGTTCGTCAAAAGCAATGTGCATGATATTAGAGGATACTTAATACTGGTGGTGCTGACACTGATCCTGGGGCCCCTGACCTCTCTGCTAGATTTCTCCAATGCAAACTCACCATCTTTCCTTGTGTAGTTAAATTTGGGGGAACTGTGTAAAAGGGAACACAATGTTGTCCTTACAAACTTTGTCAGCTCAGCTTACTGATGACTGCAGATGCCCCACAGATGAGAGGATCTAATGAAGATGAGCAGCAGAGCGACGTCTCTGAAAGACGCTGAAGCTCTTGGTGACAAAGAGGAACAGTAGCAGTTTATTTATAGATCCACTTGAAGACAGCTAATTGTAACTACTGGAGTTGAATGTTTAAAACCTCAGAACAAAGGCTGGCTATTTTAAACTCTTCTTGCACTTAGTTCAATGGAGAATGTTAAAGCTACCAACCATGCCCCAGGCATCACTCCCAAGCTCGGTAATTGATATTTTGTGCAGTATCACAGGACATGTGTGAGGCCTGCCAAGACAGATATCCAGGACTGGCTCTGCCCAACCCACAGAGGCAGGAGGCTGAAGGCTGGCCAGAGCCCTTTACCAGGCCCCACACTTCCAGGGAGGAGTTGAGGGAGGAGGCTGTGTCCCACAGGGTCTTACAGCCTCCTTCTTCCTGGAAACTGAAGTTGCAGACAGCTGCTGTGAGCCAGTTACATCATCTGGCTCCCTCCTTCCCTCTGTAGACTCTGAAGAGGGCCAGCGCCCCCCAGCGGATGGCAGCCCCAAGGCAGCTGACAGTAGGGGGCCCACCTGCCCTGAAGTTCCTCCTGCCCCTGGCCTGACTACAGTTACATACAAGACTCTCAACCCCTCCATGCACTGCAACTATGGGTTACAGAAGCAATGCAGAAAAAAGTGAGTATGTACTAGGTATCTGACCAAAGAAACTTAATTTTGTTGAGTGTGATAAGAGCACTGTAATTATACAACCAAGAAAAACCCTTATTTAGGGTAAAATGATATATCTGGGATTTAAAAAATACTCTAACTCATAAGAAATATAGGAAACAGAGATCAAATAAGACTGGCAAAATGTTGAAGCTAGATATGGTATACATGAGAGGTTGTTATATTATTCTCTCCACTTTTTTGTGCTACGGTAGCTTGAAATTTTCCATAATACAAAGGTTTTGTTATGTTTTAATAAAAAATGCTTCCCAGTGACAGAAAAAAGCTATGGACCTGAGGCCAGGCGAGGGAACCCCAACAGGAAGCTGAGCCACAGGATTACTGCCACCTCAGTGTTCTGGGATTTGCAAGCATGGGACGCAGATGACTTTATCTAAGTCCATGGAATGTTCTGACTAGCCTTTGGCACTGTCACAGAGAGCCCCTGATGGCATCAACAGTATTCAGTGAGCCCCACAACAGTGTCCAGACCTTCAAAGCAACAAACTGAAAGATAATCTCCATGGAAACCATCTATTCTGATTTTTTTCCATGGTAACCAATAAGAACATAAACACAAGCATTATCCAACATCCTTATACCACATGGGCAACACTGCTATCCAATCTGGAAAACAGAAACCACAAAGGGTTCTTTTCCACTTAAAATGAAAGAAGTTCTGAAACTTCTGGTCCAGACATTCAGATTCTACTGCCCTTTATGCCTCAGTCATCACCTGTACCACCTCACATCATCTGCCAAAAAACTGACTAATGAAGACAGAAAGTTGCCTCCTTCATCGAGTCTGGCACCATCAAAAAGCCAAAAGGAGAGTCAGAGCCTGCTGTTAGACTTGTACCCTCAACCTATGGTGCTTATCGCCTGCAGGCATATGTCTTCTTAACTGATTTCTGGGCACCATGGGGAAGGTAAGACCCCAATCCTGCAGAAGACTAGTTAAGCCTGCAAATAACCGACAATGGGGATGAGGGGACTACAGGAAGAAGAGTGCTCTGGATAGGTAGGGCAGGGAGAGTTTACAACCTACCAGGTCCTGGGAAAGGCTACATGGGGGAGGCTGCATGGGGGAGAGATTAAAAGGATGAGTGCAACTCGACTGAGAACAGAGGACAGTGACCCAAACAGGCATAAAATAAACCTAGACTTAACTGGGTTTATTTCTACATGTGGCTTATTTTTCCACTTTCAGATTTCTGGGTGTGAAAAAACAGATGGAACCAAAAGAAAAGAAAAAGAAAAACCAGATCCTAAAATGCCCAAAAGCCTCAGTTCTTATCAATTCTCTGTATTCTGGACCACATAGCTGGCAAGAGATTCTTCCTGTGGCTTCTGCTGGCTCTCATGTGGAGAGGTGACTTGTCAGTGTGGTCTGACAAGGGTATAGATGGCTTATCAGCACCATGAGCAAAATGGCAATGTCATAGCAGTGGCCCCAGTGGCTGTAATGGCAGGTGTTCCAGGGCCACGTGTGCCTTGAAACATGACGATGTCCAGACTCCATTGTCCTCATCCCATGATTCAGACTCAGTTCCCCTCATGCAAATGTGGATTGTTAATAACCCTCAATCCTAGCTTTGGCTGCCAGGGAAAAAGGAGAACCCCAAACAGTTCTGGGACTCTTGAAAGAGTCAACAAAGCTCTCAGAGGGCTATGTGTGGCCAGACTCATGCGCCAGGTGTGTCTTGGCACCTGGAGAGCTGGACCCAAGGGATTCTAGGCTTCATCTGGGTTCCAGATTCAGGTTCCTCAGTCTTCAGGACACCATGATTATCTTAATATGAATGTCCTTAATATTGAGAACATACTTCTCATTGGTTTAAGTCATTAAAAAGGTCTTTCTGTATTAGCATCATGCTACTGTCCTCTGGAGAGGGACCTACTTGCTTGTACAATGGATGGGAATTTTCCAGACAGGAAACTACCATCAGCCCTTCAAAAGATCAGCTTGGAGAAGGTAATCTGGCATCTGTCCCATCCTTGCCACTGCTACTGTCATTGAACAGGGCTGGTTCCATGTTCTTGCTACCATAGAGATACTTCCCTAAAAGGCTTGACAAATAAGATTTTCACCAAAGGGTTCCCTAAACCCAACAGGCTCCCTAGAAGAGGGGATTGGTCTTGGCCCCCACATCTATAGGGTGTGAGGTAGGAGGCAGGGACACCAAGAAAGCAAGAGGAGAAACCAAGGGCCATGCAGAAGGCAGGTGGCCTAGGGAATCCAGATTCAAGAACAAGTGATTGAATTAATGGTGACATAATTAAACGGTAGGTCAGGAGCTGAGACAGAAAGACAGAACCAGTGGGGGCTCTCAGTAAGGACATAGCAAATGCCTCTTCCTTCTTACTGATCTCTTCTACTGGCAGTCAAGCCACACTTCTGCCTACCTGATTCTAAACAGAGACTGCTGGGTGCCTTTGGACTTAACAGGCTTACAGGGTAACACTGGGATTTCTTTTAACAATAAGGAGATTAGAATCAAAGCCATAATCCTTTTTCTTTACCTCCCTTTTCCACTTCTGGGCTGAGAGGAGCACCGATTCTCTACTTGCTTTTCTCAAGCTGTAGCCTCAACTAGTCCTAGAAACTTCTCTTTTGCTTTGTTTTTTGATATATGATCTCACTAATATAGTTCAGCCTGGCTTTGAACTCACTATGAAAGCCAGGCTGGCCTCGAACTTGTGGTGATCCTCCTATCTGAGCCTCTAGAGTGCTGGGATTATAAGTGCGTGCCACCAGGCCCAGCCCTAGAAACTTCTAAGATGAAAAAGGAACTCTTTTCTCTGTCCCCCTACCCTCCCAACCCTGATGCAAGGGTCACAATTGGTTACTGTTTTGACAGATCAGTTGTTCTCTAAGTGGGGACCTGGACCAGCACGATCAGCCTCACCTAGAAATGTGTTAGAAATCCCTGGGAAGCCCAGCTGACATCTCTGGACAGACTTCTGCAAATGTCCTCATGCTCATCAAATGTTACCTTCACTTACAAGGAAACATATAATTACTTAACATGTGCCTCAAAATAAAGTCAAGTGTGGACTCTGGAGGAAAAGTCCTGGGCTGCACCTAAGTGGTCCTACTGGCAGCACTGGAATCTTCGGGGCTCCTGATCTTGTACAGGTGTGTTACCCACCAGCCATATCAAGGATGCTGTTTCAAGCAGGAACTTCTCTAAAGCATGGCAGTTTGGTATACAAATATTGAATTGTCTTTATTTCTAGTATCCTTTCTTCTCACTGAAACTAAGAAACCCAGAGAACTTTGCATGACTTTGTTCAGGTAAAGGTGTGAAAGGAGACATCTTGCCTAAAGGCCTTCATCACATAGTCAGCAAAGGCTGTGACACCCACCACTCCACAGGACGGTCTTTTGCACAGAGTACCCATGAGAGAGAAAATCCCCAGAAGATGTAACGCAAACTGGTGGAGAAAAATCAGAGTGCAGAGAATCAAGACAACCTGCCCAAGGCATCGGGACAGCGCCAGCCTTGACTTAGACCAGTAAGCCAGAGACAGCATTCCACAGGGCAGCACAGTGTATTGCCACTCAAGTTCTTACAGCAGATTTCAGAGGCCAAAATTTCTAATATCTTAATTTTAATTCCTATTCTCATCCCAGGAAGATACTTGAACAGCAACATCCCCAGGACAGCCCATGTTATCTGGAGATGCCCCATAGTACAGGAACCACAGGTTCTACAAGAGGAATAATAGGGAAAGGCACAGACCAATGCCAGAGGTCTACATGTGAGTGGGCACACTCATGTATACACATTCCACATACACTGAGAAAGGCCTGGGTATTTGTCCTAGGAGCTGAGGATATTGGGTTCCTTTTGCTCACTGAGAGATGGGGAGACTCCCTTCTGCTCTTTTTCAGGCAAAGGTCTCTTATCTTTGGTCCACTTTAATTCCAAGGACCCAGGCTTGATTGGGGCCTGGACCATTCATCAGCAGATAACCTCCAAGCCCAAGTTCCTCTGTGTGGCACATGGGACAGAAATGAATTTTGCCTCAGGAGTCACACAGAGATGTGGCCCTTGCTAAGTCCTAGGAAACATGAAAACAAAGTCCCTACTGATCCCAAATCATCCCACAAAGTCTGGGCCCCAGAAGGCCTCACAACAGCCAAATCTGACAGAACAGTCCCCCTCAGGAGGGTCTGCTTTCCCTCATTCTTATTTCTCTTGTTCATACAAATGCTCTTATTCTTCACCCGGAAGTGGGATAATGTGGACAAAGCCAGCTACTCAGGCAGAGAGTGTGAGTAAGGCAAGAGCCCACAATACATCTCAGCCCCCAGAGATGCTCTGAGCCCGGGGGCGGGGTAGCTCAATGTGCTGAGGGTTCAGGCCAGATAAAGCCAACCCTCTTCAATGCTGTGTAACTGCCTGGCATCTTCTGATACACTGGCAGCAGGCAGAAAGCCAAACATCCTCATTAACAGTCCTGAAAAAAATTAGCTTAGAATTGGGTCTAAGTGGGGAAAGGGAGAGGCTCTTTTCTAAGACATATACCAGGAGTTCACTTTTGCTTCAAACACCCACCATACCCCTCCTGCTGAATCCATACCTCTCCCCACTACTGAAAGCAAACTCCAAGTCAGAAATTTGTGTTTTCAGAAAGAGACCCAATCCTTCATGCTTCCAAGAGAGAAAGCAAATCTGCTGTAATCTAAGTGTTGTGTCCTTCACAAGAATCATAGATTGAAATCCTAATCCCCAAGGTGATGGTACTAAGAGGTAAGCCTTTATGAGGCAATTAATTCATTAAGATGAAGCCCTCATAATTGGGATCAGTGCCCTTATAAGAGAGACCCCAGAGATCTAGGCAACTCCCTCTGTTACACAAGGACACAGAGAAGTAGCTAACTATACACTAGAAAACAGATCCTTCCTCACCAGACCCTGAAGCCTCATTTGGACCACCCCGTCTCCAGAACTGTAAGAAATAAATCCCCATCGTTTATAAGCTAAACTTAATCTATGGTATTGTGATACAATAGCCCAAATGGACTGAGACAAAATCCATGAAGCAAGTGGAACAAGTCTCTTTCCCCACTTCACAACCCTATGACTCCTTGAGCAAGGTGCCTGGAGTGAGCACTATGTCCTGAGTAACCACTACAGGCACCCAGGACCTCAGAGCCTCAGCATGGGGAAAGCTCTAGTGCCAAGAGTCTGTGGGCCAGGGAAGGGCCCTTAAGTCAAGCCCACCCCTGTGGCAGCACCCCAAGGCAGAAACATGAGAGCTAAAGTGTGGCACAAGAGATGGCTGGGACTTTGCCCTGAGAACCCGTGGAGCACGGGATGTCCTCAGAAAGGAGGTCGTCTCTGGTTCAGGTCAGATATTCTGGGCTGACCCAGCCACCCTTCCTGGAAACAACTCTAGGACTGAGGCCCACCCCAGCAGGTCTGAACACTGGTTCTCAGTGGGAGAGAAGAGGAAAAAGGAACACTGTTAAAATAGTTACAGCTTGGTGAGCCCTTGCCATGTGCCAGGCACAGTGCCAAGTACCGATTGGCATACCACCCACGAAATCTCATGAAGGGCCTGGCATCTCCCCACTTGACAGAAGAGGAAGACAGGCCCCACAGAGATCCAGCCACTGGTCCAGGGTCACAGCTCAAGCTAGGGAGGGGCAGGATTCTGATCAATCACAGGTTGGTCAGAAGCCAGAACTCAAACTCTTAACCATAGGTGACATTTCTCCTTCAAGTAAGATCTTTTTTTTTGTACCGGGGATCGAACTCAGGACCTTGTCTTTACAAGGTAGGCGCCATGCCACTGAGCTAAATCCCCAGCTCAAGCAAGATCTTGAAAGGTGAGCAGAGAGGAGCCCTTGGCTCCACAACTCAAAGTTAATGGCTGAGTAGCAGAGCAGCCAACCCTGAGAACTCAGGAAATACTGTAGTTTTGTTTTTGTTTTCAGTTTCATTGAATTACCTAGAACTCTGTGTTCTTCCCCTCCCACTCCACCCAGTAAAACCTTCCTTTCCAATTGTGTAACAGGCCTCAGATGTCTGGAGGGAGGGCAAAAATAAGAGTAAAGCCAAATAAATGCATCTTTACTTTTAAAAAATGGTTTAAAAGTCATTCTGTGGTTAAGGCAGAAATCCGTCCTATGATGGCTGGGGGTGGGTGGACAGATGCTAAATTCAAGGTAAGCCAACATAGAGGGGTCCTTCTGCAACAGGGACAGGTCACAAGGCACAGAGAACAGGAGGGTGGACAAGTGTGGAGGGGACAAAAAGGCAGCGCTGGGGCAGAGAACAGAGCTAAGCACTAGACCCCTGAAAATACCTGCTACAGACAGCCCCCTGGAGCCCCCACCCCTTGACCCCACTCAAGCAGCTCAAGGAGGTGCTTGTCTGCCCACAAGTGGCCCTTCCACCCTTCCTCCAACCTTGCAGCATGTCACAGGGCAGAGCACAGAGCTTCTTGCTACCCTCAACCCATAGCATGGTCTGGAATCCTTCATCTGCAACCTTCCAAGCAGAGAAAGTTCCCCAGCCACAAGCCCTGAACTCCCCCTCATGCACAGTTCAGCCAAGAATAGAGGGAAATGGAACCCATTATTCTCATTCTGAATGGCTGGGAAATGGCTTTTGCTTTTCAACATGAAATGTGCCTAAAAATAAGCTGTGAGTTTCAACCAGAGGTTGAAAATAGCTCTGCAGTGAACAGAGCTCTGTTCAGAGTAGGCTCAAGGACAGCCTTCATTCCAAGATCAGAGATCTGAAAATCTGAAATGCTGCAGAGTCAGGAAGGGATCATGGGCAGGGGGTTTTCCAGGATGGAGGGACTGTGACAGGCAGATAGGGCTGCCCTTGCTAGTGGGGTGTGCAGAGCAAGGGACCCAAACAGTGTCTGCCTGTCTGGCTTTTGACTGCCGTGCTGGAACAGACATATGATTAGGTATTCAACATCCACACCGATACCTTTGACTCTGGACTTCATAAATCCCCTAATGCCCAAGAGCACTTCATGCTGTTTTAGCACCTGCAGCCCAAAGTGTAGATACAGCTGAAAGCGGCACAAGGTCATCATATTCCTGAGTTCCTGGGGCATGGTTGTGGTGCTCATGGGCTCTGAGAAGTCAAGCCACCCCAGTCAGCCACTAAACCTCTGAGATATTTCTGAGCCAGGGAGGCCTGTTGGCAGGAATGGCAAGAATACACTCCAATTTTAAGTGAAGAAAGCCAAGCTGCTAATGGCAAAGAGTCTTTTTTTGTTGTTTACCATTACCCCTAGAAGATTCTAAAATTTGACAGGCCAAACAACATTCCCATAAAATGGGCTTCTAATAGAAACCCAGGCTGAAAAATCTGGGCCACAGCCATCAGTGGGGACCCAGATTTGCCTCAACTGGGCAGAGTGCTCACACAGAGCTGCTGGAACTGGCCTTCCTGAGCTCCCTCTGCATACTTCTCCACTTCCCTAGTGCTCCTCTCTCCTCCCCTTGCTCTTCCCACCCCTTCCCAGTGCTCTTTCTACAGTGATGACGGGCCTACTTCCTCAATCCTCCCATTGCTAAGTCAACTTCCTTTGTCGTTATTATTCTTCTCCTTCCTTCTTTCTTCCTTCCTCTTCCTCCTCTTCTGTTTTTCAGTACTGGGAAATGAACCCAAGGTCTTCACACTGAGCTACATTCCCAGCCCTTTTTCATTTTGAGACAGGGTCTCACTAAGTCTTTAAATTGCCCAGGTAGGGCTGAAACTTGCAAATGCTCTTGCCTTAGCCTCCCAGAGTGCTGAGATTACAGGTATGTGCCACCACATCTGGCTTTCTGAGCTCACTCCTGAGGACCTATGATAATGTCTGAAGACATCTGTGGTCATCCCTGTTGGGGAGTAGGGTTCAGGGATGGGATACTATTGGCATCTAGAGAGTAGAAGCCAAGGAGGCCATTGGACCTCCTATAGTACACAGGACAGCCCTCACAGCAGAGAATTATCTGGTCCAAAATATGAACACTGTGGAGGTTGAGCAGCCCCGGGCTACTAGAAGGAAGGAATATGGCCTGAGTTGGAGGGCAGGGACGTGTCAGACTCACAGGTCATGGGATATGGCAGTGCTACTGGGCTCCCCTAAAAGGAGCTGAGACACCTTGATCAGTCAGGGAATCTCAGTGCCAGGGAAAGCTTGGCGAGAAAGGCAAGAACACACAGCTTCCCTTTGTATCTCAGGAAAAAATCTAACCACTGAACAGTGTTATAAAAACCAGCTCTCCCCAGTTTGGGAGGATGAAAAAGTTCTGGAGATGGATGGAGCTGGTTGCACAATAGTGTAAATATGCTCAAAATGCTAGCAAGCAATACACTTAACAATGGTTTAAATGGTCGATTTTACATTATGTATATGTATATACTCACAATGAGACAAAACAAACACCATCTAGTACTCTTCTCTTTCCCCTTGCAGAGAAGCTTCTTGTGGAGTGTGTCGGGCAAGGGCATGTCTAGAGGAGCTTCAGAGGGGCTCATAACAAACAAACAAAAAGCTCTGAGCTCAACCAACAATAACTGTAAGATTAGCAGGTCACTTCAGGGGCAACAGCTCACCAACATTACACATGGGGTCCTCAGAGGCTGCCTGTGGGGTTACTTGGGGCCCTCTGAGGAAATGAAGGCCACATAGCCAGGGTCAGACCCAGTTCTGAATCTAGGGCCCATATTCTTTTTTTTTTTTTTTAAATTTTATTTTATCCCATCCCTCCCCTTCCGTTCCCCCCTCCCCTCCCTATGTACAAAAGCTTTGTTCCCATTTATTCAGAGCCCACATTCTGTCTCCTAGTTGAGTGACACATAGGGATGCTCAGTGGGCAGAGCTGTGACAACAGTGGAGATGTGGGCCTGAAAAGTAGTTTAGAACAACTGGTTGCATTTCTCTATGCCCTGTCCTGTCAGGCTGGCTTCCTCCACCCCACATGACTTCATCCCAGATTCTCAGGCCTTGAAGCTCTTGTAAGCAAAGGTGCCTTATCTCCCAGGCAAGAATAAAGAACCAAGGAGTGGCTTGTTCAAGCTAATAACTATAAGAAAAAGAACGTGGGATTCTGCCCCAGGTGGTGGATACTAACCATTCTCAGGAGGCAAATGGCAGTGCCATCCTAGGGTGGGGAAGAGCTGCCAGGCAGCCCTGCTACCTGCAGTTTCAGCTTGGTTAGCCCAAGGTGTCACATCTGTAAACTAGAGGGGTAACTTTACCTACTCACTCTGATAAGACAAAGAATGAACAGGGCAGCATGGGGAAAAGGCCTTGGTTTTCCTGGCTTACCTTAAGTGCCCAAAAGACAGGGAGTCATAGCAGAGAGGGCGGGACCCCAAACTTGGTGGAAAAACCCTTCTAGGTGGAAGATGAACTGGCACCAAGCAGACCATCATGCAACCCAGCCATTCTCCAACAAACCCAAAAGCTGAGGAATGGTCATTCACTAACAAGTACTGAGGGAGAACAAACTTCTCAGCCACAGTGGCCAGCCAGGAGGGTGATCTTTGGAAGAAAATGGTAAAACCCAAACTGGCCTATTCCTATGGGCAGCCCCTGCACAAAGAATGGTATGTTTGTGTGTAGTGGGGAGGTGTCCATCTGCTGGAGTCACAGACAGCCCTAGGGTGGACTCAAGAGGCTTCTTGGTTCTATTCTGGGCCACAGCCTTGAGTTGCTGGGGGCTTGGGTGAGCCATTTCCTGTTGTTTGAGCCAGTTTCCGCCTGTGGGAGAGGCTATGATGCCTCAAAGGTCCACGGAAAAGAGATTTAAACAGCCTGTGGCTACAGAAGCTTAAAATCCTTGGAGTTCTACAACTTTGGCTTTAACATTTATTTCAGCCAAAAATGATTATGACCTAAATTAATGAGACTATAAAAATTATCAATTTTCCCCAAAATGTGTCAAAAAATATTAGCAGTTTTAATTCTGGAACATTAACTGCTCTTTTATCAACAAAGGTACTAAAAATGGTTCATGGGTGAGGAACTTCCTCCCCATGGTTAAAAAGGAAGTGAAAACAGAACTGGGGCCTTTCCCATTCACTCCAGCTGTGGCTATGGGCCCTGAGTCCTCTAGGAACCCCACACTTGGGTCCTGTGGCCCAAGGCTTGGCATGGGACAGCTTTGTCTCTCTGGGCCTAAATCCAGGAGCAGTAAGTACCATGGAAACATTCCCCAACCAAGCAGCCTGGGGGCCTGGCACCTAGAAGCTGCTCCTCCAGCCCTTTCCATCTCATTTGTTCACTTCAGATTGGAATCTAGCACCATAAGTAGCAAGGTGGTAGCACCATAAGTACCTTGGTGGTAGCAAGGTCCTTTTCCCAAAATCAACCTAAGCCTCCACCCCTCATCGTTTCTGAGCACAATGCTGTTCACCATGACCCAGCCTGGAGTCACAAGGCCCAGAACACACCTGCTAAGCTACTTACCAGATTCCCTGCGGAGGTGGCCAGTGTGGCTGGGGGCCTTGGCATTTCTATTACTTCTCCATAATCAACAACATCAAAGTTACTCTTCCAAACCATCACCTGCCAAGATCAAGAGGGACAGAGAATGAGGGGGAGAGAAACTCCGTGCCAGCTTCTTCTGAGAAAATGGGCCCAGAGGCCATTTCTGAGCCATGGTGTCCACTCCCGACATCCCAATTCAACTACAGGACCTGTTCCACCTCCCTGAGGACCAGGCTTTGGGCACAAGCCTCAAGAGGACCTCGATGACCCACCAGAACAGAGTGTCACTGTGCTGTACCCCCAGGCCATGGCACTTTCAGTCCTTCTGCCTGGGGTATCACAGGATCAGTCTCAGCATCAGAGTCAGTAGTTATTTAATCTATTTGTTCTTGTTCCTTGTTTATCATCTATCTCCCCTCAAAAATGGAAGCTCTCAAGGGAGGTGGCCTGGCCTTGAACACTGTGGGAAGTGGTGAAGACACTGTGAAGCCCTAAGCAGTGGACTCAGTCTGTGCCTCGGAGCCCTCCTCCAGGAAAAGGGGATGATCCCAGTTCTCATTTCACAGAGCTGCTGGGGCCTCATACGACAGAGTTTGGCACACAGGCAACTAGGGAGTGCTTGGTAATGCTCTGGTTATCCCAAGGCCAAGCTCAACCATAAAAATCTCGCCTGAGTATCTTCCTCTGAAAAGGATCTGTCCTGCTGCTACTCCGCAAAATTGGAAGGAACTGCCTTGGTGGGGAGCAAGAGCACTCCCTGCTGGATGTTGTCAGCCACGAGCAGCTGGGTACTTCTAGAGCTACTTCCATGGTTGGGCTTCACAACAGGAATTATGGAGCATGGTCAGTGGAGGTCAGAGTAAACAAACACATCCACACAAGGTGAATGCTCAACATCCCTTAGACATCATCTCTGTCAGGACACAGGTGCAAGCCTGGTTCTACAGGAGGCCCCTCACCACTCCCTCCCTGAGCAGCGTCACTGTTTACTATGCCCAGAGAGATGGGCACCCTGGATCTTTCATTCATCATTTTATAGTCAAAACATTTGCAGACACACACCTTTGTACACAAAGTCCTTGTATGACTGTGCAGACCTAACTGGTAAATAAATTCCTAGAAGCTGAGTGGCAAGCATAAATGTGAAGAGATAGTATCAAATGTTACACCAAAGAGCTCTCAAGCAGACTTCTGAAAGCCAGTCAGGGGGAAGGTACAGTAGTGCACACCTATAATCTTAGCAAACACAGTTTTTAAAAGGGCAGGGTAATGGGCCAGGGATTTAGCTCAGTGGTTCCAGCCCCTGCCACGCAAGCCCACAGTCCAGAGTTCGATCCCCGGTACCAAAACAAAACAAACAAAAAAAGGACAAGGTAGCACTCAGGAGGCTGAGGCAGGAGGATGCTGCAAGTTTGAGGCCAGCCTGGAATACATAATGAGTTCACGACCCGTCTGAACTACACAGTGAGACCTTGTCTCAAAAAACAAAAACAAAACAAAAAGGGCTGGGTAAACCCAGTGTAGTGGTAGATACCTGTAATCTCAGCACTCTGGGAGTCTTAGGCAGGAGGATCACAAGTTCAAGCCCAGCTTGGGCAACTTAGTGAGACACTGTCTCAAAAAAAAAAAAAAAGAAAAAAGAAAAAAAAATATATATATATGTATGTTATATACACACATAAACAGATGTGTGTGTGTGTGTGTGTGTGTGTGTGTGTGTGTGTGTTTAGGAAATGGGCTGGGGCTATAGGTCAGTGTGAAGATCTTGGGTTCAATCTCCAGTAGTACCAAAAAAAAAAAGCTGGAGATATAGCTCAAAGTAGAGTACCCTGGCCGGGGATTTAGCTCAGTGGTTTTGCCACCTGCTGCGCAAGCGCAAGGACCTGAGTTCAATCCCCAGTACCAAAAAAAAAAAAAAAGTAGAGTACCCTAGATTCCATCCCCAACACCAATCAGTCAATCGAGGCAACCAGAGAGCTCATAGTCTGGCTGCCTGAGGAAAGGTTAGAGCAAGTGTAAACCCTACTTTCCACCAGGCACTTGGCTGTGAATTTATTATATTTTATTTACCACAACTCTATTTACTGTTTGTGTCTATTGCAGCAGCTCCTGTGTCTTTTAGGCAATAAGTCAGGCCTCCATAGTCACGGAAGACTTGGGACACCCCTCTGCCTTCTGCCTCCTTTGGCTGCTAGCACATAAGGACTGGTGCTGGAGTGGGAAGACATCTGCTATTTCCTATCTAGGCTATGGCCAAGGAGCCCCCCACTACCCTCTGCCTTAATGGCAGAGCCTGAAACCAAATCAGTACACTTAGCTGGGGCCAGGACTCAAGAAGGGCTAGTGGGACTGCCTGTGCTAAGTTGCCTGAGCCATGGCACTCAAGCATGAAAGTTCTCAGCAACCCAGCAGGTCAAGAGCGGCCCATAGCAGCTGTCCTTTTCTCCCTTCCCCAGGAGAATGCAGTTTTCTGGACAAGAAGCACTGCCCAGATAGTCTGGGGAGAGGCTACAGGCAGGCAGACGCCTCAATGCTCCTGGCCTCACTAGAGCTGGGCTGTGGGCTAGATCTTAGTGGCAGGGTGCCCACCAAGACAGGTCACTGGCATTTAGCAGCCTGGGCAGAGGATGCCAGGGTTAACAGACTGAAGCCTTAACATAAAGGGCAATGAAGTGGGACAGGAAACCTCAAAATGTCCTCTCTCTGCAGCCAACGATACTGAAAATGTTGCCCCTCCAACAGTACACAAAAAGCAAAGGGCAGCAGACCACGAGGTAGAGGCTCCCAAGGCAGGGGCATGGCTCAGGTCCAGTGTTATTCCAGCTGTGCTATCTACTGGGATTCAGTTTCCTCATCTATAAAATGAAATAAAGAGGACTTGTCCCAAAGGGCTATAGTGAGGACTAAATGAGGTATGATGGTCTTGTCACATTAACTATATTACCAAACCTGTAGTAAGCAGCCAATAACTCTTATCTATTGGTTTACCAAGATGATCAAAATATATGGTGAATGTTTAAAATAAATTACAGTAAAAAGAACACTGCTGGCTGGGTGTTGTGGCACATGCCAATAATCCCAACACTCAGGAGGTCGAGGCAAGAGAATCGCTGTGTGTTCTGGGTCAGCCTGGACTACACAGTGAGTTCACAGTGAGCCCGAACTACACAGTGAGATCCTGTCTCAAAATAAAATTAAAAAAAAAAAGACACACTGCCATTAATCCCCTTCCAAATATTCCCCCTCACTTCAAAATCCTCTTTCATGAGTGTATTTACAAGGTGTGATTAAAAACACAGTGAATGCTGTTGCTGAGCACCATCCAAAGAAAAGACAGGCTTGTAAAAACGTCATGGTGTGTCCTCATCCACTTTATTAACCAGATCTGGTACCATGAGGCTTCTGGCTATTCCCCAAAGTCAAAATAACCATGAAAGGCAAATATTTTAATTGATTCAGGACCTTAAGGCAGCCATAACAATGCTACTACAGACATGAAAAAGGACTTCCAGAACTGCTTCAGAAAGTGGCAAGAATGATGGGGTGTATTTGAAGTGAGGGGAATTAATGGCAATACATCTTTTACTGTAAAAAATTTTTTAAAAATGTTAATATTCGCCATAATTTCAGTAATACCTTGCATAATCAGGAAGAAACCTAATTTTAAAATTTCAACTTTTTCATGGCACTAATGACGCAGACTCCTTCCAATCCATGCTAGTTTGAATAGCGAGGGCTTTTGAAACTCTGGCACAAAGCTAGCACCTGCAAGAGACCTGCTCTGAAGCACCAAGGGCCTTGGACCTGAGCACCCCAACCACAAGCTCCAGCAGGGCCTTTGTGGTCACTGAAAGTCACCAGGGCCCATCTCCCAGATGGCCTCAAGCCTCCTGTTGGGTTCTGAGCAGGATCAGTACAGAGGCCTCAGGCCATTGTTTACTCACCTGTTCATCAGAGCCTCCAGAAGCAAAATACTCCCCAGTTCTTGAAAAGGCAACAGTGATGGCAGGTCCCTAACAGAACAAACAAACAAACAAAAGTACCACAGGTCATCTAGAGTCTAAACACACAGGAAAACTAGCAGTTCCTGAATGATGATAGCCAGGGGACAAAGGACTGAGCACTCACTCAGCCTCCAGTCCTCCTCAGCCCCAGGCCCGGGAGCTTGTGTGTGGCTAAGTGCAAGCGCCACTGAGGAGACCTCCAGACTATGGGATCACAGATGGGCAGAAGTGAGTGAACATGACACAGCTCACATTGACAGTCCTGGCTTTATCATCATACTCATGTCCACAATAAGAAGCTAGAGGACAAAGAGATGCACTGATTTGCCCCAGGCCACAGCACTGGGACCAGAACTTACCCCTCTGATTCAGACTATGTTCTTTCCCAAAAGAAACTGTGCTGCTGACTAGAGAAGTGGAAGCCCCAAAGAAGAGCCAATGGCTAAGGTGAACAGGGCACAGTCAGGGCCCCAGGCGACAGGTAAGAGGCTGGGGTGGGCATTACTGCAGGTGCCTGGGCAGTGGACCAACGTGACACACCCCTGCAATATGCATGCCACTTGCCTTGTGTTTGGGCCTTGGGGGAAAAAGTACCCACTCTGGCTTTCAAGTGCATGTACTTGGAGGCCAGCACTTGGATGGTTAGTGAGCATGTCTTGGCTGGGAGGAGCGTGTGATCTCCTGACAGAGAAACATGAACATGTTTCTTCCCTCTCTGCCTGAAATCCATTCTAGAAAGATACATCAAGAGTCCTTCTGGCCACACGACTACAGCCACAACTATCTCTTCCTCCAGCTGAACTTTCATTATGACAGTACCTAGCATTCTCTAAGCAAAAGTAGATAAAAGAGGTTCTTAGATGAGGACAGCATAGCCACTGTCACAAAGGCCACCTCAGATTCTCCAGGCCAGTGCAGGGAATGGCAAGAGTCCCCTGCCCATGGAAGGAGCTTCCAGCAGCAAAGCCTCAGCTAGAGACAAGAGGAATGCTGGGAAGCACCTTCCACTCAATGCCAGAGAAGACCATGTATGGCTTGGGCCAGAAAGGAACCCCAAAGCCAGGGACCAAGGCAGTTTCTGCTCCCCAAGGAGAGATAGGCAGGTAAAGAGGTGCCACCCTGGCTCAGGCACATGGGGCAGGAGGGCACATGCCTACCCATCCTTCCAGAATCCACCTACAGCTCTTCCTCTCAAAGGTACTCATAATGGAGTAACAAGGAAGAGTACAATGGCAGCTAACAGTGGCCCAGGGCACTTTACCTGAATTAACCCACTTAATCCTCTGAGAACAGTTTGTGCATTTACTCTTCCAAGTGGAGGGAACAAGGCCTGGGGGGACGCAAAGCCTCCAGCCTGTGCTTGCTTGTCACCTGCCTCTTCTCCACCTGGGTGGAGCCACAAGCCTGGGTATGCCCTGCCCCCCAACAGCCCCAGGAATCCTATACTGTCATTAACCTGGATAAAGTGGATTCACTTTTACTAAAGGGGAACATTCCCTAGGAACAGCTACTGTGAAATACCAGGTGCAAGACATCATAGGCCATGGGATACCATTTGCGCAATACCAGCTCTGCATGCAGAGCCTGAGTGTAAAGTGGGGACAGGGCTGAGTCACTCAGATATCCCTCCAGGTGGATAGTTAGCAAGAGGTTAACAGGCCTGGCTGAGGAAGGTGGTGCGATCTCAGGTAGTCTTTACTTGATTCTTGGAAATATCTGCCATTTTCACGCTCTGAATTTTTTAGTAAGTATATAGCATTACTACAATATAAAAATAAAATAAAATGATTTCGAGGAAAAACAGGAAACAAAAAAAAGAGAAGAAAGTTTCAAAAAACATAGACCCTTTCCCCCACCAGAGCTTGCTGAGTAATGGCAGGTTCCCAAGAAGGCACAGCAACTGAGGGACCAAATATACTTGCAAGCCATTGTACTTTCCTGTCATCACTCAACCACCAGATGCCAACCTGGGATCAAGATGTCAGAGGCAGAGCAGTGACAACAGCAGGAACTTCACTGAAGAATGTGCTCACCAGCCAGAAGCTCAGCAGGACAGGGACCAGACAGCAGGTATTAGGAGCCCTCCAGGTCAGGAGCACTGGTGCTTTCCCCGGGACCAAGTTTCAGAAAACTCAAGAGTGGGACAAGTGACCAGCATACCATGTGAGGCCTGCAGTCCTCCCAGGCAGGGCCCATTTACCAGGAGGACCTCAAAGCTCCTCCACTGGCACCTCTGCATTCCTGGAAAGAACAACCTTCCAAGGAGGCTCCTGCTCATCAGTCCATGGCCCTCACAAGCTGCCTGAGGCATCAAAGGACAGCATGCACAATAGTTGTCCCATGAGTGGATATCACCTAGTGATATGGCCCTCTTGGTTTATATAAGTACCTACTCATGCTATGATGTTTTCCCAATGACGCATTTCTCAGACCATGCCCTTGTTGGTAAACACCACATGACTGTAGAGACTGGACTCTCCAATTTGACATGCTTTGAGGTTTGGGCTGTGAGGGCCCAGACAACGTCATCCAGGCTGTCCTGGCCAGGGCCTCTCCTTCTCCCCTCACCAACACTCCACCCCACCAGCCTCATCAGTGTTCCTCTGATGCTGAACTAGAAAGCTCTTCTCTTTCTCTGTGCTTTCTTTCTATAGAGCCTATACTAAGCTCTTAATTCAATGATTTTCAATCTTTCTTCATTTTAATAAATCCATTTAAGGCCACAGATGTGCCTCTGATGACTACCACAGACAGGCCCCAGAAGTTTCCATCACTCAGAGCCCATGGTGATTAGATTGTAGTGTGACTCTCCCCTCCGCCCCGCCAGCAGGCTACCCATTCTCCTCACCTTCCCGCTAGACTCACTGAGGCCCCTGCATGATTGAGCTCTGACCTCTGAGCCACAGCAGCCATGGTGGCAAAAGGCCAGCCGGGTACTCCCACCTCCCACACCTTGTAAGAGCTGTGAAATGTTTGACTCTCATGTACCCACCATGCCACCAAACAAACAGGATTGTCACATCACATGCCCCTGAGTCAGAAGGAAAAGCTGAGTGGTCATCAAACAGACACATAGACCGAGGGGGCCCAAGAGGCCTCTGAGCCCAGTGCTCAGGCAGAGAAACTACAACCCCGCCCACTGGGCTGCTTCTTCCACAAACCCCCACTGGGAGCTCCTGCATGCATTTGCCAGCATCTGCTGTGGGCTGGGCTCTTGTGTCTGAGTGGTGGCCCCCAGGGTCATCACAGCCCAGTGAACAAGTGTGGCCTCTGTGCAAGAGGTGTTGCTCAGGAATAGTGAGACTCTCTTCCAACCATAGCTCAAGACACCTGCTCCCAGCTCTCAACTCTGGGTTGCTGGCAGGGAACAGAGGGTCGGACTGACTTCAGTTTACTCAGACTGGAATAAATGAGCATTCTCTTTCCTCAACTCCTCTCATCTCTCCCAAAAGGAGCCAACCATCCAAGCTCAACATGAACTTCCTGTGTATCAAAATAATTCTCCCAGCCAGGTGTGGTGGCAGAATGCCTATAATCCCAGCACTTGGGAGGCTGAGGCAGGAGGATCGCCACAAGTTTGAGGCAAGCCTGGGCTACATAGTGTGTTCAAGACCAGCCTGCACTACACAGCGATACCTTGTCTCAAAAAATAAAAAACCAAAATGATCCTCCAAAATGAAATAACTGGACAAGAGTCACAGAGTCTTCACAGAGGGAGACGGACATTCTAAGAGTCTCTTCGGCCTGGAGCAGCCTAAGGGGCAGCCTACATGCCTAGAACCTCTGTCAAACTGTTGCCTCCTCTCCTCAACAGTGAGCCCCTTTGTTGCCACTTCCGTAGCCGTGGCCTAGGGCCTGGCATGGCACAAGCGCCCAGAAAACACCGGTGGGTCCCCTACTCAAAGCCTTGAGTGCCCACCACTGAACAGTCAGCAGCCCGTGTGAATCTGGGCTCACAGTGAGGCTGCTCACCCTCACTGTGGGCCAAATGAGGTGCCCAGAACCACATGCAGCTCAGTCACTACAGCGACACACTTACCAACTACACAGCCACCAACACCAGATTTAACTCCCTGACCACAGCACGCCCACAATCCTCTCCCAAATAGCTCTAGGGGATTTAAAAACCAACGAGCATGGCTCAAGATTATATTTCAGCAAAAAACAGAAAAATAAGTCTGTACTTCTAGCACCTTGCCCCACACCTGCCACATGGAGCTGTGAGGGTCTCGCTTGGGGCATGAGGTTTCAAATGACAGCTATCATTGGTAGAAAGCCTTCCCTCTCCTGCCCATGTTCCCATCCATAAAATGAGGCAGTGCACCAGGATGACGCAACTCCTTTGCAGCTGACATCCCCACATCTGCTTTACATCTGGTCAGAAGCAGGGTCCCCCTTTCCTCCTGCTTAACTGTCCCCACCATGGTTTCCTGATGCCTATATGTGTGTGTGTCCTCTAGGAGTCAGGGCTTGAAGATGACTCAATGAAGGGGACAGGATGAAAGGGCTAGAGACCAAAGCACCAGGCCAAGGGGGTCCACTAAGTAGAGCAGCCGGCAGGGACAAGTGCATTTGAGTCAAGGGAGTTGCCTCAGCCCACTCACTGGGGGATGACTTCAGGAGCCGTGTGATGAGAAGACAAAGCAAATCTTTTGGGGGAAGATGACAACAACTCTTAAGCAAAATACAAAGCCAGAGAAATTCCTGAGAGACACTGTGGGTGTTTGAGAAGAGAGGGAATCAGGCAGGCTCCATCTCAGCAAGAGAAGCTGACAGCCAAACCCTGTGCCCAATAATGGGGTGGCTATCTTCAGACTCATTTTCCTAAACAACACTGACTGCCCACCCACTCCACCCACAGTGCCAGGACCATGCCCATAACAGAAACTTGTAATGGCTTTAAAAAAAAAAAAAATCACTCATCTAAAACCGGGTATCATTTTCTAAGAACTGCAGTAGAGAGGGACTGTGTGGACCTACTGTGTGCTGTGCTCAGCAATCTAGACACAGCCCCTCCCATGATAAGGCAGATAATGGGATGTCAAGGCCACAGATGAGGAAAGAAGATCAAGTCAAGGTCTTATCCAAGGTCTTGCTCTTACTGTCTTGTCACATAGTAAGTAGCAAAGCTGAAATGGTCAGCTCCTGATACCTGAGCCCTTTCCTCCACTATCTGCAGCCTCCTGAAGCTCAGGCTGCTCAGCATAAATACGATGGTTTTTCAAAACCAGAGATGGTAGGTACAAGCCATTTCTGAAAATACTGGGGTTTTTCTTGAAAACACAATATCATCACTGACCAGACAAGGCAGTATGAACTTTCTAAACACATCCCAGGACTTGGCCTCAGTCAAAGAAGATGCTTACAAAAGTGACCAGAGTTGACTCTGATGTCTTGGGGCAATGGCTGAGGAAGGAGTACACTACACCACATCCAGGCAGGCAGCATCCCTGACCTGTCCACTCTACCCAGAGAGGCTCCTATCTGAAGCTGTCCTGTCCCCATTGCTGAACAAAGGGTCAGTGTCCACCCAGGGTTGCTCTGAAAACCTGCAGCCAACTGCTGCCTCTAGTCATTGCTGAGTGCCCTTGAAGCTGGAGCAGCCAGGCCATCAAGGGGGCCACAGCCCAGGCAGGTCAGAGTAAAAACATGGCCCACCTAGCTCTCCGGCCCACCACTCATGTCACTCAGCAACACTCACCTATGGATGCCTCTGAACAGCCATGTGGACCCCAGGCACAGCCAGGGAGCCCTGTTCTGCGGAACAGCTGAACAGTCCTCCTTTGTAGCCCAGAGTCACAAAGCCAGGACTACAGGAGGAGCACCAGAATTCTTCAGGCCCACAATAAACATAACCAAAACCCATTCCTGCAACAGTTATTTTAAAGCTTAATCCCAATGCGGTAGTACAGTATTGGAAAGTCTGGCCTTTGGGAGGTAAGTGAGTCATGTGGGCTCTACCCTTATGAATGAGAAGAGGTGCCCTTATAAAAAGGGTTGGTCAGAGGGAGGGATATACCATCCAGGTGCTCTCTGAGAAGCAGACAGCAGCCTTTCCCTGGTGCCAGCACCTTCATGTTTTACCTCTCACCCTCTAGAACTGTGAGAACTAAACTTCTGGCCTTTATAAATTACTCAGCCTCGGGCATTTTGTGACAGCAGCCCAAAGTGGATCTAAACAATCCCCTAGCCCCACAGAGTGAGCCTATCTGAATAAAAGTGCCTCCAAATGGGCTGGTAGAAAGTGGCCAGTGATGTACCGGAGAACCACCAAACTGTCTGCATGGCCAGACTGCCCTTCACACCTGCATATGGGTCTAGCTCAGGAGACCCAGAGGCTATGCTGGGTGATCCTGATCTCAGCCTAGCACTTGGCATGTTCCTCGGTTTTGGTGCCCTCTGTGCCTTATGACACCACAGAAAGGTATGCCAGGGGCAACTCTGGCTCCAGTGCTACCCATCAGCATTATAGACCTGGGCTGGGGATATAGCTCAGTGGTGCTGTGGCCTGCCTCACAAGCACAAGGTCCTGAGTTTGATCCTAGGTACCAAAAACAAAAAACAAAATAGCATTATAGCCCTGACCCTGCTCTCTCCTTTGGGGGACCCTTCCTCACAATCTCCACAGAGCACTGCCTTCAGAGCAGGACACAGAAGTGCTTCCCCAGCACTCAGAGAGGCCCTCTGTCCTGGTCCAGGTCTGCCTCACTCCTGCAGCAGCTCTCTGAGGCTGACTACTCTGCTGACTTCACCCTCAACCTGTACTATTCCTCTGGCCAAAAGTCAGTGGTCCTCCCTCCCACAGCTCTCTTGGGGATACACCTAGGAACTACCACCGGCAGATCCTCCAATCTCAAGCGAGAGTTTCATGAAGTTTCTCTCCCACTGGCCCAAATCAGGGTCATATAGCAACAAGACTGGGACACCAGTGGCTGTGAAGCCAGCTGGCATCCTACTCAGACCAGTGATCCAAAAATAAGAGTAAAATCACAACTCAAGTGTAAAAAGCCACGTGTGGAAGACAAGAAAATATGGTAGAGTTAGCACTGATGTAGGTCTTTGTTCCAGCTCTGCCACTCAAAGATTCATGAGACCTGTGAGAGTCCAGGGAGCTCTCAGCTTTGTTACCTGGACTCAAGAGTGCTTTCAAATCTGCCAAGCTCCTCATCTGCCCAGGAGAGAATCTCTGAGCAGCCAGGATCCACTTGGGAGTCCTAGGGCTAAGCTACATAAAGTGGGACGTGGCTGGTAACAGCTGTGGTCAATCAGGTAGTTGGCCATAAGCCCCTACATTACCACCTCCCAGAACAGAATGTAAAAGCTCAAGTCGCCAAAGAGCCCACCTGCACATCTTCTTGGAAGGATGAGGCAGAGAGCCTCAGAGTACCAAACTGCAGACTCCCTGGTCACAGCCCTTGAAACTGCACAACAGCAGCCCCTGTGATGTGACCCTTTGCAGGATAGTGATACATAGAACTTCATTCTCAGCCTAAGCCAACCCTGCTTGACAGCATCTCACAAACTCTCATGAGTCACAAACTGACTGTTTAAAGGCCAGCCTTGGGCCGGGGATTTAGCTCAGTGGCTCCGCCGCCTGCCTTGCAAGCGCCAAGGACCCGAGTTTGATCCCTGGTACCAAAATAAAAATAAAAAAATTAAAAATAAAGGCCAGCCTCAAGGAGTTTTGCCCCTTGGGATGGAGCAGAGCAGATCCCACTCCTGGTCACGCATCTCCATAAACACTACAAATTTAGTCCAGCCAGTGGGCGCTGTTTTCACTAACTGCCCAAATGAAAGTTGCTCAATTGCATCTTCCCTTGGGAAGCCAACATTAGCTAGCTTTGAACTATCTCAAACCCAAAGGGAGAACCAGGAAGATGAACTGGGCTGCTCAGGGTAAATATGCTCTTTTGGGCACTCCTGCCTCATACATGCTCACACACTCATACCCCTATGCCAGTTGGGCTCTTCAGTCCTGATGCTATTTCCACTTAAGTGAGCACCCCAAAAGAAAGCCATTTCAAGTCAGCCATCCCACACTGCAGAGGGGCAAAGAAATTGGACCCAGGTCTGCCCCATATGAGGGACTTTCAACCAGCCTCAGCTGTAGAAGCCAGCACCAAGCTGCCACCACCAGCTAGGAGTGCATGGTGGTCTCACTCAAAGTGAAGGAGCATAAACAGAATTAGCATTCTCTAGGAGACAAGGATTAAAACCAGAGCAGGGATAGAGCAGAGTCAGGGAAACCTTGGGCAGCCCCTGCCTTCCTGAATCAACTCAAGAACCCTGAGGAAGTCAGGCGCAGGGGTTCCCACCCCCTGGCACTTGTAGTACACCCCGTAATAGGGCTTGGCACTATGGCTATTCCAGGAGGAAGAAGAGCCCCTAAAACCTGTGGCAAGGCAATCCTAAATTTTTACATTAGATAGGCAGTTTGAGGGGTTACAAGTAGAAAGAAATTGGGGCTTCATACCTTGACTCCTATTTTCACTGGAGCTGGACCATGGGAGACAGAGGCAGGGCCTACCCACTTCATTCAGTGCTCCAGGTACAGTACCTCCTAAGACTCAGCCTGCCTCTCCTGACTCCTAACCCATCTCAGCCTGCTTTCAGCTCTATCAGCCTCCCCATGGAGTCTCCCAATTCCCAGGCCATAAGCCCAAGGAGGTGGGACCATGACATCCATTTTATCTCCCTCCTGCTCAACCTAGTGAGCTAGGGAGCAGACGATGATGGGACACATGACCACATTAACAGAGTTCAACTTCTTTCTTTCTTTTCCCTGCCTCTGGCACTGTGAGCTTGGTGCCCTGAGGAAGAAATAACCCAGCATTTCCAAGGAGCCATTTCCTAGACTCCATGTCCCTAAACAGTCACCCTGTCCCTCAGTCCGGTGTCCAGGTTTAACAGAAACAGCTGCACAAGCAGGCTCACAGTCCCCCTTCCACTTTAAAGGAGAACAATGTCAATGGGTTTGCCTTTGTGTGCTGCGTGCTATGCCCAAACACTGGGAAGAACATTTTAGATACCACACTGATGTGTTCTCAGGTGAGGGGACATGGCTGTTTAAAGGACCCTCACAAAATGAGGAAAAGCTCTAGTAATTACTTGATAAGTACCCATGTACACAGTGTTTCTGAGAAGTACCTTTGTTGTACTAATGGGGAGCAGGTAAAGTTTGCACGGCAAGCAACATTTGCATGGCTTTCACATGCCCTCCTATTATAAGGTCCAAAACTCATAATACATGAATCTAAATAATCAACTTGCCCAAGGGTTATTAACAGAGATGGCTCTCCAGGACTGACCAGATGCATATCACACCTGGATGTCCCTGCCCAGGGAGAAGAGGCCATCGGTCCTGAACACTGGGCTTGTCTCTGACAAGGAAGACAAAGGCAGCAAGATGCCTCCAGGTCCCACAGAAGCCAAAGAAAAGGCCTACATCCCTACCCCCAAGCCATGGCCAAATGGCCCCCATGTACCTAACTCAAAAGGCAGTGGAATCCCAAATAGCAGCTCAGAGAGCTCTGGACTAGACATTCCACACCTGGCTGCTGACCCAGGACACAGGAGCACCCACTCCCAGGGGCTTCCTTGGCTCTTGAGGGCCTACCCTACTCTCCATTCTGTCTGGCTCTGGCTCACAGGTGGAGAAAGAGACAAACTTAAAATCTCTGGGCTCCCTGTCCCACTTGCACATGGTAACTATTCTCAACAGGTGATAAATGATCTGCTTGGCAGGAGATAGCCAGGCCACAGCTTCCTGGTAGGGGTATGTGAGAGGCCTGAAACCGGGCCAGCTGCTGGTGAAACAGCAGCCCACCTTCCAGAGCTGGCCCACACACTGGCCACAACTTATCCAGGGAGCCCAGAGTACCAGGTCCTTTGAAGCCTGCTCAGATAGAAGGCCTCTGCTCCTACTGTTCAATTCCAGTAATTCTCAAACAACAAGTATGCAGATTTCTTTCTTTTGCCTCAGCCTAGCCCAGAATTCCCTCTGCAAAGAACATGTCACTGTCAATGTCTCTAAAGTCATGGATATCAGCCCAGCCCAGAATCCCCAGGAATTCTGATGGTGACTCAGGGCATGGATTCTAGGGCTCTACTCAACCACATCAAAGGATCCCTGAGGCCATTAGGGAACAGATTCCATTCAGCCCCTTGAGGGGAAGTTCACCAACCATGCCCAGATGGTGCCCATCCCACACCCCAAACAATTTGATCCCCCTCAAATAAAAGACCCAATCAAAAAATGGTCAAGTAAAATGAATAGACACTTACATGTACAAATGGAGAAAAAGTACATGAAAAAAAATGTACAGCATATTTGACCATTACAGAAATGCTGATCAAAACAACACTTGACAGCCCATTTTACTCCAGAAGAATGATCATCACCATAAACTCAAAAATCAAATGCTGGTGAGATCGTGCGGATAAAGAAACTCTTCTACATGGTTAGTGGGAATATAAACTAGTACAACCAACATGGAAATCAGTACAGAGATTCCTCAAAAAACTGAAAATAGAAATTCCATTTGACTCAGATATAACTCTTCTAGGTATCTTCCCAAAAGAGTTAAAGATACCATATTATAGTGATACACGCAAATCCATGTTTGTTTGGTTTTTTTGGGTACCGGGGATCGAACTCGGGTCCTTGCGCTTGCGAGGCAGGCAGCGGTACCACTGAGCTAAATCACCGGCCCCTGCAAATCCATGTTTATAGCAGCACAACTCACAATTGCTAAATCTTGGAAACAATCGATATGTCCATCAACAGATGAATGAATAAAGAAAATATGGTATATACACACAATAGAATACTACTCAGCCACAAAGAAGGATAAATTTAAGTCATCTGTAGGAAAATGGATGCGCCATGAGATCATAATGCTAAGCAAAATAAATCAGACACAGAAGGTTAAATATCACATTGTTTCCTTATATGAGAAACTCAAAATACAAATAATTTAAAGAGCAAAATAAGATAGACCATTGGAAACCAGGAAGTAGACTTTTTGCAGATGGGAAGAAGATTTGGGGATGGAGGGACTGGGGAGGAGGGAAGTGGGAAGGCGATGTAAAAAGGACTAAGACAATATGTGTATATACCAACTCCCCACTATGAATGCATTCATTATGTATCAAAAGCATGTACTAAAAAAAAAGGACAGATTTCGCCTCAGCCCCACTCCACACTCCTCAACACCAGGCTGATTCCCCCTCACCTGATGCCCATGGAGCGTGTAGAGCAGCCGGCCCTCCATCAGGTCCAGGATCTTCAGGGTTGAGTCACTGGAGGCTGTAACCAGGTAGTTTCCCGATGGGTGGAAAGAGAGAGCATTTACTGCTGCACTGTGTACTGGAGTAAAGACATCAGTCAGGGGCTAGCCAGGAGGGCTAGAGAACACAGTTAAAACCTGAGACAGGCAAGTGGGGCTCTGCACAGGCCAACAAGGTTGGGCCAGGAGAGCCATTTCCCAGAAGAGCTGTGGGTCCCCCCCCACCACCACTATGGATTTCTCAGGAAAGTGTCATAACCAAGGGATGAGAAAAGACTCAGCCAGAGCCAAGAGTGGGCAATGCAAGACACAAGGAGGAAGAAATACATGTGGCAAGGCAGAGGCACCAAGTGAGCTCTTCATCGTCTCACACAACAGCCAGCAGTCAAGCTGCAGCAGAAGAGAACACTCAAACATAGGGTTTAATCTGCTTTACATTGTTACTTTTGGGAAACCAAATGGAAAACCGGCTCTTAAAATCCCAATATGATGCTACTGTCCTACTGGAGGGGTTGGAGGATTCATAAGCAGGAGACTAAGACACTCTCAGGAGTCAAGTCAGGCTTGGGCTCCCATCCCAGCCTTCCCACTGGCCCCCCTGGTGACCCTAAACAAGCACCCTGACCACAATGACCCTGTTTCTCCATCTGTACCACAGTGCCCATCTGCCAGGGGTACTGAGGGGATGCTACCAGGAAAAGCTCACAGAGTAAGCCTTAGACCCCAGTGCCAACATGAGTGTCTCCCCTTCTCTGCTAGGTGTACCGTGCAACTCCAGGTCTTGTCATTTTATTCACTGAGCAGCTCTCTTTGTCCCACCGTCCCAGCTCAAGCCCAACATCTGCCCTCATATCCCTCACTCTGCAAGATCCACCCGCCCCAGCTCTACTGGGTCGCCCAGCCATAGAGCCTTTTCACCCCTGTTCCCTATGGGCCTAGAAGACTCTTGCTCTCCCTGTCCCCTGACCTTAAAGCTCACCATTCAGAGTCACTACCCCCAGGAAGCTTCCCCTGACCTTGGGTCCCCTTCACTTATCCTTCCCAAGTACTACAGGCATCTTACTAGTTCACTCTTCACCTTTGTGTGCAGCTATCAGATCCAGATTGGGTCTCCCATCAAGCAGGGGCTGAGTTGAGACCCTGGGTCACTACACAGCATGGGACTCAGAAAATGGGTAATAAGCAGGTCCTTAGGCTGTTTGTCCAGAACCCCTGAGGGTTATAGAGCCATTCCTCAAGGCCAAGGGCATGTTCAGGGTGGAGCTGGTAGAACCAGCAGTAGATCCAAGGAGGTTCATGTGGGCAGACCAGTGTGAGGACCTTTTCATTACAGCCCCTTAGGAGTTGCTGCTGAGGAAGGCTGTGCCTCCATACCTACTACCACAGACCTGGTAAGAAAAACCAGTGGGGCTCAGATAATCACAACCCTCCCACGTCTGCACTGCCACAAACACAAAGGCAAGTTTGAAAACCAAGCCCTCATCACAGCACTGAGAGGCTGCAGGAACCACTGCTGGGCCAGCAAACACATTCAACATGAACAGCCGTCAGCAGAGTCCCCCAGATGCCAGTCCAGCTGATGTGCTGATGTGCTGGGGAGTACGAAGACATGCTCCCAAGCATATCAGGGGAGACAGCCAAGGCTTTATGTAACAAGATATTTATATCTGAACAACACTCTCCAAGTGCCAGGAATTCCGAAAGGCTGCTGGAGAAGAGCTGAGGGTCTCTACAGCTACTATAGAGGCAAAATACACAGACCCTACAGCCTGCACTGGGATGAAGGCCACTTCTGCCCCACTTAAGACAAAGCTGGTAGAAGACCAGTTATAGGAGCATGGGGCAGGGGAAGGAATCCTCAGGGAACCCCAGCACCAAGACTACAGTCAGTGTGGTCACCACACTTTTGGTCCAGCCCAAAGGAGAGACTCTCCCTCAGGGGAAAGTCAACAAAAGCCCCACTCCACCACAAATGCCAGGAATACCAAACACTTGGAGCCAGTTACTCCCAAGGGGCTCAGCCTAGCATGCCAGGCTTCTGGAGATGCCCCATTTGCTGTCCTGTCTCACCTACTGGCCTTTGCTCCCAAACACCAGAAACTGCCAGTGAGTGGGCAGCTGGAACCTAAGTAGAGCTGTGAGTACCCACAATCCACTCTGCCCACACAGCTCAGCGTGAGGAGGCCTTCAGCAAACCTGGCCCGACAGGCTGGCTCCAAAGTGAAAAGCTAGGTGTCCAAGTAGAAGGGACCTTTCTGAGATAGGCCATGCCAAGACCAAGCTCCATCTCCACATCCTGCCACAAGCAGTCAGTTCACTTTCAAGCACTGTGGTGTGTAACTGGTGTTACCAATGACACAGTGGGCTCTGGGTTTCCAAAGAGCTTTGCATTCATGCCTGAAAGTGCTCTGATACTAGCAGCAAAGGATGCCATAAATATTCCTCTTTACAAGTACCACATAAATGCCCACCTTGGGATGGTAGCAAAGAGCCAGATAAGTTGGCCAGATCAGGTGTGACGGTGAACCGCACTGAATACTTTCCATCTCAAAACAGCAAATAAAGGGGGCAGCCCTGACCTGTTAGCTGCTTAAAAACCGTCCAGCCAGGTGTTGTGGCACACGACTGTAATCCCAGCAGTCAGGAGGCAGAGGCAGGAAGATCACTGCAAGTTCGAGGCCAGCCTGGACTACAGAGCAAGATCCTGTCTCAAAAACAAAAAACAAAAACGAAACAAGCAAAAAAACCCTCTAAGACAGGACTTGGGGAGTGGCTCAGTGGTAAAGCATGCATGAAGCCCTGGGTTCAATTCCCAGCACTGCATTTTAAAAATAAAAGAAAAAACTAAAACCCTCCAAAACCACACCTTGGGTAGGGTAGAGGTACAGGGATATGTTAGGGACCAGCGGCCAGAGAACTTGGGACTCAAGAGTTCCAACTCAACCTTCTGGAGAAGGACTGGCCAAGTCTCTCATCAGCTAGCCAAGGATTCTGTTTATCCTAGGGACCCAGGAATAAAACACTGTAGTCATTACAGTACAAAGAAACCTGTGTGGGAATAGTGGGCAGAATGCCAGACTGGGAGGGCCTAAGCTGGAGATCCAGATTCACAACCTCCTGGCTACTGGCCATGGGCAAGCCTCATGCTTCTCATTGGTGAAATGGGGAGAAGTCCTGCCTTACTAGCCACACAGGCTTGTCAGAAGATCATGGACCTGCAAGTGCTTATAAACCACAAACACGTTCTGGATGCTGGGATGGAGGCTGCCGCTCAGATGTCTGAACAGTCTTACTGTGGGGTCAGAGTATATGGAGTCAGGGCTATTGGCACTCCCAAGAATCCGCCACCCTGCCGACTCCTTACTGGATTGGGAAGTCAGAAGTGCTTTCTGCAATGACAAGCCAGAGCCAAGAAAGTTCTCGCCTTGGAAGAGAGTTGGCCAGGCTGAGGCAAATGGTGCCAGCTATCTGCTATAGCCCAAAGCCTCAAGCAGGCTTCAACTTCAACCCAGGACAGAAAGTGGCCTCCACAGAGCATGATCCCTGGGTAGCTGGACATACACTGCAATACAGTTAACCAAATTCTCTCAGAAGAGCCCACTAGCTACTTAGGAAGTACCTAGCATACATGGAGAGTCACCAGGGAAGACCCTGGACATCACTGTATCCTTAAAATCTTTCTGGGTTTCATAGGAATCAGGAACAGAAAAGAGATCAGGCATCTGCTACCACAGTGTTGAGATCTCTTCTTGGGGAATTAGCCTCCAAAAGACCCCATGGCACCTGTAGCGGCAGGAGCCTCCTGGATAATGGGTTTCAGCTAAGGAGCTCTCTGAGAAATCCCTAGACCTGAGCAAACCTGGCCAGGTCCCTCCATCAGCAAAGAGGGTGAGAAGTGTCTCTCCTATGTAATAAGCTCTGAACCACTGAGCCCCTGAAGGTGATCCTCAAGGCTGGGAGATGAGTTTGCTCCCCTGTGAATACCCACCAGGTACCTTAACATTGGACAGGGAGCTCAGGAGACTCCAGCTGTGTTTACAGGGTGCACCAAGTTCCCCCAAGACTCCGATCTGCCCTAGAATGAATGGCTAAGAAACAAGGTGCTACAGCCTCACTGAGGAGTTTCATCCCATGAGGTAAGGACAGCAACAAAAGCAGACTGAAAGCTTCAGGAGGGACTGTTGGCCATGTGTATCCAGGCCCACTCAGCACTTAGCTCTGAGCCTCTGGAGCCCTGCCATCCCCAAGCTCCAATGAGGACCAAGGGCCCTCTCCTTAGCACCTACCATCCTCCTTGCCTACTCTGGCCACCTTCTGATTACTCCCTCCATGAAACCCCTCTCTCGCCAGGGATTTAGCTCAGTGGTTCCACTGCCTGCCTCACAGAGGAAGGACCCAAGTTCAATCCCTGGTACCAAAAAAAAGGAAACCCCTCTCTCCTTCCTCCTCTGCCCCCACCCTCTGGAGCCCTCCCATGCTGGAGATGGGACTCAGGCCCTTCACTCTGGCTACTTTGTGGAGCTATTTCTTCTGTGGCCCTTCACTGGTAGGACCCAGGGTATGGCCTCGGCCTTTAGTTCATGCCAAATCCCAGGCCCCAGGCATCCCCTCCTTCCTCACAGTGTTAGCTTCTGCCTCTACCCGAACTCCACAACCCAGCCCCTGGGCCTGACCACACCCCACTGATGCAGGCCTTCACCTTGACACTGGCCATGGACAGCTACCAGGTGGGAACACCAGCCTCCTGTGCAAGTAGACCACTGCTTTTCTCTCAGATAACCCTCATTCCTTCACTCCCGAGTGACAGGCCATTGGACAGGCTGCCAGTCTAGCCTTGTCTTTGAGACCCTGGGCCAGAGAGGGCATTCAAGGCTCTCCCCAGTTAGATACCTGCTGCTGTGTCCCATGAACATCAACCCAAGTTCCTGATCCATCCAGGTTGGGCCTGGACTCTCCTGGGGTCACCTAGAGAACTTCTCCTCTCAGTGCCAAGATTCATATGCTACAAGACACACACCCAGCCCTGACTCCTTTACAGAAAGGAAATAGCCTGCACTCCTGACCACTGTATCACCTCATCACCTTCTCACCCCATCTCTCCTGCCCAGGCTCCCCCTGCTCTGTACCTACCCATGGACAGAGCATTCCCAACCCTGGCCCTTAACTCAGGCCTGGCCTAGAACAGAAGAAAGACCTCTAGGCCTGGAGGTGGGGAGGGCTAGACCCCTCCAAGTGGAGGGCAGACCCTGCTACTGTTCTGGTCTAGAAGACTGAAAGCATCAGTGACAGGCACCAGGGCTCACTGCATAGAAAAGACATGGTTCTTATGGTTGGGCCCTGACACCTAGTGGTGGTGGAGGATACTGCGGGCCTTGACCAACCCGGCTGGCCTCAGCAGACCAGACTGGATACCAGGAACAAGACTCCATCTCCATCATGATCATGATCATGATCATGATCATACCTTATTCCAAATTGTACCAGGTTTTTTGGGGGAGGGGGGTACCAAGAATTGAATCGATCCCAGAGACTTTGGACTGGGATATGTCTAGAGCCCTTTTTAAATGTTCTGAGACAGGGTCTTGGTAAGTTGCCCAGGCTGGGTTCAAACTCACAATCCTGCGTCAGCTTCCCAGAATCCTGGGATTATACGTGTGCACTGCCATGCCCAGCTCCTATCAGTTCTTGATACAAACCAACTCATAAACCCTCCAACACCCATGATACAGGACTTATCAATGTGCCAGAAGCTCCAGGGAGTTAAAGGACCTGTCCAATATCACAAAGCTGAGAATGCAGAAGCTAGCTGGGTTCTACCCTCCACTGTTGTCCCAGGCCAGGATCTTCTACCCTTTCAAGGGAGGTCAGCTCACCTTAGTTATCCCAAGAAGTGCTGTCTTTAAGCATCTGAGACAGAAAGTGCTTGTGAGAGTGCTGGGGGAGCTCTAAAACTTGAGCCCTGAACCTGTATCACTCACCCACCACCACGTTTCCAAAGGCTGTAATTAAATCAGAGGCACAGTCCTGGGCCTGGCTTCCAGGCCTCGCCCTTGATTAAATCAACCTTCTACATGGCTCATGGCTCTACACCCATAGAGGACTCCATGAGACCAGAGGTGCCCAAGGTCCCACCAACACTGACCGCTATGGACATCTCTGCCTTCATGGCCCTGAAGGGCAATCTCCATGATAGGGAGAGAAGAGCAGCACTGGCAGCCACCAAGAACTGGCTCTCAAGGAGAGTCCCAGCCAGACCCCCACTGAGGATCCCCAGCTGCAGTACTCGTGAGACTCTGTCATCTCATAGCTAGCACCAAAGGGCTTGGTAGAAGCCAGGAGGTAGCACACTTCATCTCCTGGCCAGTGCTCCAAGCCAAGACAGGCACATCAGATTCTATTCAATCCTGTCTATCCCAACAGACCAAGACTCAGCACTCTACTGAACCACCACAGCAATGAACCAAACAGCCAGCACCAACACAGTCCAACATGGCTGCCCCTAGGCCCAGCAGGCTGTCCAGCACTCACGCTGATAATGCTGCAACAGCCGGTGAGTCCGTACATCCCACACCTTCACAGTGTTGTCCATGCCGGCAGCAGCAACACATGTACCACTGGGATGGAAGTCCACATAGGTGACAAAGCTGGAAAGACAAGGGATATCAGCTACTACAGGTCTGGTCTGCCTCAGTATAGACCCACAAGTGTCTACTGCTTTCCCATCCCTTTGTATCTGCTCATGTTATTTCCTCAAACCAAAACACCTCTTTTCTGCCATGTTTCAGATAGCCACAGGAGAGCAAAAAGATTTAAGAATGGGCCGGGGATTTAGCTCAGTGGTTCCGCCGCCTGCCTCGCAAGTGCAAGGTCCGGAGTTCAATCCCTGGTACCAAAAAAGAAATAAGAATGGTAGCCAGGGACCAAGTTCCACCATCTTTCTTTCTTTTTTTTTTCCGGGGCGGGTGGTTGTGGTGGTGGTGGTGGTGTGGTACGAGGGATCAAAACTAGGAGCACTGTACCACTGAGCTATATCCCCTTTTTATTTTTGGACAGGGTCTCACTAAGTTGCCCAGGCTGGCCTCCAACTTACAATCCTTCCTCAGCCTCCAAAGTAGCTGGGATTATAGGCATGTACCACTGTGTCTAGCCTATTATTTTTTAAATACAAGTGGAAATAGCCATCTTCAGCTCAAAGGTCAGCTGGGCTACTCTGACGCTCTGGAACTGGAGCTGGTACCCTTGCTAGAGCTGGATCCAGGGTAGGTTTTGCCACAGGAATAGGTAGGAAGGTCTAGCAGGGCCACAAGGCCACCAGCCCACCTATCTCTAAGAGACCAGCCAGGTGCCCTCAATACACCTACACATGATTTCAGGCTCTCTGAAAGAGACCTTGCCAGTGGTTTCCAGCCTAACTAAGAAGGGTAGAACCTGGGGTCCATTAGGTTGAGTCTCTACTCAAACACAGGCTCCTCCCTTCTCAATGATAGGGCCCAATATAAACAGCCACCACCTGATGAGGCTTCCGTTCCACTGCCACAGGTAACATACTAAGAAGCTTTAAAATGCAGTTTGAGGGTCTAAGTTCAAATGCTCACAGATATATTGCAATTCTAAGATCTAGAAAGTGAAGGCAGAAAAGAGAAGTCCAAAGAATCACATCGCTAGAGGTTAAGTTTTCCATGGGATGGGGATGGGACTAACCCTTCTGTGCACAAAAGAAAAGATGCAGAGCCTACACAAAAGGCATCAGCTGAGGAGAAGCAGAGGTGTGGCTGCCACCCCCCAGGGCCAGATCCTGAAGCTCACTGGTCTCTTTGTGTCGGGTCAGAGCTGAGTGCTGCAGCACCCACAGATGAGGGACAGCATTGGGGACTTACCCGCCATGCTCACAGTATGAGTGGACACACTCCCGGCTGGTCTTGTCCCACAGCTTGACGGTCTTGTCATCACTGGCAGACACGATGAGCCGCCCATCAGGGGAGAACCTGAGCCAGAAGGGACAGGGGTCATAGTACTGATGAGCAGTTTTCTACAGTCACTTTTCCTTGCATGCCCACTAACTGATCAGGAAGTATCTGGAGTTACATGTCCTGTCCTGATTCCTGAGTGGACCCTTGAGTTCGCAGGTGGTGTCCCTCTCTGTGAGAGGGATAGGAGCAGTGCCTTCCCCACAGTAAGCATGGAGTAGCACAATACACAAAATAACCCCATAGGCACAAGGCATGTGGCAACATCTGGCTGGTGCTGCCTGCTGACATTCCTAGCATGCAGGTAGTCACAAGGCCCAAAGCAGAACAGTGACCCTTCTCCCAGTCCTCTGAGTCAGCAAAACACAACCTGCAAACAAAAAGGCATGGAGCCTCTGGGGACCCACCACCCAAGACTTGCTGGGGCACAACACTCACTTTGCTGACCCAGTCCCTCACACTCTCAGGACCTTGACCATGAGACCTCTCAGAGCATCAGGGACCTCCCAGGACAGAGGAATGCTGCTGCCCTAGGGAATGAGTAATTGCATGGGGTCCCCAAAAGAAGAAACCTCAACAATCCCAACCTCCGAATCCCACGGTTTTCTAGTGTTTCCTGGCTATCTCTACCCCATCCTCCAGAGCAGACATTCGACAGAAGAAAGCTCTGTTTAAAAAATTCCAATAAGCTAAAAGTAGGCATATCGGTGTTTGCCAATTCTTGGACCCTGATAAGTCCTTCAGGTCACTTGGCTCTACATGTACAAAGCACAGCTCAACAACCAAAGGGGAGCTCGGGAGCAAAATAAAAGTCTGAGGCACCTCAGAGGAAAGTAGGTCAGCCTTGGCACCAGACTCAGGTTCAGAGCCCTTCTCTGCCACTCACCCAACAAGTCTGGGATGAGACACTGCACTGCCCTGAGCCTCAGTTTCCTCATCTGCAGAATGGAAATGACACCACCTGGCTGGCAGAACTGTCATAAGGGACCAGAAGAAACTAGAGCAGTAGCACTGACAGTGTCTTATCATTGATACTGCAACTTCCAAGAAGTGGCCTCAGTTGCCTCAGGTGAGGCTCCCTCAGCACGGGAGTCAGAGGGTCATCATGGCTTGAGAGAGGCTAACTTAAGCTCAGTGAGGCTTTTCAACAAATATAACGCAGGAACTATTACTGTTGCCATTTTCAAAATAAAGAAGCCAAGGCTCAGGAAGATTACAGTGACTAAATAACCTGCCCAAGGTCACAAGCGGGCACCTAACACCCCTCTGTGCCTTGCTCGACCCCAAGTCCAAGTGCCTCCAGATATGACAATGCTCACCTGGCACAGCGGACCCAGTTGATGTGCTGGCTCAATGAGAACAGGAATCTCTGGCGATGTGTTGACCACACCTTGATTGTCTTGTCATCAGAGGCTGTCACAAGGGACTGGCCATCACTGGAGAAGTGGACACTCCTCACTGTGGCTGTGTGTGCACGAAACATAGTGGACTCGCCTTTGCTATGAGGACAGAGAGCCAGAGTCAAGAAACCAGTAATAGTCATGTGAAGGCCCACAAGCTTAACAAATCCTTCCCCAATCTTCAGATACCCCTCCCTAAGTCAGTCCAGGCCTGAGCACCCAGTTCCCAAAAAAGGAGGCCAGAACCTCCCCCAGAAAAGCAGAATCCTGCTTTTCCCACCTCTACCCACATGTGAGCAGCATTCAGGTAGCAGTCCTTTGAGGATCTCTGGGACCAGCCCAGAATTGCTCTCTTGAGACAGCTCTAGCCTCTGATGGCACCTCCTCAGAGGCAGAGTAGAAGTCCCACTCTGGCCAGTCCAGAGGCAGGATACGGACCTGGGTAGAGACGGCTCTAGCACCAGGGTCCCAGACTCTTTCAAGCCCTTCAAAGTCTATAACTCACACGTTGGGTACCCAGATGCGGACAGTCTTGTCACGGGAGCCTGAGGCAAGTAAATGTCCCGAGGGAGAGAAGTTCACACAGGTGACAGCATCCTTGTGGCCTGTGAAGCGGTAGGCACGTGCCTGGGGCTTCATGTGCCAGACCATGAGGCAGGAATCCATGGAGCCACTGGCTGGGGAGAATGGGTGATACTGTGATCTTCACCTCTAGCGGATCTCAAGCCTCCCGAGGATACTGGGGAGGCAAGAGGAGCATCACACCAATCTCTGCATTCCCAGGCATCCACAGAGAAGGTCCCCACAGAGCCACCGCCCACACCTCAGTGACTACTGACCAGAAGGTTGGAGAGCCTACAACCTGGCAATTCTCTAAGCAGCAGACTGACAGAGACCCTCCCATGCCAGCCCTAGGCAGCACCCAGGCTCTGGAAGAACTCATCCCTGAGGAGCCATACATCACTTCACAGGCAGACCCTGAGGGCACAAGAGCAAGTCTTTCTAACACTAGGGAGCCAGCCCAGCCCAAAAGGCCTTTTACCAGTGAGAGGGCTCAACTCAATAAGATTTAAGGAGGTCCCCACAAAACCAAAAATGATCTCAGTTCCCTCTCTGCCTACAGCTTCCAGGAGACCCTGACAATAATATGAAGAGGTGAGTTGAATCTACAGAAACAAGAAAGCTACAGCCAGGCGAGCTGTGTATGAACCCGCAAGTGAGCAAGGAAGGGGGCAACCAGATGCAGCAAAAGGACCACGGTGTGGGGTGTTCCTGGCTCTGCTCAACACCTTTCTCACTGCTAGGCCTCTAAAACAAGGCGCATCATTATGTCATAGGCAATGGAATCCAACACCAAAGGAAAAGAGGCCACTGTTTATAGCCTGTGCCATAGGACAGAACAAAGAAGTGGCTGGGATGTATGCAGGAAAAAGCCCGACCCAGTCTCACTCTCAAAGGCTGTCTAACCCTAGCAAGGTCTCCAACCTCTCTGAACCCCACACTCTGCAAATAAAATGGAGGTCATGAAGCCCAGCCCCAGAGAGTTGGCATGTAGAAGGAGAATGCAGGTCCAGACAAAGCATCCATGTCCTTGCCATGCTCTGCTCCCCATGTCACATCTCTTGGGGAGAAGGTTGGCCTTCTTAGTGCTTAACCTAGTACCTTCTCTTACCCAGCTGCTTTGTATTGAGACTGAAGTCCACACAGGTAACCGCATCTCGGTGGCCCTTAAAATGCCTCTCCAATGAGGGATCCTCCTGTGGGAGAACCAGAGTCAAATGGGTGAACCTGGTCAAGGAAGGAGCTGCCCCTGAGCCAAGTCTTCCTACAACAGCCACTAGGGGTTAAAAATGCTCACAGCATGATTTTCTTTCTTTTTTTTGAGACAGGGTCTCACTATGTAGTTCAGGCTGTCCTTGAACTCACTATGTAGCCCAGGTTGGCCTCAAACTTGCGGCCATCCTCCTGCCTCAGCCTTCCAAGTGCCGGGACTATAAGCATACGCCACCATGCCTGGCCACAGCACGATTTTTTTTAGACAGAAAATCCCAAGGAATCCTCTAAAAGCTATCAGAACTATGTAATTAATTATTTCAGCAAGGAAGTAGGCTACAAAATCAATACACAAGAAAATGTAGTATTTATATACAATGGAGTAATACTCTACCATAAAAATAAACTTGAGTCATTCGTAGGTGAGTGGATGCACCTTGAGACCATAATGTTATGTGAAATGCATCAGACACACAAGCTTAAATATTGCATGGATTCTCTTATATAAGAAATTCAAAATACATATACACTTAATATATGTATTAAAATGAAAGATAAATGGAAGTAGGGAGATCTTTTTCAAATTGATCAGGGAAACAAGAGACAGAGGGAAAGGAGGTGGGAAAAAGAAGAACTGAAGAAAAAAAATGAAAATAGAGCTTTTGCAAATAGGAAGGGTATCGTGAGCTGGAAGGAGCAGTAGAGGCCAAAAAAACCCCACAAAAACAAAACTTAGGGACTGGGGATTTAGCTCAGTGGTTCCAGCGCCTGCCTTGCAAGCGCAAGGTCCTGAGTTTGATCACTGGTACCAAAAAAAAAAAAAAAACTTAAAATGTGTTATGTTCATGTACCAACTCATCACAATGAATGCAATCATTAATCATTATGTACTATAAACATTTGCTAATAAATAATAAAAATTTAAAAATCAATACACAGGGCCAGGGATTCAGCTCAGTGGCGCCATGCCTGCCTTGCAAGTGCAAGGTCCTGAGTTCAATCCCTGGTACCATAAAAAAAAAAAAAAACAATACACTAAGAAATCAACTGTACTGGCTGGGGATTTAGCTCAGTGGTTCTGCCGCCTGCCTTGCAAGCTAAGGACATGAGTTTGATCCCCAGTAGCAAGAAAAAAAAAAAAAAAGAAAGAAATCAACTGTATTTCTGTATAGTCACAATGAATAACCTGAAAAACAATGGCAACAACTCCATTTAACCATTTTTTTTTCGGTACTGGGGACTGAACTCGGCCCTTTCACTTGCCAGGCAAGCACGGCACCACTGAGCTACATCCCCAGCCCCAACTCCATTTATAATAAATAAAAATAAAATACTTAGGAATATTTAACAAAAGAAGCACAAGACTTGTACAACAAAACTACAGCACTAAACTTCATTGAAAGAAATTAAACAGAACTTTAAAAATAGATAACTCACGCTATGGATTGGAAGATAATATTATTAAGATACAATAATTTTCAAAATCAATCCACAGATTCAACATAATTCCTATCAAAATCCCATGGGTCATTTCTGTAGAAACTGACAAGCTGATCCTGTCATGGCACACACCTGTAATCCCAGCACTCAGGAGGCTGAAGCAGGAGGACTGCTGTGTGAGGCCAGCCTGAACTGCACAGTGAGTTCAAGGCCAGCCTAGACTACAAAGCAAGACTCTGTCTCAAAAAAAAAGAAAGAACGAAAGAAAGAAGGCAAACAAGCACACACCTCCCATTTTGGGGGGGGGGTTGTTTTTTGTGACAGGGTCTCCCTATGTAGTTCATGCTGGCCTTGAATTCACTACGTAGCCCAGGCTGACTTCAAACTCAGCAATACTCTGGCCTCAGCCTCAGCAGAGAGCTGGAATTACAGGTCTGCACCACTACACCCATTCCCCAAATAATTAAAGAGAACAACTACAACAAAATAGCCCCTGTGTTAAACAGCTCCACAGCTCCTCAAAAACAGTTAGCTAACGACCCATCAATTCTGGGTAAATAACTAAAACAACTGGAAATACATTCACATAAAAAGTACACTAATGTTCACAGAAGCAGTGTTCACACTAGCCAAACAATGAATAAACTCAAGTGTCCGTCAACAGGTGGATAAACCAAATATGGTACAACCATACAACAAAATATTATTCAGTCATGAAAAAGAATGAAGTGCTAATATATGCTACAACATAATAAGCCTTGAAAACATTGTTAAGTGAAACCCAGTGGACTATTTTGAAAGTCCAAACTAATTAAATCTGTTGAGACAAAAAACTAGATGAGTAGTTGTCAGAAGCTAGAGAGAGGGGGAAGGGGAAAGAAAGAGAATGACTATTATTGAGTATGAGGTTTCTCACTGGCATGATGAAAATATTCTGAAATTAGATAGTGGTGATGATTGTGCAACACCACAAATGTACTAAAACCACTGAACTGTACACTTTAAAAGGTGAACTTGCCAGGCATGGTGAGGCATACCCACATGATCCTAGCAGTTGGAAGCCTGAGAGAAGGATCGAGGAGAGTTCAAGGCCAGCCTGGGCTACACAGTGAGTTCAAAGCCAGCCTGAACATCAAGCATGAAATGTATAGTATGTATGTATGTATGTATGTATGTATTTATTTATTGGTACTAGGGATCGAACCTGGGAGCTTGTGCTTTCAAGGCAGGCAGTGGAACCACTGAGCTAAATCCCTGGCCCTAAAGTATTCATTTAAAAAGAAAACTTCTAAATTGGTAATTGAATTATCTCCCTGTATCTTTATAGTTTGTGACATTTCTTGACCTTGCTAGTTCTTTCATTAGACCTGTGAAAGATTTGGTCATCTGGTTAAGGATTTTAAGCAGATGCAACTATGAACCGAAGAAACTGTATTACTATTATTGTTGGTCATACTAAAATTATTTCTTTCCTTAAGTATATGACCCACAACGATGTGAAATAACAAGAAACTGTTTTTGTACACTGTACACCCTTAGTATTTTTACACATATATGATTGGGATGTGCATTATTTTCCTTCACACAGACAGCTTAAATAAAGCACTGTCAATCTGCTACTTCAAATAAATGAATAAAAAGCCAGCCTGAACTACATGGCCAAACCTTGTCTCAAAAAACAAACAACAAAGGTGAACTTCATGGTACAGAGTATCTCAATAAAATTATTTGTTAAAAAACCCAAACAGGAAGAAAAGAACAAAATTAGGGGCCTTTCAACACCTTTCATCAAAGGAATCAGATCTTGCACCTTTGATCCTTCCTTGGACTAGTGAACCCAAGGGTCTGTCCTAGCAGCTCCCTGGTGTCATCATCACCATCTCCACTCTATCCAACATCAGAGGTATGGGCTTTTAGGCCACTATCTGAGACACTCTCCATCCAACAGCAGCTTGTATCTTGGCACTTACAGGATTACACCACATCCATCCAAATACAATGTAACTCCCTCCTCCTCAAAGGTAAGAAACCTCCAAGAAACATTTTGGGTGCTCCAGGGAGCCCAAAAAGACTCTTGGGAAAGGACGTCCCTGGGTCAGAGCAGGCCACTACCACCCCATAGTACTGTGACCTAACCTGTGCTCAGCTCCACCCCCAACCATCTGCCCGTGTTCCTCTTTCAATAGGGGGAATGGCAGGTGGTGGGAGGGTCTCCAACAGAGCAGCAAGCATCGCATTCAGCCTCTGGTCCTCATCTGAGCCTTTTCGAAAAACAAGGCTCAGACAGTGTCTACCTCTAGGCTCGGTGAGCAGAAGCAAGTTCCGGTCCACTCGATAGTGGGTCCCTTGAAATTTCCCGACGTGTAGTTAGTTCCTGCTTGTAGGGCTCAACTCCCCGGTTTGTACTGGGGATGGGGGTTGGGAGGAAAGCACCAGGTTAGAAGTCAAACGTCAAGGTTCTAATCTGGGCCCTCTGCCCAAGTCCTTAGACGCCTCAGGAAGCCGCAGACTACGACCCTACAAGAGAGCCAGGCCTGTGGACAGCAGTTTCTCCAAAGGACTCCACTGAGTGTTCCTCTCTGGCATTTGCAGGAACCTGGGACACAGGAGAGGAGTCCAGGTCCTGGTCACATTGAAGGCATGGGCCGCCCCAGGCTTCCCTGTGCCCGGCCGTTCTCATCTCTCGGAAAAGGGCGTAGCTCAGCAAGACCCCATCCAGCTACCCACTGCTCAGGATGGGGAGACAAGGTTGACCCTAATGCCAAACCACCTGAATGGTGCTGTGCTCGTGTCTTCCTCTCTAATACATAAAGCCCGGCGGCAGGGTCTTGTTGGCTTACCCCAGTACCCAGGCACGGGACCAGGCGCGCGGGGGGGCGCTCGGAAAGCGCCCGGACTCAGCCCGCCGCACAGAACGCACCCTAGCGTGGAGTGGACTGCCTCGTCCTCTCGAATTCACCGCTCCGGTCGGCCAAGCGCCCAACGTCCCAGAGGGCAGACAGGGGCCCAGGCGGCCACCCCTAAAAGAACTCACCAGGCAGGCCGCGGCCATGGCGGCGCCAGAGAAGCCCTAGGTAGCTGCGGCGGCCGTTGCTCCGGTTCGGTTTCCGCGCCCCCAACCGCCGCCAATAGCAACGCAGGACGCGTCGCTGCGCCCCGCCCACCGCAGTTAAAGGAGAAATGCTTCAGCTTTCTACACGCCGACGGGAAGCAGAGCTGTTCGGACAACGCCGCGGCCTCCGCGCCCAGCTCCGCCAAGCCAAGCAACCTACAGACCGCGGTGCTAAGAGCCTCTGTCCACTGTTACTCATTCCTCTTGAGAATTTTAAAAGCCCAGACGTGGGCTTCGCCCCACCGTCCCGTCGCCCAGCTACGTCAAGGGAAGCGCAGCCTTTTGGGAAATGCAGTGCCGTGCCGCCCATACCTTAGCGTTCAGAGGACAAGAAAACTACACTTCCCGAGATTCTGAGGGGCGGCTGCGCTTTATCACCTGGAGCGACGGCCTTAAGGGTGCCGGAGAAGGACAAGTGAGTCGTCTTAACTCGCGCAAGACATGGTTGAGTTAATTTACCCCTGGAACTCGAACGCGCTTAAGACAAGTGTGGATTCACAAAAACGTGGATCAGTCGGAATCACAACTCTAAAGACACCTTGATTTGACTCTGAGGTTCTCTCCTGATTCGGTGTGTGCTCTCAAGAAAAAATGCCTGTGTTCTCGAGACCAGCTTTCCCGTTTGTGTTAGGCGGGAGTGGGAAGTAGTCGACCTTCGCTCGAGTAGCTGTTGGAAGAGGCAGTACTTCGGCCTGGCCAGTAGAAACCGGCCCTACTCCCATTTTGAGGTCTGAAGGCCCAGACTGTCCTTAGACCTTTCCTCTACCAGGCCTCCCAGCGGGGGCATCTGACCCTGAACGGAGTTTGTTTCGCAAGATTCAAGAACTTGCCATCGCCTCTCTTGTACAGACCAACTTGTCCAGACTCCAACACTGATTAGGACTCGTCCACACTCTGAGGCTTTTTACCACACACCAAGACCTTAGAGTCTGTCCCTGGATTTGCAAACCCTAGGTAGGTTCAGTAAACTCAGAAACTGGCATAGGGCAGGAGCGCCTCTGATTTAGACCTAAAAGTCTGAGGCCAGACGTGAGAAACAGTCACACATTTAATCCCGTCTTTCCCGTGATGTCGCATAGGACTGATTCCTTTACCTTAGAAATGTTTGGGCTAATTTAAATTAGGCACTATGAAATCCTTAAAACAAATATAGTTGCTCTTCACATGCGCCCACACCCTGAAATGTTCAACACTGTTCAAAGGATAATTTTCTATTCTCCCCACCAACATTCCTATCATATTCATTTCTCTTGTCTGCCAGCCAAACATTTAGGGGCGTGGGGAGGAGTTACAAAAGAAAAAAATATAGAAAAATATATCAATATTATCAATATATCAATTATATTGATAAAATATATCAATTGTCAGGTTGTATTTTTAGTTTTGGGGTTTTATTTTTGTCAATTATAACTATGGAGTATTTTGGATCTATAGGAGCTTGTACTTTAGAAAACTGAATTCAGGGAAGCTTCTGTAAAATGGTTTTCAAACAGTGCATGCCTATAATCCCAGCACTGGGGAGGCTGAGGCAAGAAGATCACCGAATGTTCAAGGCCAGCTTGGGCTACATAGTTCAAGGCCAGTCTGACCCTGTCTCAGCCCCCCCCCCAAAAAAACCCCCACAAATAAATAAAATGGTTTTTAAATGTCAGGTTTGCTCAAAGTGAGAGTCCCTGGATGATTTTACTCACCCTCCCAATCTTCCCAGGTTACTGTCTTCTATATCCTTACCCATCAGGGAGGAGGAGCTGGGGACACTACACCTGACTTGTGCTACCTCCATTAGATTGGACTCCAGTTCTGATTGAGGGCTCCGAATTGTGCCAGAGCTCAGTTTTGGGGTGAACTCTATGTTAAGGGTGGCTGCGGGGGAGCATCTTTTTCCTGTGCTCCTGTAGTGGGTAGGTCTCTGTCCAAGCACAAAGCCCACAGGAAGGTCCCTATAGCAGAGCCTCTCATCCTGGAATCACTCTCCACCCCTCTACCCGAGGGCCAAAGCCATCCCAGCTCAGTACAGGGAAAGGATGAAAGGCTGGACACTCCCCACTGAGCCCAGCCCAGCCTGCACCTGGAAAGCCCCATATACTATCAGTTTGCCCTGCACCTGCAGATGGCTGCCGTTGAAACTTTGAACAGGAGAGCTCAGGGCTTTTCCCAGGGTAGGGCAGGTCTGGAGATGAGTACAGGCCCTGTTGCCTCTAAGCTGGGTGAGCTAGCAGGAGTCATACCACCTCTCCCAGCCTGCGTGGTCACAACTGTAAAACAATCATATTACACTGTCATGGTAAGGGAGGGAAATTCCATGAGCTATTAATTCATGCCCGAACTTGACATTAAGTTGTCAGTTAATATGAAGTGTGTGACGTCATGCTTCCTCTGCTCCATTGATGTGGCTGACACCTCTTTGTCTCTACTGAGACCACTCTTCCTTGGCTCTCTCTGCTTCAGCCACATTGACCTTCTCACTATTCTTAAACAAGAATGTACCAGCCAGAAAGCCAGGCATGGTGCTGCATGCCTATAATCCCAGCTCGTGGGAGGCTGAGGCAGGAGGATCACCATGAGTTTGAGGCCAGACTGGGTTACCTAGTGAGTTCAAGGCCAGCCTACATAGCAAGACCCTGACTCAAATGGGAACGTACCAGCCACACCTCCATCTCAGTCCTCTTACACTGACTCCTGTACCAGTGCCCTTAACTTCTATCAGGACCTTGTTCAAATGTTATCTCAGTGTAGCCTTCTCTGACCATCCTACTTAAAATGCCAACCCACCCCACTCCTTTCTCTGCTTTATTTTCCTCCAGTAATTTATAACTATGTAACACTCTGGACTTGTTTCATTGTCTTCTTCCCATGAGAATATTGGCTCCAGGGGACAGATATGACCAGGACTCAGAAGAGGAAGGGTGGCCCAGGTGTAAGCAACTGACTCAGCAAAGATCTGGTAACAGGACTGAACAGGGGTGTGGTGAGCAAGGACAAAGCAGGTAGGGTCAGGAATGAGGCAGATTGTAAGGGTACCCAGTGTAGACAAGATGACTAGGGATTAGTCTTAGAGGACCAGGGAGCCACAAGTCCCCTTCTAGGGTTGAAAGCCAAAAGGGAGGCTTTGTACAGATGAGTCTGTGGCTCCAAGCCCACCTGTTGTGACAGTGACCCTGCTAGGTGCCCTCCCCAGGAAGTCCCACAGCAATTCTGGACCTCAGTGGTACCATCTGTGGAGCTGACATACCAGCTTTCTCTAAAGGCAGGCCATCCTTCCAGACTGAGGACAGATCCAATGGGGCCATCAACCTTCAGCATCCCCAACCCTCCTCCATCCGGTGGCCGTGGCCACTCTAGTAAAAAGTCTTCTCTGGTAGGGATATTAGAGTCCCTCTGGATGAGGATCCATCTTTGGTCTGTCCTTCTACGTTTCAGGCAGTGGGTGGCATGACTGGAACTGCTATGGGATACTGGAAATAGTGGTGTCAATAAACCAGGGGTCACTTGGGAGCAGTTTCCAGGAAGTGTGTGGACACAGAGCCGGCCAGTGGCTGCACTCCTCACTATACACTCAGGTGAGTGCAAAAGCATCTGTGTGCCAAGTCCTCCTATCCACATCTCATGAACCCAACCCCTCTCCTCCCTTCCCTCCCCTCCATGAATCCCATCAGAGAGGCCAGGCCTCTTTCACAATACCCAGGGAGAGGGGAAAGGGCCAGGGCAGCCCAGCTGGGATAAAAGAACAAATCCCACAAAACCAAAGCCCCCTGCCCTGGCCCTGCATATATGGGCTGAGAGCAGGGTAGGAACACTCACACAAGGTTTGGACCCAAAGTTGAGAATTTTTCCAGTAAATAAAGTAAGTGGAGCTTTGGAACTGTGGGATCTTAGTCCTGGCTGCTGTTTAACACCTCCACAAGGGAAGGAAGCCCGGAGGTCGGTTTTTAAAAGCTCTCTGGGTGAGAACAGTGGTTAGTCAAGACTGCGAGTCATTGCTCTAGACCAGCGTTGATGGAAAGAACTTTTTGGGATGATGAAAATACTCATCTACATTGCCCAACATGGTAGCCACTGCTCACATTTGATTATGCACATTTGGAGTGTGGTTAGTGTGGCTGAGGAACTGACTTTTTATTTCATCTTAATTCATTTAACTCAGTAAATGTCAATAACTATGTACAGCCAATGGCTACTATGTTGGTCAGCACAGCTCCAGGCTGTGGTCTGGCTCTGTGGCTTCAGGCAAGACACTGAACCTCTTGGATTCAGGGAGCCATGGGGGGGCATGGTGCCCAGTCCACTTGTAGCTGTGGCAACTTTTTACCCCTGTGCCTTGCTACCCAGCTGAGGAGGGGGGGGAAATATTAGCCTAACCCTAGGGACTTGGGACAAGACAGATGTTGGCCACAGGTCCTTGTCCAAGCATTTGGGGAGGGAAGATAGGGCCAGATGCTCCGGAGGGTAGAGGATTATGGAACATTTCCCTTCTCCACAGAGCCTTGAATTGTAATGCACAGAACCAGCCTGGAAGCAGGCTGTCAGCAGTAAAGGAACAACTCTAATTTACTAGAGTCGCTGTACACCAAGTGTGGTGGATTGACTAATGGTCAATTTTTTACGCCCAGCTGAACTGAATCAGCATGGTCTGGGTGTGAAAGATCAACCTGAACATTGTTACCAATAGCCATAAAAAGAGAACTGGAGGGGAAGATCTTGGCCTGTTGATTTTCTAGGAGAAGCTTAACTGTGGAAGGTTTTCCTGATGAAAACTAGGATGTTCTCATTGGAGGAGCTCGGGGCCTCGCTGTTGCTGGGAATGGCTGCTGTTTTCATCAGGGGAGCTCTGGTCTTCACCATGAGCATCACTTCCTGTCTCCAATGTGGATCCCTCAGCTTGGTGGCACACACCCTTCATCTCACCAGCATAGATTTCTGGCTTCCACCACTGGCCTTTGGGCCTTCCAGGTGCAAATCCTCAATTTGGACAAGCATGAAACATTGCTGTGGTCTCTAGGCCACAGGCTGGGCTCGAGGAGGACATTGCCTTGGACTCTAGGCCTTTAGCTGGACTTGTGTGGGAAACTGCTGGGATCTAGGCCCTCAGTTGAATCCTTTGGGCTTCTAGTGTGTGGTTAATTTCTTTCACTCCTTTGGATTTGACTCTTTGGGTAATTATCATAAAATAACCTTGTAAGTTAGATGTCCTGTATTTCATGTATTCCATTGCTGAATCCTTCTGACTACAACACCAAGGCACATGGAGTCTTAACCACTCCAGGAGCAGTGAGGTATTATGCCCATTTTACTGATGAAGAAACTGAGGTACAGAGCTAGTGAGGTGGCAGGATTAGAACTCATCTCTCTGCAAACCCGAACCTATAATCCTAATGCATCCAGGGAGACAAACTAAGAAGCCTGAACTAGTTCAGGCCCCAGTGGAAGTTAAGAAGGCTTCAAGGCTTGCCCTCCACAGCAGAGAGGGAAGCCAATTCTGGAAGAAAGCAGCTAACCACACACTACAATGTCCTCTGTCATCTTGTGTTTTATCATAAACTGTCAAATTTATTGTCTACTCCACAGTACAGCAGTCTCTTTTAATATCAAAATGACATTTTAATGATGGGCTAGCTAACTCAAGTTGGGCTGATACCCAGGAAGATGTCCCAGTTTGTACTCGGGTGGTAGCATATCTTCCTTACCACCATTCATCAATTGAGAAATAGAGCCATAAAGGGATCACTCTGTTGGACTTTAAGTGGGGCCAGTCTGCCAGGCCCAGGCCCACAGGGGGCCTAAGGTTTAGGGTTTCTAGAATCTATGGAGGAACTGGTTTAAAATGTTAATTCTTGGGCTGCTATAGAGTCTGATTCTATGGGTCGGGGTTGGGGACAGCTAGGAACCTGCATTTTTATGGAGCCCCTGTTGAAATTCTGATGTGATAGTCCTGGGACCCCAGTAAGAAAGGACAGCCCACGCTTGTCAGGGAGAAAAGGGAGTCTGACCTGGCTATGATGGTCTGCCCAGGAACGTAAGGCTACACAAGTCCCAGCTCTGATCTCATCTCAGGCCTCAGTTCCCCACCTTTAAAATAAGGGCACCCAGCTTCCTAGAATGACACTGATGAAATAATGGAGTGTTTTAAGGCAGAAACCAAAAGGCTCTGAGTCAGGAAGAAACTGGAATCAGGCTTGTCCTCCCCAACCCACTCTCACTTGTCCCTGGCCTCCCCTGGAGGTGACCCCTCTGGGCAACTGTAGGGAAGGAGGATCAGCTTGGAGTTCTCGGACTGCCAGGTGTACAGGAGGTGTTTCTGGTCTCAAAAGACAGATATAGTTGGGGTACTTCTTGGAAGAAAGCATATCAAGGGCTCCTTTGTCTCCCCTTCCTCATAATGCCACACTGACCTCCTCAATGCCCCTCCCATGAGTCAAGCTGAAGCTCACCTGAGGCCTTTGTTCTGACTGTCCCCTCTGCCTGGCTTGCTCACCCCCAGATGGTGCACTGCAGGTTTGTGATCTCTTTATCTTCCATCTGAACACCACCTCAGAGCCATCTCTGATCCCTGCCCAGCACTCTCACAAGCCTCCTTGTTTATATGGTATTAGGTTTATCCTCTGTCCCTCCCTATGACTATAAACTCAGTAAGGACAAAGACCATGTCCCGATAGCCACTTGCAGATGTTAGGCACATCTACCTGGCCAGACTTATCTGACAAATCAATCTCTAGAATCAATGGGCCCGAGGAGCACCAGGAAAGCCCTCCTACCATCCACAGCAATGCTTAGACTCAGGGAGGGCTAATTCCATGGGTGTATGTGGGATGCAGTTGTGTCCCCACCCCTGTTCTGGAAGTCACACACTTATAGAGTGGCAGGTGCATACCAGCCCGAGTGCCAGGCTCAGCTGATGACTAACATCGAGTGTCTGCTCCAGGGAAGGCAGACTGGGAAAGGGCGACCAGGCAGGTTAGGGTTGGTGAGTGCCCTCACAGGGTTCAAGCTCAGCATGGCAAAGGAGAGGACTTTCTTGCTAGGAGGAATGTTGCAGCAGAGCAGAGCAGCTCAGTGCTATAGCCAAGTGTTACAGCTCAGTATTGGAGCCAAGTGCCACAACTCTGAGGCACAACTGAGCTTTACAGCTCAGTGTGGCAGCTCTGGGTCACAGCTCTCATAATTTGAGGACTCAAGAATCTGATGGTCAGTAGAAGAGGAGGAGAAAAAAAACCTTTATTACACCAGTGCGCCCTAAGTTTGAGCATACTACTAGAAATGAGAGCCTCCTTATATAGGGATCTACAGGGTAGGTGAGCAAGCTCACTAAAGCAGGGGGGCAGAGTTACAGAACATTCTTGAGAGGGGGCGGAGCTTAACAGAACATTCCTGAAAGGTCACACAATTCAAACTGTCACAAACGATTTTGATACATTGGGTTGAGGGCAGCCCAGAGCAAACTGAGCAGTTACAGAACATTCCTGAGAGGGGGTGGAGCTTAACAGAACCTTCTTGTGAGGGGGAAAGAGTTTAACAGAACATTCTTGAAAGGTCATACAGTTCAAACAGCCACAAAGCATTTTGATACACTGGGCAGGAGCCCAGCCCAGCGGCACAAACTTACATTTCCAAAACAAAACATTCTGTGGGAAAAAAAAGAGGCAAGACAAGGGCCGGTCTTATTGTATAGCACTTCTCTATCAGAAACAGCTCCTGTGGGGAGGGGGAGCATCTAGGGATGTTGTTGAAGGACAGATTGGTATTTCTTCCACAGCAACATTTGTACCTGGATCCTAGAAGGGAAGAATGTGGGATGGAAGAAACACATAGTTTCTCCAAGCTGAGGTAGGCAATAACTGGTATGGTCTCAGCTCAAGAATTGTGTCCTCTCAGCCCACCTGCAAATGCAGGGGACAGTAATATTGATTATGCCCAAAGCAGGCTATGAAGAGTTAACCCCAGGATTGCCGATTGACAAATCTCTCCCGACAGTGAGTCATTTCTGCTTCCCAGGAAGATTCAACCCTAACAAGTCACTCACATGCTCAGGGCCACACAGCCACCTTAGGCAGATAAAACCACCTCCTATACATCTGGGTTGAGCTCTAGAGAGAAGGGGGCTTGTCCTCTGGTCCTGGAGGAGAGAGGAGTCTTGCTTAGCTGTGGGTGATTATGCTTGTCAGACTCCTTAGGGCTTACCGGGGATTTAGCTCAGTGGTTTCGCCGCCTGCTGCGCAAGCGCAAGGACCCAAGTTCGATCCCTGGTACCAAAAAAAAAAAAGAAGACTCCTTAGGGCTTGCCATGTGCTTCCTCACTCAGAGCCCATCTGTGACTCCCCATGCCCTCAGTGTTAGGCCAAATTCCCCACTGACTATCTGCTCTGCTTCTCCACTCTCACCTTGTGTCCCACCCCACTAGGACCAGTCACAGTCCATACCGTCTCACCTCTGTACCTCATCTGCAATGCTACCTCCACCTGGGAGGCTCCTGTGTCAAACATCTCAGAAGAAATCCTGCTGCCTTTGGTTCAGATGTCCCCACCCCCATGGCTGTCTCCCCTATGGACCCACCAAGCTCGGGCTGCTCAGACTCCCTCAGGCCAGATCCTCCTTTCCAGCTACAGGAGCCTGATCTTATTCTAGCTGAGGATCCATGTGTTCCTGGAGGGAGGGTTCTGTCACTTCCTTCTGGTCCTGTCTTCACCATATGAAATGGGTAAAAGTGTGTGGACAGGTGTGTGTACATGTATTGGCGTATGTGGCCAAGACTGCACCCATATATCTGTCTGTGTGTGCATGCACACATTTGTGTGTCCATGACTTTGTTTCAGGATGTGTGTGTGTGGTTGTGTCTTTGTGTGCATTTGGGGGGTCTCTGTGGTCATGGCTGTGTCTAAGCACCTGTGGGCGGTTGTACTTGTCTGCGTAAGTGAGTGTAGCCCGGTGAGACTGTGTATCTGTGCCTGTGTATCTTAGATGAGGTTCCTCTCGAAGCCAAACTAGAGAAATGACTGAAGAAACCTTTGTTTATTTGGGATGTGATTCTAGGAAACACTAGGAAAGTGAAACGGGCTGGTGTGTGGGGGGAGATCAGCAGTAATGGGTATGTTCTTAAGCAAGTTACCACAGTGGGTAGTCAGGCCCAGTCCCACCAGAGAGATCTGGGGCATGCCACAGAACATGTCCAGGGCCATCCTGCCTGAGGAGTGAAGGAGTTGGGCTTATCCACCCATTCACAGAAGGTATGGTTGCCCAATGCATATGGGGCAAGGAAAGGCCTCAGGCACAGGGTCTTCAGTACTGGTAGCTGAAAGTTAGCTTGTGTGCGCAAAAATAGTGAAAGGGGACCAGAGTATCAGCACAAACTGCTACACTGTGCATTCATATTTAAGGGCATATGCCAGTACCCTGTCGTGCCACATGGACACAGGGACTCCAGTGACATTTCTGTGCAGTTCAAGGAAAAGTCAGTACAACAATCAAAGAAGCTCTGGCCTTGGCCTCCCTCCTTTCCATCTCCCTTCCTGACCAGGCTGACTCAGAATCTGCCAGATCACACTTAGTCTGCACATGAGTTGACCAAATTGATTCGGACCCACTTTGGACAGTGGCAGTTCCTGCCCTCAGGCCAAGATGGAGGCTGAAGATCAAAGTACAGTTGCAAGAAGATAAGGAGGGCCCTAGTGTGAAAAAGGCACCAGGACCAGAACCTGGGCCTCCTCTGTCTCAACCTTGCAGCCCACAGGAGCCTAGGCAGTAGCTGAGGAGGCCTAGAATGCCATTTGGGGAGACTACCTTGTAGGCAGTGGGGTTTGTTGAGCTGACAAGGAGCACAGTCCTCACTGTGGATACCTCGGTGAACAGGAAGCCAAACTGTTATGGGCAAAGGGTACTGAAAACCAGTGTCACAAATCCACAAATCCACAAGTCCACAAATCTTTTGCTCGATTCCAGTAGAAATCACAAATAGGCAGAGGGTAGCTCTGTTAATGTTAACAGCCCGAGCTTTGAATGCCAGCAGCTATAGCACTTAGTGTTAGCAGCCGTCATCAATCTATTGACAGCTGCAGCCCTTTGGAACTCTTCTGGTGACTGAAGATGGAGGCTCCCAGCAATTCTCTATCATTCTCCATGGTTCTCTGCCGCTAGCTGTCTTCAGTGATACAGCCCCAGCGGCTGGCTGCTTTTGGTGCCAGTGGCCTTCAGTGTCATTAATCCTTAATGTACAAGCTCAGCCTGCTCTTCTTAAGACAGAAATCATGAATAGAAAAAATAAGACATCCAAAAGAAGCTTTATTAAGACTTACGCTGCAGTTTAAAGGGGAATAGTACATGAATTGACTTGCTAAGGGCATGAAGAAGGTTGCTTATCTATGGGGAAAAGGCAGGCTTACATACTTGCAGTGTCCATCTTCTGTTTGGTCATCGACAGGGGAAAGGCTCCTTGTAGATCTGATTGAGAGTGGCTGCAGAGGGGCAAAGTCATCCAGAGAGGACATAGGGTGGAGTCATCTGGAATGGACCCACTACCCAAGCTTGTTGAAGCCAAAAAAAATGTCTCCCAGAGTGGTCATGGGTCATCTAATGTATGTGGCATACTAGGAGGTGTTTGTGGAAGGCACAGAAAATTAATAAATTATATTAAAAAGTACCTAGGGCTATGCCCTTCTCTCATCTCATGTAGAGGAGGTTTTTATATGAGTGGAGCTGAGTAGACTGTGAAAAACCCAAGGCTAAAGGGGATGAGCCTCTGGTGCCACATTCTCTTTGGATCGAGTGGTGGCCTGTACTTGTCTCAGCAAAGTTTAGAAATTCAGGAGCTGTGAGACAGGGCTGAGGACAAGGGACTAAGCAAATAGGAAAAGGGGGAATTGCCAGGTGTGACTGGCAGAACCTGATCACTACCAGGCAAGGGGAATGGAGGAGGCTGTGGAGAAAGCATAAGAATCAATAGGGGGGAGGGAAGGCTAGGTAAAGCTGAGGAGCTGGGGTAAGAAGAAAGGGGGAATCTGTTGCCTCTAGGAGGTTTCCCCCAATGGGGTGAAGGCCTAAGTGGGGGAAAGGGGAGAGATGTGAGCTTGGGCTGGGAGACTGAAGGAGTTGCAAAAGAAAGGGCTCCCAGTCATAGGAAGGTTGTGACAGCACAAAGATGTGGCAGGGACATGGGGCCAGCGTCAGGCTATAGGAATCAGAATTTCCAAATCGGTAGTTGGGAGTGGCATCAAGGCAGAGGCTGTGGTGGAGTGTGGAGGGATGGTGAGGGGCATCCCTTGCAGTCTGCTGGGGCAGGTGAGGAGAGAGGCAGGGCTGGAGCTTGGAGGCTGGAGGAGTCTTTTTTTTGTACTGGGGATCGAACTTGGAACCTTGCGCTTTTGAGGGGGGCAGCAGAACCGCTGAGCTAAATCCCCAGCCCCTGGAGGAGTCTTTAGGAATTAGCAGTGAAGGGATAGGGTCTCCCCTGGCGATGGGGGGTGGCTCTGTAGAGAGTCGGGGGATGGGATCAAAAAAGGTGACAGGCCAAGGGGGACAGTCTCTCTGTTGGGGAAAGACTGAGCTCACAGGATGGAGTTATGCAAACTGGGCTCCAATCCCAGATGCAATACCAATGTGCTGAACAACCGTGGGCCACAGCCTAGGCTCTCTGAGTTACATAGACTCTCATCAGTTTCCTCATGTAAGATGCACACTCTAACAGAAGCCAGGTGTATTCTTTCCCATGACAGCTGTAGCAAGGGACTAAAAACTGGGGTGGCTCAGAACAAAATGCTTCCTCTCACAGCTCTGGAAACCAGCTCTGGTGTTGGCCAGCCACTCTCAAAGAACCCTGTCTTGTCTCTTTCAGCTTCTGGTAGCCCTATTAACTCCATACTTGCAGCAGTATGGCTCCAATCTGCTTCTTTCTTCATGTGGTCATATTCTCTCTGTGTCCAGATTTCCCTCTTCTTATGAGCATACAGTCATGGCATTAGAACCCACCATAATCTAGTATGAATTTTTTGGGGGTGCGGGGTACTGGGTCTTGCTATGTAGTTCAGCCTAGCATTGAACTCACTATGTAGCCCAGGCTGGCCTCAAACTCACAGCTATCCTCCTACCTTAGCCTTCTGAATCTATTTTAGCTTGATGAAATCTACGAAGTCCCTATTTCCAAATTAGGTTACATTCACAAGTCTTGGGGGTCAGAATTTGAATGTGTCTTTTGGGGGACACACCCTAGAGCATAGGGCTGCTGTAAGACCTGGCACAGAGTAAGCTTTTCATAAGTGGTAACTTAAACAAGAAGGGTGGGTGAGAGAGGCTGAGAGAGCTGAGGCTGGCAGATTCTTCCTCCATATACCACATATCACATGTGCACACATGTGTGTACCTGCACAGATATACCAGCTCAGGAAGTAAGTTACACCCAAGATTGCTGGCACAGGTGACTTAGAGCCTGAAGGTCACCTATCTGGCATGGCCAGGCTCAGGGAGAAATATCAGCTTCCTGGGTGGAAGCGCTGCCAAAGTCAAAGTTTTGCTTATCAGAAAATTCTTTGAGAATCTTAAGCAAGGCCACCACTGACATCATGTTCACAATCACAGACAGCCCCCACCCCCACCCCCACCCCCAAGGCTACTCAAAACCACACCGCTGGCATGAGGAGAGACGGCTATGGAGTGGGCTATGGAGTGCTACAAGCCGAGCCACACTGGGGACAGGAATCAGAACTCAGAATCAGACAGTGGTGGGAACCCTGCTGGTGATTACCTGCAGCCAGACAGGCAGAGGAGCAGGTCAGAGGACTTTACCATTTCCCTCCCCATGACTCCTGTAGATCTGGCGGTTAGGTGACCCAGTGGGGTCACTCCAAGGCCCAACCAGGACTAGTGGAGGATGGGTTAGAGAAGACAGAACCCACCTTGGTTCCAGCCCAACTTAGAACCTCCTGGTTCCTTTTTTTCCCCCTCACTGCAGTACTGGGAATTAAACTCAGACAAAGGTTCTACCACTGCACTATATCCCCACTCCTTTTTTTAAAACCTTTCTTTTTTTGAGACAGAGTCTCATTAAGTTGCCCAGGCTAGTCTCAAATTCTTGTTTCGTTTTGTTTGTTTGTTTGAGACAGGGTCTTGCTATATATTTCAACTGGTCTTTGAACTCAGTGTGTAGCCCAAGCTGGCCTTGAACTCACAGCGGTCCTCTTGCCTCAGCCTCCCAAATGCTGGGATTACAGGTGTGCACCACCATGCCAGGCTCTGGCCTTAAATTTTTGATTCTCTTTGCATCAGTCTCCTGAGTAGCTGAGATTACAGGTGCATGCCACCATGCCCAGCGAACTTTCTGGTTTCTGCTACAGAACACCCTGTGAGCTCACTGGGTCACTGTGGGAAGCTAGGTGAGCTGAGTTCATCAGTACTGCCATGACCCCTGGGCACTGAGTCAGGAACATTGTGTGCTGCAGGGACAGGACACAGGTGCGTCTCTACTTTCTCCCTATGCCCTCTGAAGCCATCAGACCTGGCCTGGGACCAAAAAGTTTCCCTTTGCTTCCTCCTGTGTGATGGCCCCTCTGATCAGGTCTGGCTGGCCCAAGAGGCTTGAGCTTCAGCCTTGCTGAGATCTAGCCAGCTCCATGCTCCACAAATTTACCAGCACCTCCATTATCCCCACCCCAGGTGCCAAGACTTGCGCTCAGTACGAGGGATGAAGCTATGTACACAATTGCATAGGCCTTGGCTCCTGAAGTTGACAAGAGGTTAAGGAGATAACAAGGTTCAAATGGGCAGAGGGAGACTAGGCATAAGCTGGGGAAGAGGAGGGGGGTGGAAAAAGCTATGGAGGTTAGGAAGGAGCTCTTGGGAGACAAAGGATGTAAGGACAGGAAGAGAGTAAGAGAGTTGGGGGGGGCGCTGCATTATAAACAGAAGGGACAACAAAAGCACAGGCCCAAGGTTGGGATTTACTGGGTAGATTTAAGGACCTGAAAACTGTGTTGGAGGGCTGTCAACAAGGTGGGCTTTGCACACTCCTGTGAGGACTCGGCTTCTAGAAGTTAGCCATGGAGGGCTAGGGCAGAGGAGGAACTCCATGCAGTTTAGTATTTAGAAAGATCGTTTTGACTGCTCTGACATAAGATCAGTGGTTTTCAGTGTGGTCAGTGGCAACACCAGAAAAGTTGTTCAACATGGTTCCTCGAGCCCCAGATGAATTAGGAAGGGGTGGGGGGCACACAGAGAGTCCTCCAAGGATTTCCAGGATGACTCAGCAGTTCAAGTGCTTCTGGGTTTTGTTTTTTTGTTGGTGGTGTTATTTTATTATTTATTTATTTAGGTTTGGTTTGGTTTGGTACTGAGAATTGAAACCAGGGCCTCCACATGCTGGGCAAGTGCTCTGCAACTGAGCTACATCCCCAGGCTTCAAGTGCATCTGGGGAACTCAGAGCCCACCAGACCCCACCAGACACTCTGAGAACAGGTCCTGTGGTCAGGTGTTTGTGGGAAATGAGGCATTTTCAAGTGGCTCCTCTACCCTTAGCTACTGCTAACACACATAGTCTATTCAAAGCTCTTGCCAAAACCCACAAAAATGAAACCAGTTCACCTTTGTACAGCCCAGGTGAATTACATAATATGCTTTCCTAATTTAACTGGACCATGGAACACACAAGAACGCTCTATAAACAGTTAATCACATGGAAAAAATGCCAATTTAATGTATTTTGGTTTACTTTCTCTGTCTCTCACTCTGTACCTTGTACACAGTGACTGACCACTCAAAAACTTCCCTTTGAAAAATGCCCAAATATCTCCATGATGGCCCTGATTAGACTTGGGCAATTTATAAACTGACTTACCTCTCCCCAGGCTCTGTGGGGCTTGGTTATAGCCCCATGTACATGTACACTGATTGACTCCCTGTGCTGCCCTGGGAGCCCAAGAGTTTGGGACAATCCAAGAATAAGAAAGATAAGAGGGAGTGCTGGCATCTGGGCCTTCCCAGAACAATGAGCACCTGTGGTGCTCAGAATGCCTGTCCTACCCGAGCTCATGACCAAGTCACAGGACAGCTTCTCTAGAAGCCTTTTAAAAAATATTTTTTGGCCCCAAACCATCCTCTAGGCCCATATGACAGGTTATTTATGGAAGGCTTTAGGTGGCTCCAGATGGTCCCTGCCTCCAAGCCTGGGTGAGGAGCCATTCCTCCAGCTCCTGTAGAGCATCAGGCACAGACCTCTGAAGCCTCAGGGGATAGCCAGCACCCCCTCACTGTAGATTGGATCCAGTCATCAGCAAGAGTCTTCCAGCAGTGAGGTTTGAGCAGAGACTCAGGAGCCAGATGGCCCAGGAAATGCCCAATGGGCACAGAATCAGAGCTGTCCTTGTCACAGGTACTAGAAGACACCTGGAACCACCAGGTCCATGCCCCCATTGATAGATGGAGAAACTTAAGTCCTGGAAAGGATAAGGGACTGTACTGGTCATACAGCTTGACTTGAATATCCCTGGTCCTCACTCTGGTCAGTTTGGAAATTTCCAGAGGGTGTTTGGGGTCTTCAAGACAGACTTGCACAGGATAGGCACATAGGAGGACAGTAGGGGGGAAGGATGATGTCATTGACCCGTGAGAAGTGCAGGTGGGAAAAGGACCCTGATGCCACATCCCAGGGATCTTGGCAGCCCTTGGAGAAGGTCTAGAAGCTAGGAGTGAAGGATGAAGCATGTGATACCCCTGGACATAGACTGATCCTGCACAGCCCACATGTGTGGGATACCATGTATGATGATGTCCCGACCATGGCACACTGTGGCTGTCCATGCATGATAATATCACAACTCTGGGGCACATTGTAGCTATATTTGTGTGTCCCCTGTAGCAATGAGAATTTATAGCTATCTGTGGCTGTTGGTGTTTGTGTGGCTGTCACCATGACCGGAGGGCTGAGCATGTGACCAATTGGAGTGGGAATTTGTGACTTTAGGCAATGGGACTGTGTATATATTTGAGGGAGACCCAGTGTGTGCACCTGTGTATGTGACTGGTGGGCTGCCCTGGCTGAAACTTGGCCCCAAAGACTTCCAAACCTGAACTTTCACTTCAGAGTGGCCAACAGTTTTCTGTCTGCTAAGACACAGGCAGGCTATGGAAAAACTATCTTCTAAATATAGTTAGAAAATATACAAATATATATATATTGAGATCCCAAATATAAAAGTGAGACCCTTTCTGGATCTGGTGCATAAGCACATGCATCTTCTGATTTGCTGGCCAGACAAGGACCCAAGTGGGTGTTGGAGTATGAGATAACTATCTGCCACCTGCTTTGTAGACTATCCCACGACCTCCACCCCAGCTTAGCTCCAGGGCGTTTCAGTTGACCCCTGGCTACACACACGCTCATACACATATGTGTGCAGTCTGCAGATCAGCCTCTGGATCAGAGGTGGCTTGTCCCCGGGTAAGCACAGAGGGAGGTGTTGAGGATGACGGTACAGACACCTTGGAAGGCCCATGTGAGCTTCTAAGTGCATGAATGGTCATGTGGTGGCTGTGTGGCAGGACTCAAGTGCTTATTTGTTTTCCCAGGGCAGGTTCCTGAAGGTACCCAAAATAGTGGATGCCCAGAAAATAACCTCATGCAGGTCCTCCTTCCCCTCTCCATGCTCCTTGCTAAACAATTATCAGCTTCCAGAATTCCTCATTTACCTTTTTGCTAACGCAACCTGCCCACAAACTGCCCCATCTTTGAGGCCTGGGGACTCACCCTTCTATACTCATTCATACATAGTCCACAGGTAGTCCTCACTTAATACTCACTCCATTCATTCATGAATTCATTCACTCATCTAACACATGTGCCCTGAACACATCCTGTGGGCCACCAGCCCTGATGACCTGCCCCAAACCCCCAGAATTATGAAGAAACAGTCCCAACGGACTCCAGTGTGGATGGCTCAGCAAAGAGGAACCTGGGGCTAAGAGGGCTGGTGGCTGTTAGCTGAGGGGAAGCACTAAGCTGGTGTTACAACCAGGCCACAGCATCAAGCTAGACAGTCTCTGGAAGTTGAGTAAACATGTGGCTGGCCACTCCTGGGGTCCCCAGGCTAGGTCTAGCACAGTCACCCTGTGTGAGGCCCCGGTTTGAGTTCCAAGGCTTTAGAGTCATTCTCTCATCCCAGACTCCACAAAACAAAGCCCATCTCTTGGCTGGCTCTCAAGGTTCCCTCAGTTGGGCCAACTGCTCCCTTTCCATCAGCTATACCAGACTCCATGACTTGTGAGGACTTGGAGGACTGTGGACTTCCAGCTTCTCCTCTCTCCCCCTCCTAAGTGTCCTCCAGAGGCCTGGGGAATGCCAGGGTGCCTGTGGGCCTCTGCACAGCCAATCCCAGGTCAGTGCTTCAAAGGGCTTAGCTCATTAGGACTGCAGGGTAGGGGGCAAGCTGACTTCTCCAAGGAGAGAGGTCATCACTTAGCTATCAGCCCCTTGATGATTTCACTCACAACTCCAAGGCTGCACTAGGGCCATGACAATTCTAGGTTGAACAAACATCAGCATGTCCCAACAGCTTGTATTGCACAAGGACTTATTATTAACTCAGTACCCGTGGAGGCCAACATGCCTCTAGTTTCAACTCCCCCACCAGGGCTATGGGCTTTAACTGAACCGAAACGGAAGCTGGAGAAAGAAAGCCACTTTGCAAGAGTCTTGACAAAGTAAGGAGACCATGACTGAAGTTTGACTTTGGAAAGGCAGGCCTGTTCAAATCCCAACTTCGCTCTGAAGCTTTGGAAAAGTTATTTTTCTAAGTCTCAGTTCCTTTGTCTGCAACCAAGAACTAACACTGCCTGCCTACTGTTTCCAGGTACAGGTGGCTCCAAAGAGGCAGTGTCCCACTGAAGCCTCACATCGGCCTTGTATGTAGAAAGTATCAGGGTTCTCAGGGGAGACATGGGCCGGAGACACAGAGGGATTTAAGGGCTTGGCTTGCACCACTGTGAAGGCCGATAAGCATGAAGTCTGTGGGCAGGTGGGCAGGTTGGACACCATGGCAGGACTTTTTTGTTACAGCTCATAGCAGAAGGCCCTCTCTGGAAATCAGTCTTTCCTTGTACGGCCTTTAGCTGATTGATTGAGGCCTACCCATATTACCCAGGAAAATATCCTTTTCTTAAAATCAACTGTTTGCAGATGGTAGTCACAAGTACCAAATCTCTTCACAGCACATCTGGACTAGTGCTTAAGCAAACTACAGACCCCATTGTCAAGCCAAGATGACAAGCAGCATTTAGGCATTACAGAAAGTATCGCTCTCAGGGAGGCTGTGCAGGCTGCTGGAGGCTGGAGGAGAGATCTGGGAGGTGACCAAGGGCAGCACTCTGAAAACAGGGTTCCAGTTGGCCGGTCCATACAGAGATAGCCCTCAATCAGATGGTGGCTGTTGTTGCTTCTAGCAAGAAGGTATGGAATGGTGTCAGGCCTGGGAGAGGCGGTGGGGAGTACTGGGGCCCTGCTCCCTGGCATGGGAGACAAATTCTGGAGTATAGGACAGAAAACACTTTCTGCTTCCAGGGCCCCTAAGGAGGTTGAAGAAGAGGGCAGAGAGGCGATCTCTACCATACTGCAAGCCCTGGTGCTGTCCTGCCTGGCCCAGGGCCCTGACCAGGTACGGGGAACAGAAAGTGGGGAGTGTCCCAAAGTGTGTGGGATCTAAAAGGAGTCCTGCTTCCCGAAGCCATGGCTGGCTGCCCAGAGGTTCTCAGAAATTAACAACTTCTCCTAAGAGTCAGGCTGGCTGGCAACTGGCCTGAAACTATGGTCAGCTTCCTTAGCTGGGCATTCAAACTGGACCTCATACCCAGAGTTAGAAACACCTCTGCTGAGACCTAAGGGCCTCAGTGCAGCCGTATCTCCTATCTTCCTCAAACTCCCTAGAGTGGAGGACTAGACCAAAAGGCAGAAGCCAGCAGGTCAGCCATGCTCCCTGCTTGTTGGCTGTGTGACCTTGGACAAGTACTTGACCATTCTGAGCTTCTGTCCCATGTATGGGCCAATCAGTGGACTGACATCCAGTTGCTTCAAGGGGAACCTGAGGATGTACTATGTGCAAAGTCACAGCACCAGGCCAAACATTTGAAGACGGCTGCTGATACCACCATACTTGTTAACTGCATTACCATCCTCCCTGGCCTTCTCCTTATTGGCCCTGCATCACTTCTCTACTGAGCTGCACTCTCTCCCTTTCTCCCACTTTGTTCCAGCTCCCCCTCCTCCAGGCCAAAGGGTGCCAGATAGGCCTTAAATGCCTATAGGGCCAGATAGAAATGAAGCCCCTGTGTCGGGAGATAATCTCATTGCTGGCAGTGGTGGGATTTTGGGAGCAGCTAGTTGGGAATCTGATTGCCTGTCTGTCTCTGCCGTACACCCCTCCTTCTCTTTTTCTCTGGGCTCCAGACTCTGTGTCCTCCTCCACCTTCTTCCTCCACTCCAGGCTCCCGATAGCCTTTACTGAAATTCCTGGCCTGGCTGCTCTGTCCCAGGTGGCTTTCCTTGACACCAGATCTCAGCTCTGGCCTGGATCCCCTTCACACTATTCTTTAGTCAGAGCCCTCAGCTGCACCATTACAGTCTTCAGTAGCTCTTCTCCTGATGTCTGTCTCCCCAGCAGCTAGGGAGGCAAGAGGAGGCTCCCACACTGTGCACCCAGCACCTGGCCAGAGAGGGTGCTCAGCCTGCTCCTGTCACCTGCCTGTAGCCCATCACCTCAAGGGATCCTGCTGTGGCCTGTTCCACAAGCAGGGCTGAAGCATGAGGACCAGCACCATGCAAGCCACCTCTAGAAAGCCCAGTGCCTTCCAGAGAGCTCCTCACAGCTACCCTAATCCTTCCCCCAGCCCACTGCCCAGACCTGCCCCAGAGATTGTGAACAGTGGGTGAGTCTGGAAAGCAGAACACCTGGATCCCACCACAGCCCAAATATCACTTGGAAGTCTTCTCTCTCTGGGTCTCCCTGGCTCTAAACTGCTTAGGGCTGGGGATACACACAGACATCTACAAGGCCAAGCTGGTATTGTTGCTTGGACACAACATGTCCTCAGGGGTGGGAACCCCCTGAAAGGAAGGCTGATGGACAATTGAAGAATGTCTTGCTTGGGCCATTTTTGTTTTTTGTGTTTGGGGTGTGGGGTGGGGAATGTACCTAGTGCCTTTACATTAAGCTACATTCCCCAGCCTTTTTCCTTTTTTATTTTTTGAGACTGGGTCTTATTAAGAGCTATGAGAAATTTCCTTATTGTTAAATATTAACAACACATTTTAAAAGAAGCACAGCTTTTCTGCCTGCTCCCCTGACACGTTGCACTACTCTGGCACCGTGCCATCTCGTGATTATCTACTAAGACCTCATTAGTCATGATGTTTTCTGACATGTTTAGGGTTGGACGATCACAGACAGGTGGTGCCTGAAATGGGGGGAAACATGGGTTACTCTGATTGAGACTTACATGAGTGGAGGCATTGTTTTTAAGAAAATAATAAGGACTGGGGCCAGGGATTTAGCTCAGTGGTTTCGGCGCCTGCTGCGCCAGCGCAAGGACCCAAGTTCAATCCCAGGTACCAAAAAAAAAAAAAAAAGAAAAAAGAAAATAATAAGGACTGGAAGTGTAGCTCCATGGCAGAGCAATTGCCTAGCATGTGCAAGGCCCTAGGTTCCATCCCTAGCACGAAAGAAAGAAAGAAAGAGAGAAAGAGAGAGAGAGAAAGAAAGAGCCATGTAGATTGTTTAAAAAGCATTTAAACTAGAAAACAAGAACAAAATTGCTATAAAAATAAGCACAATGTAAGCCAAAAAAAAAAAAGCATGCCTGGGACACAGTTTGTGGGTGCTGGGCTAGGTTAAGGAGTCCTCTGGGGCTTTGGTTTTTTTTTGTTTTTTGTTTTTTGGTACCAGGGATTGAACTCAGGTCCTTGCACTTTTGAGGCAGGCGGCAGAACCACTGCGCTAAATCCCTGGCCCTAACACAGTTCTCTGTGAGACCCAGTCCAGCTCTGCTCAACCCCAGCTCCATTCTCCCTTCACCAACCAGGGCCCACCTTTGTTCCATAACAGGCTTTTCACACACTGGTGCTGTCCTTCCTCAGCTGTCCCAGGTTAGCCAGAGTCTAAGGGCATCCCAAAGACAAACCAGGCCTAGACAAGGCAGGGGCTAGGGGATCAGAACCCTCCTGCCTTGCCTTCCCCAGTTCCATCTCATGTGGTGGTTCCTGTGCCCTGCATTGTAATAAACCCTCCAGGGCCTAGAGCTATGCTGTTTGTAGTCTCTCTAGCTAGGCCACCTCACCTACCACTGTACATGACACCTGCCAGTTCAAAAAGAACCCCTAGCCTAAGGCCACACCAAGTATCAGCAGCAGCACAAGCTAGAGAGTTTTGTTTTTACGGTAAATCATACCTTGGTAGTCAACTGCTTTGAAACTCATCAAATTTATCAGTTGATTCTTTTTGGTCTTTTAAAAATTTTTATTAGTATATGTTTGCAGTACATAATGATTACATTCATTGTGGGGAATGGGTACATATACATAATACAGCTTTTTTTTTTTTTTTTGAGACAAGGTCTTGCTATGTAATTCAGGCTGGCCTTGAACTCACTATGTAGTCCAGGCTGGCTTCGAACTCCTGGTAATCCTCCTGCTTCAGCTTCCCAAACACTGGGATTACAGACATACACCATCATACATGGTACATAACACATCTTAATTCTTTTTTTCCTCCTTCTCTCTCCTCCACTTTTTTACTTTACTTTTTTTTTTTTGTACTGGGAATCAAACTCGGGACCTTGTGCTTGAGAGGCAGGCAGCGGAACCACTGAGCTAAATCTGTGGCCCCTCCTCCCCTCCACTTTTTTGTTCTTTTTTTTTTTTTTTTTTAGTACCAGGGATCGAACTCGGGTCTTTGTGCTTGCGCAGCAGGCGGTGAAACCACTGAGCTAAATCCCCGGCCCTAAATAAGTTAGAAAGAGGTGGGAACATTTAGGTGTTACTAGGGAGGATGTCATGGCAGCTATTTTTGTTTGTTTGTTTGTTTTTTTGTACCAGGGATCGAACTCGGGACCTTTCGCTTGCGAGGATCCCCTCCACTTTTGGTAGTATCAGATTCATTGATTTGTAAGTCTTTATAAAGTTAATTATCATATATACAGATTAACAACCAGACTAATAGGCCAAAAACATATAAAACATTTATACTAGATCAAGGTACACTTTTAGATTCGTTGTCTATGCTAGATTACAATAACTTTTTTCCTCTCTCCCTTTTTACCTATTATTTGTTTTATTTTGTGTTTTATTTATATATGGAGTTTTTCACATAAGAGAAACCATGTGATATTTAAACTTGTATGTCTTATTTACTTCACTTAACATTATCATCTCAAGATGCATCCATTTTTCTACAAATGACTCACGTTTATCCTTGTTTATGGCACAGTAGTACTCCATTGTATAAATACCACATTTTCTTTTTCCATTCATCTTTTATGGGAATATAGGCTATTTCCAAGATTTAGCTATTACGAATTGTGCTGCTATAAACACAGGTATGCATGCATCACTATGGTATGATGTCTTTAACCCTTTTGGGAAGATACCAAGAAGGGGACTACCTGGGTCAAATGGAATATCTATTTTTAGTTTTTGAGGAATCTGCATACTGATTTCCACAGTAGTTGTACCAGTTTACACTCTCACCAACAATGGAGAAGGGTTCCTCCCACCCCCCCCCCCCCCCCGCCTCATCAGCATTTGTTACTTGTTGATTTCTTGATGATAGCCATTTTTTCTGGAGTGAGATGAAATCTCAGTGTTGTTTTAATTTGCATTTATCAAATGGCAAGCAATGTTGAACTTTTTTCATGTATCTATTGGCTGTTTGTATTTCTTCATCTGAGAAGTGTCTATTCATTTCAGATGCACATTTTTTGAATGAGGGGGCTAATTTTTTTGAGATTTGTTTTGTTTACTCCAGACAAGGTCTTGCTATGTAGTTCAGGCTGGCCTTGAACTCACCATGTAGTCCAGGCTGGCCTCAAACTCATGGTAATCCTCCTGCCTCAGCCTCCTGAGTGCTGGAGATGATAAGGGTGTACCACTATGCCCAGCTATGATGATTTTTTTGATGCAAAAATTTTGTCTTAGTACTCACTGTTTGGTACTCAAAGTGCAAGTTAGAACTTGTCAGTGTTAACTACTTCCTGGCTTGTTACCTTTTCCAGCCAAAACAATTTGTTTGGAACTTATGCCTCCTAAAGCCAATTAATGATGAGTACCTAGGAACCACTGTAATGGAATCAAACTCAAGGCCTCACACATGCTAAACACTCTACCATTGAGCTACACCCACAGCCCAAGTTGGAGGTTTTGTCTTCAAAGCTGCCCCATGTCCACTGAAGTCTCCTTGAGGGGAAGATTCAGCTTGTCTGGCTGACCGATGAGGACACTGAGGCCCAGCAAAAGCAGTAAGCTTGTTCAGGCTGAGCTACTTGACCCTCATTGCTAAAACAGCTCCTGGGTTCTAGAGTGGAAAGGAGGGATTCCAGAGCAAGGATTGCCATTTTCCTTCTACCTTGACCACCAGAATGGTGCTTTGTGCAGTAGTCCCTGACAGTGACTAGGTCGGTGATGCAGCCTGGGTGAGGGAGGAAAAGCTCCAGCATCAGGAGCAGGATGAAGGCTGACCATGCTGAACCCTAGCAGCTTGGGTTCCTCCACCCAGGGATGGGGGGAGATATAAGATGAGTTCCTACTGAAGAGGCAGAGAGAGCAAAAGGAGGGAGGAAAGGAAAAGGAGCCTTGGAGGGAGAGGGGGAAAAGGAAGGAGAGTTGCAGTCCCAGAGAGGGATTCCAAATGGTCAAGAATTGGGCCCACCCAGACTCAGCCCCTAAGCACGTAAGGTAACTTCTGCTTCACAGATACCAAAACCAAACCTTAGGGATGGGATAATTTGCTCAAGATCTCAGGGTCGGAATGTAGCAGAGATAGGACTGGAGCTCATGCTTTAGCCTTACCTTTCAAGGTCTTAAACCCCGAGCCACTGAAGAAGGCTAACCCAACACGAGGCCCCAAGACATCCTACCCATAAAGCACCACAAGAGTGGTCTGGTTAAAATGCAGATTCCTTGGTTGGGATCAAAGGAATGTGGCCTAGGGCTCTGCATTTTGAGCAGTGCTCTGGTGGTATTCTTTGGGTCTGGGCCCTGGGAGGCCCTGTGTCTCTTTTAGGGCCTTTCTGGCCCAACCTGCCCTACCTCCTGCCCCACCTCCTGGCTGTATCCCTGGAGCCCAGCTACTCAGGCTGACTCAACCCCCACCCTCAGGCCTGGGCCTCTCTCAATCTAGGCTTCATCCAGCAGTCTTCCAGTGCTGCATAGACCTGTCCTTCCAGCCAGTGCACATTTCTCTTCTGGACGCCTTCCTGGTGGCTGGGATCCCCCTCCTTCCTGATGGAGTAAAGCATCAGGAACTGTTTACAACATTCTATTTCACTTCCCTTGTGAGGCTGCCTATTCCCAGCCTTTCTCCGTGTTACACAGGAAAACTCCCAGAGGGCTGGAGATTGTTGGTTTAAACAATGAGCCTGTGCAATCCATTACTTCACCTGGTCCTTCTGCCAACCATAAGTGGCAGGGCTGGGAGAGCTATACAAATGAGGAGGCTTGCCCAGGGCCACAGCCAAGGGAGATTCAGGTCTGCTGCAACAGTCAGTTCTGCTTCTCCTTTGCTGCTCATAGCCCAAATAGCCCTGTGAGGCAGGCAGAACAGGGATTACCATCCCACTGCCCAGATAAGGACAACAAGACCCAGAGCAGAGCACAGCCATCAACACCATCCTTATCTTGTCCCCACTTGCAACTGAGTCTGAAGCCAAGTGCTGACCTTTACTCTCTCCTGTCTGGCTGATGGGTACTGCACACTTCTTAGCAGGATGGGGCAGAGATGGGCCTTGGACTCTAGACCAGAGCCCTCATGCTGGACTGGTCCCAGGTCACTTGGGACCTAGGCCTCTCCTCTGCACCTGACTCCCCTTGTCAGCCTTGTAACTGGCTGGGGCTGAGAGGGAGGGAACCAGGAAGTACCTGAACACACCCTGGTGGCCATTGCTCTGGACTTTGTGCCTAGCTAGGGAAGGCATTCCTGAATGGTCCTTTCCCCTAGTGGACGAGTGCAGCTCTGACCTGGCACAGACCCTGCCTAGACCAGCATGGACAACACTGGGAAAGGAGGCCTCGCTGGCATTCCTAAGAAGGATCTGCCAAGCCCTCCCTTTCAGAACGGGTCTCAGGGAGGCTCACAGGAAGCACAGCCCAGCTCTAAACGCTGGGATGGAGTCTTAAACCATCCAGCTGGTTGGTGCCCAGAGTGGGTAAGAAGGATTTCAAACAATGCTAGACGAAAAGTAAAAATAATACCTGATGTGTGTTAACCCTGCACCGACTCCCACCCCACCTGCCCCCAGCAGGCACTCAGCTGTAAACCAGGGGTTTCATCCAGCCTTGCTCCTCTGTCCCTTCTCTGCATCATCTCATCATCTTGGGCCAGGAAGATCCACCACTGGGTCTCCAGCTTCTGCTCCTTCCTTTGCAATCTCAACTCCTTCCCTCCCGTCCATGCGGATTCCTCCCTGCACCACCGCCTCCTTGGATCTGCCAGCACCTCCTCTGGGAAGCCCCCAGTGGGGTGAGTCCTACCAAAGACTCTGGCCCGGAACCCTTCTGTCATAACCAAGACACACATTTTTATTGGTAAATTCAGGGCCCTCAGTTGGCCCTAGCGGCACTTGGCCTCGGACCTTGACCTTGTATGCCCAATAGTGAAATGCAGGGTTCTGAAGCACAGTTAGTGGGGAGGCGGCAGGGGATACAGGATGAGGTCTGGGAGTGAGCCTCCGCTGCCCCGCGCCGCCCTCGCCTCCTCCAGGAAGGCGAGTGTGGCCGTAGGGTCCCAGGCCGGTATCGAGCCCACTCAGCGATCTCCCACTCCACCCTGTATCTGGCGTGACACAGCGCGCCTGCGCGGAGAAAGCCGCGCCTACTGCGCGTGCGCAGCGGTCGCTCCAGCTGTATATTAGGGCGGCAGGGTCGCGGCCTGAAACTGTTTGCGGACAAGGGCAACGGTTAGTTTGGACTTTTCCCCTTGAGCGCCCACCGCCGACCCCACCTCCGCCTCCGCTGAGAGCCCCGCGCAGGTGAGGGCCCGCGCTTGCCGGCATCAGGGAGCCCCCGGGTGTCCGTCCAGCCCGGGCCCCGCTTCCCTGCACTGAGACCCCATCCCCCACCGCCCCAGTCACCCGCGCCTTGGTCAGCCTTCGTCTTCCAGGTCTTTTGCCTAGTTAGTGCCTTGGTTTCCCTCCTGTCACTTGACCGCTTTAGAATTCACTTCTCATACCCCGCCCATATCTGGAGCCCTTAACCCCGGTACCCTCTGACCCCAATCCCCAGGATTCTTTCCACCAGACTCGATTCCCTCGCTTGCCAAACCCCCATCCCTGTCCAGACACGCCCCTGCCCTTCTCTATGGTCCCCTTTTTCTCATTCTCCCCAGCTATAGGGGCATGACCTGGCCACGGTGGTGGTGGTGGTGGTGGTGGTGGTGGTGGAAATCCCTGCCTCGGACTCAGAGCTTGGCTGGATGCCTTCCTTGGGGAGAAGAAGGCCGGGATCCCTAGGAATCCTACCTGCCTAAAGTGGTGACTGGCTTCTTCCCTAGCCTTACTTCTCCACCTAGTGTGGGTTAGGGTGTCTTATCTGCACATTGTATCTCCTTAGAGAAGCCTCCTGAACCTGTTCCTAACTAGCCTCCTCATCTTTCCACCTTCTCAGTTATTTTTTGTTGTTGTTTATTTGTTGTTTGTTTTTTGAGACAAAGTCTTGCTGTGTAGTTCAGGCATGCCTTGAACTCACTGTGTAGTCCAGGATGACCTCAAATTCAATGATCCTCCTGCCTTGGCCTCCCGAATACTGGGATCACAGGTGTGCGCCACCAGACCTGCCTCCCCCTTAGTTATTAGTTGTGTGTATTTCTCTGTTTGGTGAAGTTGCTTTTGGGGCATTTTTCTATAGAGCTGGAGAAAAAAAAGAAGTTGGTGACCTGGGTAGTATGCGGTCACTGCTCTTTTTTTGAGTCATATATCAGTGCTGTCCTTGAGTGAGGTACTCTTTCTTGGTGTAAACTGCTGGTGACACCTGAACCCAGTAACCTTGCAGTGTGGTACTGTATTTGCCTGATTATTAACAAGTGCTGATGTCACTATTCATCAGTCTTTCTACAGGAGCCAGTACACTTCCTGGACATGGAGACCGTTGTTCGACGATGCCCCTTCTTATCTCGTGTCCCCCAGGCCTTTCTGCAGAAGGCAGGCAAATCTCTGTTGTTCTATGCCCAAAACTGCCCCAAGATGATGGAAGTTGGGGCCAATCCAGCCCCTCGGGCCCTGACTACCTCAGCGGTACACTGCCAGCAGATCAGAGAAACCCCTCCGGGCAGTGAGAGTAAGTGTCATTGGCAGCTAAGGCAAAGGTAGGGATGTCTGTTCTCATTACTAGATGAAAAGCAGTTCCAGGCTGTGGTGGTGGAGAAGCCCCCCGCCCCAGGGGAGGGCTCAGATCTGTGTGCCGATTATCTCCTGTCATTATCACCCTAACCCTTCAGGGTGGGCACTTTTAGTGTTCCTGGCTTTTAAAGTGAAATGTGGCCAGTGTTCCATGTTTCAGGTTTCTAGAGTGCCTGTTTCTTCAGGGCAGGTATTCAGTTGGAATGTTCTATTCCAACCTTTCAGTAAATACTTGGTCTTTGACTTTAGCCTTGCCCTGCAAAGTCTCAAACCTTAAATGGTGATTTTTATCTTTAAGACTTGTTGGTCACAAAATGCACAAAGTATAAAATTCACCATTTTAACATTTTTAAGTGTACAGTTCAGTAGTATTGAGCACATTCATGTTGTACAAAGATCACTACCATCTGTCTATAGAACTGTCTACATCTTCCTAGTCTAAAATTCTGTGCCTGTCCAACATTAACTCCCATTCTTCCTCCCCCAGCCCCTGGCAGCCACCATTTTGCTATCATTTTGACTGCCCTAAGAACCTCATGAAAGTGGAATCCTGCCAGGTATAGTGGCACCTGCCTGTAATCCCAGCACTCATGAGGCTGAGGCAGGAGGATTACTGTGAGTTCAAGCCCAGCCTGAACCACATAGTGAGACCCTGTTTCCAAAAAAAAAATGTAAAATCCCATGGTACAGTATTTGTTAGTTTTTGTTTATTTGTTTGTTTGTTTTGTGGTTTTTTTGGTACTGAGGATGGAACTCGGGACCTTGAGTTTGCAAATCAGGCGGTGGAACCACTAAGGTAAATCCCTGGCCCCTGTTAGTGATTTTTTAAACACATGGATTTATTTTATATCTAAAGTTTGTTTTTGGTTCTAGGGATTGATTAAACTCAAGGCCTTCATGTTGAGCTACCCCCCCCCCCCCCGCTTTTTGAGACAGGGTCTTACATGTTGCCCAGGCTAGGCTTGAACTTGGACTCTTTCTGCCTCAGTTTCCCAAAATACTAGGGTTACAGGGATGTGCCATGACACCTCGCATATATTGTGTATAAATTTTTAAGTTCTGGTTTTAATAGAGAGACCAGATGTGAAGGTAGTCTTGGTCTGGTTCTGCCAGCAGAAGTTTTTCAGATTTCACTTAATCCTAGGGATTGTTTCACCTTGCCATCTCTTCTTAGATGTATTCTCTAGGTGTGGACCTGTGAGAAAGGAGTGTTTTTTTCTTCTTTAGAAAGGACTTAATCTTTTGTAGGATTTACTTTCAGGAGTTGTCTTTTTTACCAGAATGTTTGCAGTGGTGATGTTTTGAATCACAAGCCTCTTTTCTTTTTTCTAGAATTTCTGTAACAAATATGTATGACCTCTATAATGAATGATACTAACTTCAAAATAACTTTTGGCTTTCCTTTGCAGAAAATTTTAGTGAAAACTGTTTTGAGACACCTTATCCAAGTTGTAGGAAGGGCTAGACAGTGACTCACAGGAGTATTCCTAAATGATGAAGAAAAACTTTGCTAAAAGGAAGGTGAACAAATTTGCTGAAAAAGAAAGGAAATCATTATAAATAGGGGCCAGGGATTTAGCTCAGTGGTTCCGGCGCCTGCCTCGCAAGCGCAAGGTCCCGAGTTTGATCCCCGGTACCAAAAAAAAAAAAAAGGAAATCATTATAAATAGAAGCATAATTACCAGCCAGCTGTGTTAAGTCAGTATCCTCCTTTGATGACTTTAGATGAAAAGTAGGTAAGGTGTGTGAATGTGATCTACCCTTATTTTTACCTTAGTATACAGTAGTTTGAACTCTATTAGATAGCAAAATAAATACTTAAATTTTAGTGTGTTTTTTAAAAAAGAAAACCAAGAGGTTTTTTGTTAAGCAACAAGCAAGCTTCTTTATCAAGAATCTATTATAGGTCTTGAGTTTGATCCCTGGTACCAAAAAAAAAAATTATTATAAAATATTAACAGGGCCAGGGATTTAGCTCAGTGGTTCTGGCACCTGCTGCACAAGTGCAAGGTCCCAAGTTCGATCCCCCAAACAAAAAAAACCCAAAATATTAACAGAAAAACATTATGTGAATACTTTGATTACTTTAGAGAGCATTTCTCTCCTAAAATATGTTGAGTACATGTGAGGTAGAAATTACTGGCAGTGATTCAACACAAAAGCTGTGGGTTGTCTAAAGAAAGGGTACGTTTTTGGATCTATAAGGAGAAATATTCTGTGTTTGAGCTGTAATTGGAATGTGCCAGTGAGCCTTTCACAGGAGCATTGCTTCCAGTGAGGCAGATAAGAAAACAGATTAGCAAGACCTAATAAAAATAATCTTGCATCTGGACTGTATGGTAAAATAAATGCAAAGCTTATCTTTGAGGCAATAAAAGAAAAAAAGTCAGTGGTTTTCTTGTGTACCCTGAAACCAGGTCTAATGCTTCATTTTTTCCATTTCCTCCCTCAGAAGACAAAACTGCCAAAGCCAGTGTCCAGCAGGCTCCTGACAGAGCCCAGCAGACTCCAGATGGCACACAGCTTCCATCTGGTCATCCCTCATCTGCCACAAGCCAGGGCACTGCGAGCAAATGCCCTTTCCTGGCAGCACAGATGAGCCAGAAGGGCAGCAGTGTCTTCTGCAAAGCCAGTCTGGAGCTTCAGGAGGATGTGCAGGAGATGCATGCGGTGCGGAAAGGTAACAGATAAGACATGACCATCAGAAAGAGCGAAGAGGTCATTTTGTCTCCTGGCAGTGTCAGTTCTAAGTGTGAGCTATTATTAGGACTGTATTTGTGTAGACACCTTCCTCTTTTAGGGATGAGAAGGAAGGTTCTCAAGATAGAGAATTATGTTGCAAAATGTGGGATTTTCTTTCTGGTGGGTGTGTAGGATGTGGCCAGCTTTCCAAGTAACTGTTTAATGTCTCAAAATAACCAGCAGTCTTGAGTTGCTTCTACCTGTCCTTTGTTCCTTTGGTCTTTCCCACTGCTTAGTAGAACAAAAGGTAGAAATAATGGTGCTACTGAAGTCTGCAATAAGTGCTGATCCCAAGACTCCCCAAGTTGCGTGTCCTACTGATGGTCACTGCATGGCAACCTTAATTCCAGCTGAGCCTCAAAGCTCCCCAGAGCTTCACCAGCAGACATTATACATGTGAGCCAGACATAGAGGTACATGCCCATAATCCCAACACTTGGGAGACTGAGGCAGGAGGATCATGAGCTCATTGCCAGTGTGGACTACAGAATATCTTGTCTCAAAAAAAAAAAAAAAATTATGCCTACGGCCAAAATTGTTTTCTGTGAAAAAGAATAGAGAATTGGGGAGGTAGTGAAGGGGGTGGAATGGGAAAAGCATGCTAACCAGCTAGAAAACTTTGGGGTTTTTTTGGTTTGTTTTGTTTTGTTTTTTGGTATCGGGGATCAACTCATGACCTTGCACTTTCGAGGCAGGCACACTGCCACTGAGCTAAATCCCCGGCCCTGGATTTTTTAATTTTTATTTATTTATTTTTGGTTTTTTGAGACAGGATTTCACTATGTAGCCCAGGCTGGCCTCCAACTCATGGCAGTCCTCTTGCTTCAGTCGCCTGAGTGCTGGGAAATACGGATGTGCCCAGCTGGATTTTAATGTTCATTAAAGCTGATTAGTAACCCTAAAAACAAAACAGCATGAAAGGTAGCCATTACAGTAAATAAATTAGAAGAAGAGATGTTTTCATACCTCAGTTACAACTAACTTTGATATCATTTATCGCAAACATATTAGAACTTAAAAAATTTTAAAAACGAACTTTGGTTTTGATCAGCGTTTTTGTGAACTAGGCAGTAAGCCATTTTGGACAGTGTATCTAGAAAGTGTTGTAAACTCGGTGAGGAATGTCAGTCCCATTTGCCTGTCATAACTTTTGTTACAGAGGTTGCCCAAACCTCAGTGAACCCCAGTGTGATCAGTGTGAAGACTGATGGAGAGGATCCAAGTGGATTGCTGAAAAATTTCCAGGATATCATGCGAAAGCAAAGACCAGAAAGAGTGTCTCATCTTCTTCAAGATAACTTGCCGAAGTGTAAGTCTCGTTGTTATTTGCCTGATGTAGAAGAGAGTTTATAACTTAAATGTACATGAGATAAAAAAGAAAATCATGTGGTGAGTCCAGAGTTGAACTCTTTTCATATCCACCACCTCCATTCTGGGTGCAGTACCAAACACTTGATAATACACAGTCTGGTTTACCTCTCACAAGATGAGGACATCAAGTCACTTGCCCAGAATCTCCCTGCTGTGAAGTAGCCACGCTGGGACTTGAACTCAAGTCTGTCTTTCACCAAAACCTAGATGTGCATCTTAACCCTCAGACTGTACTATCTTTTGTTTGATTTTTAGCTATTTCCACTTTTCAATATGATCATTTCTTTGAGAAGAAAATTGATGAGAAAAAAAATGACCACACCTATCGAGTTTTTAAAACTGTGAACCGGAGGGCACATATCTTCCCCATGGCAGATGACTATTCGGACTCCCTTATCACCAAAAAGCAGGTGTCGGTCTGGTGCAGTAATGACTATCTAGGGATGAGTCGCCATCCACGGGTGTGTGGGGCAGTTGTGTAAGTATCCCTGGTTTTCCAGTACCACTGGTCTTATTTGGGAAAGCATTGATGATTTATACAGGCTGGATCTTTTATGAGGGGGGGATAGTCAACTGAAAGTGCAGCACAGCAAAAGGCTATTCTTAGCCTTTGAAAATATCTACAGATTACTTTTTAGTTTGTCCCACTATTCTGAAGATGCAGTCACTTGAAACTTCTGGCCCCAGGTTTCATAGTGAGAGAGCTGCTGGGTCAACATAAGTTTTAGCTTCCTGGAACCTGGAAAGAGGTCCAGTTCACATGGTGTTTAGAACCATGAGTTTTATTTATATGTCTCTGCCTTTCTCTGTCCCTGTTTCTCCCCACCCCCACAGGGAGACTTTGAAACAACATGGTGCTGGGGCAGGTGGTACAAGAAATATTTCTGGAACTAGTAAATTCCATGTGGACCTGGAGCAGGAGCTGGCTGACCTCCATGGGAAAGATGCAGCACTCTTGTTTTCCTCATGTTTTGTGGCCAATGACTCAACCCTCTTCACCTTGGCTAAGATGATGCCAGGTAAGGAAGCCTGGCATGGGTACCTTAGAGCTTTTTGAGTCTCTTAGTAATAACAACAAAGGCTTACCAAAGCCCTCAACTAAGAGTAACAGTCCTAGCTGGGAACATTTCCTCTTTGCACATAAAGTGCTAATTGCACCGTAGGAGTTCCAGTAGAACATGATACAAATGAAGATTCAAACATGAAAGGTATGAGCTGGGTGTGGTGGCATAGCACTAGATAATAATATAATCCCAGCACTAGGGAAGCTGAGGCAGGAGGATCATGAGTTTGAGGCCAGCCTGGGTTAAGTAGCAAGACTGTTTTGAGACAAACAAAAAAACCTGAAAGGCCACATCCTTAAGCTAATTCCCTCAGATGTGCTTTGTATTCTAAGAAATTCTTTTGGAAGGGCTGGGGATTTAGCTCAGTGGTTTCTCCACCTGGTGCGAAAGCGCAAGGACCTGAGTTCGATCCCCAGTACCAAAAAAAAAAAGAAATTCTTTTGGAGAAATCTCTTGCTTATTTTTAGTTATCTCCTAATCGAGTTTGGAGTGAGGCACCTGGATTTAAAGGCAGACTAACTACTCTTCACAGGTTTATTCCTTTGAATCTTCTCAAAGAAGAAGCACTAGCTAGTTATTATGCCAGAACAAAAACTATCAAATGGCTTCCTTTTCCTACTGACCATTTTCAGGAAAAAAATCTGTTGTCTTTGTCTAGAATACAAGTTTTCTTTGACATAGGTGGCAATAAATAGCATGTTTATCATGTTAGGTTGTGAGATTTACTCAGATTCTGGGAACCATGCTTCCATGATCCAAGGGATTCGAAACAGCCGAGTGCCAAAGTATATCTTCCGCCACAATGATGTCGCCCACCTCAGAGAACTGTTGCAAAGATCTGACCCCGCGGTCCCTAAGATTGTTGCATTTGAAACTGTCCACTCCATGGATGGTAAGTCTAAACACAAGCTAGTCTAAAACCTGAAATGAGAAAGCAAGACCTGAACTGACTTGGGGCTGGGGATATAGCTCAGTGGTAGAACATATGCTTAGCATGCTCAAGGCTCTGGGTTCAATCTGTAGCATTCCCCCTGCCCCCCAATGTATGGTGCCTTGTTTTTGGGTTTTATTTTTCTTTTGCTCTCTGCTGTGATTTGTAATCGGTAGTCATTATGTAGATTTGTGTGAGTTTGGATTTTCCACTCTGGCTTTTACTAGGTTCTATGAGATTCCAAGGTAACCTAGAAATTAGGGAAAATTTGTTTACTTCCCAGCATTAAAAATGATATTTTAGAATGTGAGCTACTTTGTTCTGACTGTAAGCAAAACAGAAATTTCTGAAGTGCAAACTCTTCAGAGCAGTTTCTGGTCTTCTTTCAGGAGCAGTGTGTCCACTAGAAGAGCTGTGCGATGTGGCCCATGAGTTTGGAGCAATCACCTTTGTGGATGAGGTTCATGCAGTGGGGCTGTATGGGGCTCGAGGTGGAGGGATTGGTGATCGAGACGGAGTCATGCCGAAGATGGACATCATTTCTGGAACACTTGGTACGCATATTTGCATGTTCTCTTCTGCACTAAAATGACATTATCCTAACAAGGCCAAGGACTGAGTAGTGTGACTGGGATCTAGTGAGGAGACAGAATGATAGCTTATCAGTCTGGCCACTTTCTTAAGGGTGATTTTTTGGTCCCAGTGAGTAGTAGTCCAGCTTAGCAGAATCTGTTGGAGGTTGAAAGACCTTTACAGCCAGGCATGTTAGGAATATCATTTATTGCTGTCTGAGCTCATTCCAGAATAGTCATGGCTCTAACTACATGCCATAACAAGAGCTTTTACACTCTAGGCCTCAGATTGTTCATCTAAATTAAAAAGGAGTTTATATTTTTCTGCTAGAACAGTTGTTAGGAACAAGGTGTTGTGAAGTACGGAAGTGCATGATTCCCATAGGGGAACATTCTAGCTCCCTCTGCCTTTCCTCTGGTCCTCCTCATGCAGAAGAAGCATCTCACAGTGGTGGGGAGCCAGACTCTGGAGACCTGCTGCCTGGGCTTCATTCTGGCTGCATGACTCACAAGTTATGTAACACCACATTGGCAGTTAGCCTCTCCACACCTCAGTTTCCTCATCAGTACAGTGGAAAGAAATGGAGCTATATCAGAATGCTCTTAGAGAGCCAAGCATGTTGGCCCATGCCTGTAATCCCAGCACTCAGGAGACTGAGGCAAGAGGATTACTGAGAGTTCGAGGCCAGCCTTGGCTACATAGTTCAAAGCCAGGCTGAACTGCATAGTGAGACCCTGTCTCAAAACGAACAAAAAGAATGCTTGTGGAGGAGATAAGATGTGTTGCATGCAGCTCATTACTATGACATTGTCTTTGCCTTTGAGAACCCTGAAGAGATGAAGATGTACATTGTACACATTTGAGGACTCTTTAAAAACTTCAAGAGTTGGTAAAACATTTGGAAACCCATGTAGCAGTCAGCTAAAATGCAAAGTTAAGCCCTACACTTGGTAAAGGATGAGTGGGCAAAGAGAGCGTCCTCCATCCCTGCCAAGGGGAGCAGGGCCCCATGCAAGCCTAGGGAACCTGGGGCAGTTGGGATGGGGCCATCAGGAAAGGTGCTTGTTCACTGACTTCTCTCTCAAGGCATTCTTATGACATGCTCTTTGAAGGTGTGGTCATTGTGAGGTGGGAAGTGCTGGAGGGAGAAATTTTCCACTGTAGGAGTTTGAACCCACATCACCCTTCACTGGTTTGGCAAAAGTGTTAATTACGGAACATAATGTTGAGATCTCTGAGAACTCTTCGAGAGTCCTTAATCCTGAAACTTGAGATACACATTTTACAAAGGACTTGACCAGAACCGAAAAACAAGTCTGGCCCTAAACCACCCCTAACAGGTTCTGATTTTTTTGTTTTTATCTGGCAAGCTCTAATTGTCAGTTTGGTGTTTGCTTTAAGTAGGAAGTAATGGGTCACACCACAGCAGTGAGTGTAGCCACCAGATTATGTCCACAGTGAGGATGGTGCAAGCACCCAGCTTGCATCCTGCTCCCAGGAGCACAGTGCAGAAGAGAGGAGAGGGAGTTTTGGCTGGCAGCAGAGCCATAGTGCTGGCTAAGTGGAAGAGTGGGCAAGAGGAAATGGTGGGAAGAGGGGCAGCCACTTGGCCCCAGGTCACTGGGCAGTCACAGGGTGCTAGCCTGCTCTGGAGACCACATTCTGAGATTGCCCCTGTCACTGGGCAAGACCCTTTCATAACCTCTTAGCTTTTGCCCTCCTAACCATGGAGGATGTCACTCAATTTCTGTCAGTCTTCGGACAGAGAAAGAAGCTAAGGAGAAAATAAATGATCTGAGGTACTGCAACACCTGGCTGTTAGTGGTATAATGAAGCTGTCTACTCTCAGGCAAAGCCTTTGGCTGTGTTGGAGGGTACATCGCCAGCACGAGTTCTCTGGTTGACACCGTGCGCTCCTATGCGGCTGGCTTCATCTTCACCACCTCTTTGCCTCCCATGCTGCTGGCTGGAGCCCTGGAGTCTGTGCGGATCCTGAAGAGTGCCGAGGGGCGGGCACTTCGCCGCCAGCACCAGCGAAACGTCAAGCTCATGAGGCAGATGCTCATGGATGCTGGCCTCCCTGTGGTCCACTGCCCCAGCCACATCATCCCTGTTCGGGTAATGGCCTGTCCCTGCTTAGACTCCTGGGGGCTGTGCCTCCTCACAAGCTGTGCAGTTGTTTGGATTCTGCCTTCCTAAAGTTGGGCTAGGGCACAAAGACTGCAAGGCCAGGCCAGGGCCAGCAGCCAGCAGCCCTCTGTGGTGTCTCTGCCTTTGGCTGCCTTCACAGTGAGAATGAAGCCTTTAAACCCAGCAGACTGGAGCAGAGTTTCCCTCTTCAGAGCACTGACCTTAATAGGGTGAACACAGAGCTTGAACCCAGAAAGCTCCAAAGCCTGACCTCAGCTTTGTACCTAGTAAATTTCAAAACAGGTATTGAGTTTCCCTTTGCAGATGGAAGCCCTGTTGGTGTCCCAGGTAAACCAGTGTAGGGATTACAGCTAGTTTTTTTTTTTAGTTTTTAGTTTTTTTGTTTTTTTGGTAATGGGGATCAAACTCGGGTCCTTGCGCTTTCGGGGCAGGCAGCAGAACCACTGAGCTAAATCCCCGTGCTGATTACAGCTAATTAACCAGAGCAGGGCTAGACATTTTGGGAATGAGGACCAGCTGGTGTGAAAAGAAGCCCTACCTTCTCCACACAAGGCCTGGAAGGGGAGTAGTGCAGAATTTACTTCTTTTTGTTTGTTTTTGCACTTCTAGAAATTGAACCAAAGGCCTCATGAATGCTGGGGAAGTACTCTTTATCACTGAGCTATATAGCTACAGCCCTTTTTAAATTTTTATTTTGAGACAGTCTGCCTAAGTTGCAAAGACTGGCCTCAAACTTGTAATCCTCTTGCCTCAGCCTCCTGAGTAGCTGGGATTACAGTTGTGAACCACCACATCTGGTTGAAATTTACTTCTTTTTTGGTACCGGGGATCGAACTCAGGTCCTTGTGCTTGTGCAGCAGGCGGCGAAACCACTGAGCTAAATCCCTGGCCCTGAAATTTACTTCTAATGAGGCTTTGGTTCTCTGGTCCTCCCTAGACATTACCAGCTCCTTTAAATTGCAGGTGTTCAGAGAGTGCTGTCCTCCCCCAAGCTTGCAGATGCTATAGTCTGGTCTTGAGCCTGAGCCTTTTGGAAACTATTTGTGATACTTCTGCCAGGAGGTAGCCCATCCTGCTCTGACCCTATCTTCTGCTGCCATCAAACTTAGGTTGCCGATGCTGCTAAAAACACACAAGTATGTGATGAGCTAATGAGCAGACATAACATCTACGTCCAGGCGATCAATTACCCAACAGTGCCGCGTGGAGAGGAGCTGCTTCGGATTGCGCCTACCCCTCACCACACGCCTCAGATGATGAGCTACTTTCTGGGTGAGTGCCTTCAGGGGTGTGGGGGCCTCTCTGGAGGCTTGGATAAGTTTGTTATCTAGTGTTTATCATTGTGGCTTGCAGAGACTGGCAAATTTGATTCTTGGTCAAGGTAATTAAGAAGGCCTCAGGTGACACAAAGCCCTAGAAAACAGTTGCTGGATTTACTCTGAGTGTGCAGAGCCCCCTTGGAAGCTCTGTGGGAGCCTGCTAGTCTGGCGTGTTCCCAGGCCCCCACTGGAGGATGCACAGTAATGAGCTTGGCAGGAGAGGTGAGTCCTCCAAAGGCTTGAGTCTGCCCCAGCCTGCACAGGCCAGCTCACAGTCCTCTAAATTCTCTGTGTTCTTCTCCATTCCCTCAGTGTGGTCCTTGAACTAACCCTGCACCTACCACCAGAGACCCTGCACAGCATTTTACATTGCTCATGTGTCTGTACTGCCACCACCTACCCTGGTATTCAACCCAGAAGCAGGGATCGAGGGGGCTCAGTCTCTGAAAGGGACCTTGCCAGCGCCAGCCTGAGCCCTCAGCTTCCTGACAGCCTTCATGTTCTGTTAGAAATGCTTGGTGGAAAAAAATAAATAAATAAATAAAAATAAAAATAAAAAAAGAAATGCTTGCTGGGCATGGTGGTGCCACCTATAATCCTAGCACTCAGGAACCTGAAGCAGAAGGATCACCACAAGTTCTAGGCCAGCCTGGGCTTCATGGTGAGTTCAAGACTAGCTTGGGCTACATAGTGAGACCCTGTCTCAAAAAATCAAAAAAA